>JAVRXN010000003.1:35110843-35550843 GCA_033556935.1 Timema podura | reverse complement strand
TTAAAACACAATTTTCAAGTATTTTCTCGCGTCAGTAGAATCGCTTAAGTTCATTCGACAATAAAAAATGTTTGAACAATCTAACAAGTGTATAATTATAAGATATAAATACTGATTAATTTCCAATCATTACAGTTAACTTGCTATTTTATGCTTCTAACTTACCATTGCTAAGGTAAAGTAATTAATGTATGGGGCTTAAATTTAGTAGAACTAGACATTCATGAGGTGTATACAGTGAAATATTTAAAATATTAATATGAAGGTAGCACCGGTCTTGGTGGCAAACGTTAGTTGAAATCCTGGTTCGCACGCAGCACGCCGCCGGCAGTAAACGTTGCAGCATGATGCCAACCCATTTACACCTAGTGTGACAGGCTGCTTCAATTTTCGAGTCAGTTTGAGTAAATAAGTTGGTACAGAAGACAGCACAGTGGTATGTAGTGCACCCACTCATTCCTCATAGCTGATCTGGACTTATTCTTTTTGTATCTATGGAGTGTTGTTATCAAAATGTTCACTTTGTCTTTGACTTCCTTTGCCGAATAATCAAATTTAAAAGCCAGTTATTCCCATATCTTGACCTTTTACCGATTGTCTTTGTAGTTAGGTTCCCAAAAATCCCACAAAATACGTTTTTCTTGGTATTCTTTTACGAGTAATTTTATCTTCACTATGTCCTAACTAATCGTGCCACATTCTACAACTGAACCCATCTGCGATAGGAAGCCCTGCGGCCTAGAGCACCCACCAGATTGGTGCCGCATGTGAAGGTGCTGCTTTCCACCTTCAGAAAGTGAGCAACCTGTACCATACGGCAAAATTTCCTGTGGTTACCTCAGTGTAAAGCCACCTTTATACTGCGTTTTAAACTGCCTTAGGATGGAGATCAGCGCAGCCGGAGGCTCGCCACATGTTCGGCCAATCCGTGAAGGGTAGCTGTCATAGCAGCTGATGCACGTTACCAGACTTCTTGACATTCACTGAGTACGCTTGCATAGTATTAACGTGCAAACTCCCGCTATGTGGCAACTATGCTCCCCAGCCTACCCACCACGCGGATCCTAAAGCAGTTAAAATCGCAGTATAGCCGCGCACCGCGCTTCACTTTAACGATCTCTCATGGTGGTCTCTAAACACGACCGTCGCGGCGGTTTGATATTAGAAGAAAGAACAACTTATTTTCAAAAACTCTGTTACTTCCCAACTTGGAGGGAGTCGGCCTTCCTCAATTATTGTCCCTCATGGTCAATTAGCGAGGAGCCGATCCTTTGAGCAAGGATAATTCGCACGTCTACTTTTTAACATAAAGCTCACTCAGCATTGAACCACATTCACTACAGTGCGTGTGGGTAGGATTTCATTGTTTGGGTTTACTGACAATTTAGTACAAAATGATTTTATGGTTTACATCGCACAACTTAACTGTGTCAACGAGAAAATAGCTGCAATCTAGCAGATGGTGTGACAACAAGGACTTTCAGGGATAAATATATATTGAGCACGTATTAACTACAAATATGTAAAGTAGAATAAACGCTCATTTCCTTTTTCAAAGGCCTTAGCACCCATATTTAAAAACAATTAACACTGTTTATTCAAATCTAGCAGGAAAATATATAATTTTGATCCCTTCTGGCGGAATTTTGGTAAATTGTGTTGGCACCACTGTCCGCGAGTCCGGGCAGAGAATACATGATTGTGATGCAGTTCTTTTGAACCTTTGTCTGTAGATCAGCAGAATGGCTCGCAGGTGTTCGAAGGTCAGCACCAGGGCAGAGAGGCTTGGGAGAGGGACAACCAGGACCCAAACCCTCGCACTCCTCCTAACGGGCAGTTTCCCATGCATAACGGAGGCCACGTCAAGTTCGAGGTGCCCAAGGTGCCCGTTATCTTCGTGCTGGGTGAGTGATTACACTGTACCTGACTCATTAAAAGGTCGTCTTTGATTACTCCTACACTACCTATACCTCAGTTTTAGCTTATGTGGTGCTGACTGACAGCTCACAGCTGACTTCTGACGGCTTTGAAAAGCTACCAGACCAAATTATGTATCCCTATGCTGAACCATATGATCTGCAAAAAAACATGTCTTTAGCAGTTGTCACTTCTGACAGTCAATATTTAGGTATATACCTAAATGTTGACTGTCAGAAGTCAGCTGTGAACTGTCAGTCAGCACCACATAAGCTAAAACTGAGGTATAGTTGTATTCAGACTCTGATTACTCCTTTATTGCCTAGATGTATTTGTACTATGATTAGATTGATTTAAGAAAAATATCACCGGTATTTATCATTTTATGTTTATTCCTACTGAAAACATTGAATAAAAAGAATTATTTGACATAATTTATTTCTCAATCCTCATCTACATATTCTGCATCCTTAGTCCGTTCCTAATGACCGCTCAGCCGTACTGCTAGATTTATTTTGCGTTTAGTCGTACACGTATGCTGGTTAGGTATACATTCCTGGCTTGTCTCTTATTGGACTCTCTCTCTCTCTCTCTCTCTCTATACATATATATATATATATATATATATATATATATATATATATTATAACAAAGAAAGGTCTTGAACCCCGGATACCCCACGATAATGTCAAATATAACACTGCATAAGCAAATTCTCACTTACAAATGTATAGTGGCAATTTAAGAATTGTAATAAAAGAGTAAGTTTCAACAAAGTACTGCTAGATTGTAACTTTCTGCTAAAGTATGTAATGATACTGTTTTGGGCCCCCTTATCTGAAAATCATGGATGAAGTATAATTTTTATCTTTTAAACTAAAGAACTTTGTAATTTTTCCTTTTAATACTTCATCCATGAATGACTAGGCAAAATTAAACAATTTAATTTCAGTATAAGATTCTAAATCCAAAGTATATCTTTATTATTAATATCATTTTAATTGATTACAATTTATTTACATATGTTTTAAACCCATAAGGCATTTTCAGTAGTAAATTCAAATATACTACGTATTAAATCTTTCTTTGTTTAAAAACTTCTTTCTTTCTATTTAAAAATCTGGTGATGAGTTGGCTACCTACCTTTTACCCAATAGGAAGCTAGCCTTCACAATATCAGGTTGCCAAGAGTTCTCCTATTAGTTGGTTTTAACACTGAAGACAGGGGGTACAAGAAGCAAGGGGTAGGTTATATATATAAAGGGCTGGAGAAGGTGTAATTAATTAAATAAATCGTGTATAGACATTGAAATTTACTAATTTCAACAGAAATAACTAATAAGTAATCCTACAGTGAGCTAGCCATACAATCGGATCATCTCATAGACGTGTGAGTTCGCAGTAAGACAACTGGTATCACAACCTTGAGACGTATGAATATAAACAGGGTATCAACATAATTGCTGCCAAACCGTGGGGCATGCACGGGTCATCATCCTCATAATAAAAACGGTATCATCATAAGTAGTGTTAATAAAATATGTACATCCCATTATCATTTCTTTTTCTATTTATTATAATATATTCTGGATATTTCCATAATTCCCTGTTTCTTTTAATTACCCATTTATTTCTGCTATACCCTTATCTTGCTGATAAAAACACTTTTGTCTTTCTTGACTTCGTAAAATTATTTAATATCTCTATTCTAATAATAATTTGGAATGTAAACAAAAAAGGGACTTTTCCATTGTTGTTTAGCGAGGAATTAAAAACAGATATTTTAATACTTAAAATTTTCGTATAAAATAAGGGAATATCGTACTAAAATCACAGAAGGCTATATATAAAGAACTCTATGGCCCTGCTGAAATAATAATTTGGAGGGAGGATTACAGAATTACCGGAATACCAACTGAATAGAAGGTGGACCTAGATGAGTTTGAACTTATACTACATTAGCCATTGTGATATAACTCATATAAAGTAAAACATCGATCTTTATACATTTTCAACTGAATGTTTCGTGGTAATTTAACAGCGAGATTTTACTATTTCTTTAGTGACATTTTAGAAGAGATAACTAAATACTTTGAAATACTTTGAAACTTATTAAGAAAGAAATATTTTGCTCGGCAAATAGTATTTACATTTTTTTAATCATATTATTTCATTATAAATACCTAATATTTGTATGAGTAGAACTGTTATATTTATATTAAAAGGTGACCTGGTGGTCTAGGGGTAAGGTGTCAGACTTCTGTGCTAGGGGTCCGGGGTTCAATCCTCGGTCCCGGCACAGATTTATCTGATTGCCAAACCCTTCCTTCACCTCTGACAAGACGTGTATTAATCACAACTTGTGAATGTGAGGAATGCCAGGCCTCCACCGTGGTTCGGATTCCACGTTAAACTGTAGGTCCTCCATTTCATCTCACAATCACCCTACCATTTCACATTAGCGTAAGTGCGTATAACCCGAACGGGTAGTAAGACGCGGTGCTAATAATAATGTTATATTAACGTGGATCTACCCAGGCAGGGTTTTTACAAATAGTTTTCTTCAACATTAAAAGAATAGGATTGATGTATTTTTATTTGATTTGTTTAAGAAATTTTAATAATTTCAAACTATTACATTTTATACAGTTGAACTACTCTCTAAGACCCGCCTCGGTAGCGCGCTAGTCGTGCTGAGCTCGACTGCCGAGGACGGGGAGATTGAGGTTCGAATCTCGTTTGGGTGAACTGAGAGTGGTTTTCCCTAAATGGTTTTTCACTCTCTCGCCACGCAAATTTGGGCTCACTTCCTCTAAATTCAACCTTCACAATTCCTAATCCATTAGCGTAATTAGTACTTAAGCGTATAACCCGAACGCGGTGCTAAATTATGATAATATCCTTTAGAAAAAGAGTATCTTTGAGGTTACCCGGTGGTCCTGAAGGTTTTAGATTACTCGTCACCTTAAGTGAGCTGGTAAAATATAAATTTTCTGTAACTACAGTGGCGCCCAAATTAAACCACAGATAAACAAAAAAAATTAAAACTATTACAATATAGCCTAATTATATATATAATTATCTTTATTTATTTATAATCACATCTCACTGCACTGAATAACACCTCTGATGGAACTGCAGGTCTTATGGAGGAAAGCTTTAACATCGATGAACCATTATTGGATTGAATTAATGGCTCTAACAAAAGTTATAAATATAGTCTACGAAACAGGAAAATGGCCCGAGGACTTTCTAGACGTAACCATGGCTAAAGAAAAAGAAACGAGCCAAGAAATCACAGGACAAACAGCCTCATTTTTCATGTGGAGAAGTTCGTGGTAGTAATACTCAACTGGAACATAAAATAGAAAGTGTGAGGGAAGAGGACAAATTTGGATTCACAAAAGGAAAAGGAATATGTCATCGGGATGCCGAAAATAATTTCATAAAGAGTGTTGGAAGTCAAGGAAGAAGTTTGTATTGGCTTCATTGACTGGTGAAAGACGTTTGCTCGAGTGAAGTGGAAGAGATTGATGGAAAATCTCAAGAAGATCGGCATCAACTGGAGGGTACAGAAGGTTCATTGCAAACCTGTACCTGGGACAGTAAGTGATGGCGAGGCTTGTTTATTCAACTTGTATGGAGAGTGGCTGGCCAGGCGAGCCCTGGAGGAACATGGCAATTTCAGGATAGGAGGACCCGTCATCATCACAGTAAAATACGCAGATGATCTAACATTTCTGGCCAAAAATGAATAAGAGTTGCAGGAAATTATGGCCAGCTGGTGGAGATAAGAAGAAGATATGGCATGAAGATCAACATTGAGAAGTCAAAAGTTATGGGGATTTCAAAAAATTAAGAGCCGCTGAAAATCGAAATTGGAAACCAGGAGTTGGAAAGCATTGAACAGATCAAGTACTTGGGAAGTTTACTGACAAAGGATGCCTAATGCAACAAGGAAATTAGGTAGAGAATCGCCATGGCCATGGAAGTTTTCAACCAGAAGCGGTTACTGCTGACTAGCAAGCTGAGTTTGGAACTGAGAAAGAAACTGATGTAGGCTAATACTACATTTGGAGTATCCCATTTTATGGAGCAGAAACTTTGACCCTCAGAAAGATGAAAAATAAATACTTGGGGAGATTTATAGTGTATTGCTGTTGCTGGAGAAGACAAATGAAGAAGTCCTAAAAAGAGTGAATGAGAAGAGAACCATTTTGGACGCTATTCTTTGGTACAAAGCAAATTGGATCAGACACATCCTTAGGAGGAACTGTCTTCTTTACGACGTTATAGAAGGAAAGGTTGAGGGGAAAAGGAGCTTAGGAAGAAGGAGGATTCAAATATTGGATGACTTGAAGGAAAGAAGAAAATTCTGGGAGTTTAAGGAGGGGGCAGAAGACAGGGCTCATTGGCGGCCTATGTTCACTGACAAAAGGAATAGACATATCGTAAGGTAGAACACCTAATAATATTAAATTATATTTAAGGGAAGATTGAGAACGTGAAAATAAGGAAATGGTGAAGCTATTTCCTAATAACATCCATGCAGTTTCCTCAAAGACGATATCCAGGAAGGTAGAACTCAAGGTGTTTGTTTCAGGAGGTCCTGGCAGTGGCAAGGTCACACACTGTGACAACCTGATGATTGTGTTGTTTGTTTCAGGAGGTCCTGGCAGTGACAAGGTCACACACTGTGCTAACCTGATGATTGTGTTGTTTGATTCCGGAGGTCCTGACAGTGACAAGCTGACACACTGTGACAACCTGATGATTGTGTTGTTTGTTTCAGGAGGTCCTGACAATGACAAGCTGACACACTGTGACAACCTGATGATTGTGTTGTTTGTTTCAGGAGGTCCTGGCAGTGGCAAGGTCACACACTGTGACAACCTGATGATTGTGTTGATTGTTTCAGGAGGTCCTGACAGTGACAAGCTGACACACTGTGACAACCTGATGATTGTGTTGTTTGATTCCGGAGGTCCTGACAGTGATAAGCTGACACACTGTGACAACCTGATGATTGTGTTGTTTAATTCAGGAGGTACTGACAGTGACAAAGTGACACACTGTGACAACCTGATAATTGTGTTGTTTGTTTCAGGGGGTCCTGGCAGTGGCAAGGTGACACACTGTGACAACCTGATGCAGGAGAAAAGAGGTATAGCTCACATCAACATGACGGACCTGTTGCAGCAATATGCCATCGGTAACGGTGAGACATTAATACAAGCTGAAACTGTGTCACTCACTGCATGTTGCCATTGTGTCACTCATTACATGTCGCCATTGTGTCACTCACTGCATGCCGCTATTGTGTAACTCAATACATGCCGCCATTGTGTCACTCAATACATGTCGCCATTGTGTCACTCACTGCATGTCGCCATTGTGTCACTCAATACATGCCGCCATTGTGTCACTTAATACATGCCGCCATTGTGTCACTCACTGCATGTCGCCATTGTGTCACTCACTGCATGCCGCTATTGTGTAACTCAATACATGCCGCCATTGTGTCACTCAATACATGTCGCCATTGTGTCACTCACTGCATGTCGCCATTGTGTCACTTAATGCATGCCGCCATTGTGTCACTCACTGCATGCCGCCATTGTGTCACTCACTGCATGCCGCCATTGTGTCACTCAATACATGCCACCATTGTGTCACTCAATGCATGCCGCCATTGTGTCACTCACTGCATGTTGCCATTGTGTCACTCAATACATGCCGCCATTGTGTCATTCACTGCATGCCACCATTGTGTTACTTAATGCATTCCGCCATTGCGTGACTAACTGCATGTCGCCATTGTGTCACTCACTGCATGCCGCCATTGTGTCACTCACTGCATGCCGCCATTCTGTCACTCACTGCATGCCACCTTTGTGTCACTTAATACATGCCGCCATTGTGTCATTCACTGCATGCCACCATTGTGTTACTTAATGCATTCCGCCATTGCGTGACTAACTGCATGTTGCCATTGTGTCACTCAACACATGCCGCCATTGTGTCATTCACTGCATGCCACCATTGTGTTACTTAATACATGCCGCCATTGTGTCATTCACTGCATGCCACCATTGTGTTACTTAATACATGCCGCCATTGTGTCATTCACTGCATGCCACCATTGTGTTACTTAATACATGCCGCCATTGTGTCATTCACTGCATGCCACCATTGTGTTACTTAATGCATTCCGCCATTGCGTGACTAACTGCATGTTGCCATTGTGTCACTCACTGCATGCCGCCATTGTGTCACTCACTGCATGCCACCATTGTGTTACTTAATGCATGCCGCCATTGTGTCACTCACTGCATGTTGCCATTGTGTCACTCAATACATGCCGCCATTGTGTCATTCACTGCATGCCACCATTGTGTTACTTAATGCATTCCGCCATTGCGTGACTAACTGCATGTTGCCATTGTGTCACTCACTGCATGCCGCCATTGTGTCACTCAATACATGCCGCCATTGTGTCACTCACTGCATGCTGCCATTGTGTCACTCAATACATGTTGCCATTGTGTCACTCACTGCATGCCGCCATTGTGTCACTCACTGCATGCCGCCATTTTGTCACTCAATACATGCCGCCATTGTGTCACTCACTGCATGCCACCATTGTGTTACTTAATGCATGCCGCCATTGTGTCACTCACTGCATGTTGCCATTTTGTCACTCAATACATGCCGCCATTGTGTCACTCACTGCATGCTGCCATTGTGTCACTCAATACATGTTGCCATTGTGTCACTCACTGCATGCCGCCATTGTGTCACTCACTGCATGCCGCCATTTTGTCACTCAATACATGCCGCCATTGTGTCACTCACTGCATGCCACCATTGTGTCACTCAATACATGCCGCCATTGTGTCACTCACTGCATGCTGCCATTGTGTCACTATCATATCACTAATGACATGTTGTGGTTGTGTCAATTGACCTTGTTGACAAGAAACGCTTTGAGTTGAACACGGAGTGCAAGTTGTCGAATAGGGGAAAGAAACACGTGTTGACGTTATGTTGTGAATGCTAACATTACATCCCCTGCACAGAACCACCACGGTTTGTTAGTCTGGAAAGTATATCGGAATGTTTGTCCGGACTTCCAGCAGATATGAAGGACTTCTCTCAGCTGTCCAGTAAGACTGTCACAGAAGTCCTCATGTTGGAGATGAAGATGGCGCCCGCCGCCAAGACCTACCTCGTCTCCGGATACCCCAGGAGCATGAGGGATGTTGTGGAGTACTCCGAGAAGGTACAGTTCAACACTCATAGTTCAACACTCAAACTAGTTCAACACAAGGCAAGATCAAAACTAATAGTTCAACCCCAGACAAATTCAACACTCATAGTTCAACATTCATAGTTCAACCCCAGGCAAATTCAACACTCATAGTTCAACACTCAAACTAGTTCAACACAAGGCAAGATCAAGACTAATAGTTCAACACCAGACTAGTTCAACACTCATAGTTCAACACTTATACCTCAACACTTATACCTCAACACTCATAGTACAACACTCATAGTTCAACATTCATAATTCAACACTCATAGTACATCCCTCATAGTTTAACACTAATAGTTCAACACCAGGCTAGTTCAACACTCATGGATCAACACTCATAGTTCAACACTTATACTTCAACACTAATAGTTCGATACTCATAGTACAACACTCATAGCTTAACATTCATAGTTCAACACTCAGTACAACACTCATAGTTCAACACTCATAGTTCAGCATTCATAGTACAACACTCATACTACAACACTCATAGTACAACACTCATAGTTCAACACTCATAGTACAACACTCATAGTAAAACACTCATAGTTCAACACTCATAGTACAACACTCATAGTTCAACACTCATAGTTCAACACTCATAGTTCAACACTCATAGTACAACACTCATAGTACAACACTCATAGTTCAACACTCATAGTACAACACTCATAGTTCAACACTCATAGTTCAACACTCATAGTACAACACTCACAGTTCAACACTAATAGTTCAACACTCATAGTACAACACTCAAAATACAACACTCATAGCTTAACATTCATAGTTCAACACATATAGTTCAACACTCATAGTTCAACACCAGACTAATTCAACACTCATAGTTCAACACCAGACTAGTTCAACACTCATAGTTCATCACTCAGACTAGTTCAACAATCATAGTTCAACACTCAGACTAGTTCAACACAAGGCAAGATCAACAATCATAGTTCAACACCAGACTAATTCAACACTCACAATTCAACACTCATAGTTCAATGTGGCATCCACGCTAATATCAAGGTGTGTTCACAATACTGTAATGTGACAAGTGTTGATGCATGTCATTCAACGAGAGTGGACTGTCGTGTGAACGTAGAGTAGTACATTGACCTATTATTACACGTCGCTAAGAAACGTGCAGTGGTAGGGAGTGGGCGTGACTGCAATAATTAGGGTATGCAAGGTCATTCTTTGACCCGCGGAACAGCATCACTTCTTTCCCTCGACCTCTTGGAGAGATAAGTATTGTGATCTTCTTAAAAATGGACTCAATATTTTGATAAATGTCAATCTTTTATGACTCTGTCTGTCCCTCAGCCTAGAGCCGAAACAATTTTATTGATCGAGCTAAAACTTTGTATCTAGAGTTTTTACAAGGTACACCCCTCCCCAGGGGTTTTGTAATTATTATATAACCCTAAAACATGACTGACTAACTCACTCGCTAGAATCTTGAAATTTGGCAAACTTATAGCTTCTAGCCTGTAACCGACGGGAAAATTCCAAAAAGTTAAAAAATTTAATTTTTAACCCCCGAAAAAAATCAAAATGGTATATACAATACAATACCGGTAGCCTTAAGTTGTGATGTTCAAAACACTACATTAGTTTACATTCACTTGCAAAGAAAACCCACTGGGGGTTTCGGGGGCTCCGCCCCCAACAAGCAAAGCGAGTTAGATATACAATCCTAAAATTAAAGGTAGTTTACTGAAGAATAAAAAGATAAAAAAATTGATATTCTTAAAACCTGCTCAAATGGGTTTGATTAGATTTTGTATTTAGGCATTGTTTAACACCACAAACAAAATTGGCGCATCTGGTCTTTCAGTGAAAACTACTTTGAGGATACTTTAGATAGAAATAAACCTCAATTTTTTATCATATCTCCGCAACTATTTGAGATATGAAATTATTTATCATTGTAAAGCTGTGATACTATTACAAATAAAAATATATTTTCATAAAACCAATATGTACTTTCTGTGCTTTGAATAGCATTGGAAATGATACATATATATATAGTCTCTAGTATTGACCTATCCCTCCTCGTACTAATAGTCTAGTATTGACCTATCCCTCCTCGTACTAATAAAGGCTAGTATTGACCTATCCCTCCTCGTACTAATAGAGGCTAGTATTAACCTATCCCTCCTCATACTAATAAAGGCTAGTATTGACCTATCCCTCCTCGTACTAATAAAGGCTAGTCTTGACCTATCCCTCCTCGTACTAATAAAGGCTAGTATTGACCTATCCCTCCTCGTACTAATAAAGGCTAGTATTGACCTATCTCGTACTAATAAAGGATAGTATTGACCTATCCCTCCTCGTACTAATAAAGGCTAGTATTGACCTATCTCTCCTCGTACTAATAAAGGCTAGTATTGACCTATACCTCCTCGTACTAATAGAGAGACTAGTATCGACCTATCCCTCCTCGTACTAATAGAGGCTAGTATTGACCTATCCCTCCTCGTACTAATAAAGGCTAGTATTGACCTATCCCTCCTCGTACTAATAGAGAGACTAGTATTGACCTATCCCTCCTCGCACTAATAAAGGCTAGTATTGACCTATCCCTCCTCGTACTAATAAAGGCTAGTATTGACCTATCCCTCCTCGTACTAATAGAGAGACTAGTATCGACCTATCCCTCCTCGTACTAATAGAGGCTAGTATTGACCTATCCCTCCTCGTACTAATAAAGGCTAGTATTGACCTATCCCTCTTCGTACTAATAGAGAGACTAGTATCGACCTATCCCTCCTCGTACTAATAGAGGCTAGTATTGACCTATCCCTCCTCGTACTAATAGAGGCTAGTATTGACCTATCCCTCTTCGTACTAATAAAGGCTAGTATTGACCTATCCCTCTTCGTACTAATAGAGAGACTAGTATCGACCTATCCCTCCTCGTACTAATAGAGGCTAGTATTGACCTATCCCTCCTCGTACTAATAAAGGCTAGTATTGACCTATCTCTCCTCGTACTAATAAAGGCTAGTATTGACCTATCCCTCCTCGTACTAATAGAGGCTAGTGTTGACCTATTACTCCTCGTACTAATAAAGGTTAGTATTGACCTATCCCTACTCGTACTAATAAAGGCTAGTATTGACCTATCCCTCCTCGTACTAATAGAGGCTAGTATTGACCTATCCCTCCTCGTACTAATATAGAGACTAGTATCTACCTATCCCTCCTCGTACTAATAAAGGCTAGTATTGACCTATCCCTCTTCGTACTAATAGAGAGACTAGTATCGACCTATAAGCATTTTCTTCATCGTTTTCTTGTAAAGTGGTTTCCATGTCCATTATTCTCGACCAACCCAACAAATAAATTATCGACGTTTATGTTCTGCCAGTTTAGTCGATTTATCGACCTGTGAAAGCATGGCCTGCTAATGACTTATCATGTGCTAGTGAGGTGTTCATGTGAGCTGGGGTTTTGAACAACCAATCAACCAACCAACAGGTCGCTCATGGACGATTTACCAGACATTGGGGGAGGGGGTATTCACTCATCTTCTTGAGAGACAGGGCAACTATTTGAGAGACCATGTTCCCTTGCTTCGTACTGTACCAGGTTACCTTCTTTGGTACCATGTTCCCTTGCTTCGTACTGTACCAGGTTACCTTCTTTGGTACCATGTTTCCTTGCTTCGTACTGTACTAGGTTACCTTCTTTGGTACCATGTTTCCTTGCTTCGTACTGTTCCAGGTTACCTTCTTTGGTACCATGTTTCCTTGCTTCGTACTGTTCCAGGTTACCTTCTTTGGTACCATGTTCCCTTGCTTCGTACTGTACTTGGTTACCTTCTTTGGTACCATGTTTCCTTGCTTCGTACTGTTCCAGGTTACCTTCTTTGGTACCATGTTCCCTTGCTTCGTACTGTACTAGGTTACCTTCTATGGTACCATGTTTCCTTGCTTCGTACTGTTCCAAGTTACCTTCTTTGGTACCATGTTCCCTTGCTTCGTACTGTACTAGGTTACCTTCTATGGTACCATGTTTCCTTGCTTCGTACTGTATCAGGTTACCTTCTTTGGTACCATGTTTCCTTGCTTCGTACTGTTCCAGGTTACCTTCTTTGGTACCATGTTTCTTTGCTTCGTACTGTACCAGGTTACCTTCTTTGGTACCATGTTTCCTTGCTTCGTACTGTTCCAGGTTACCTTCTTGGTACCATGTTTCTTTGCTTCGTACTGTTCCAGGTTACCTTCTTTGGTACCATGTTCCCTTGCTTCGTACTGTACTAGGTTACCTTCTATGGTACCATGTTTCCTTGCTTCGTACTGTATCAGGTTACCTTCTTTGGTACCATGTTTCCTTGCTTCGTACTGTTCCAGGTTACCTTCTTTGGTACCATGTTTCTTTGCTTCGTACTGTTCCAGGTTACCTTCTTTGGTACCATGTTTCCTTGCTTCGTACTGTTCCAGGTTACCTTCTATGGTACCATGTTTCCTTGCTTCGTACTGTTCCAAGTTACCTTCTTTGGTACCATGTTCCCTTGCTTCGTACTGTACTAGGTTACCTTCTATGGTACCATGTTTCCTTGCTTCGTACTGTATCAGGTTACCTTCTTTGGTACCATGTTTCCTTGCTTCGTACTGTTCCAGGTTACCTTCTTTGGTACCATGTTTCCTTGCTTCGTACTGTTCCAGGTTACCTTCTTTGGTACCATGTTCCCTTGCTTCGTACTGTACCAGGTTACCTTCTTTGGTACCATGTTTCCCTTGCTTCGTACTGTACTAGGTTACCTTCTTTGGTACCATGTTTCCTTGCTTCGTACTGTTCCAGGTTACCTTCTTTGGTACCATGTTCCCTTGCTTCGTACTGTACTAGGTTACCTTCTATGGTACCATGTTTCCTTGCTTCGTACTGTATCAGGTTACCTTCTTTGGTACCATGTTTCCTTGCTTCGTACTGTTCCAGGTTACCTTCTTTGGTACCATGTTTCTTTGCTTCGTACTGTTCCAGGTTACCTTCTTTGGTACCATGTTTCCTTGCTTCGTACTGTTCCAGGTTACCTTCTCAGATAATATGTTGGCCTGCTTGGTACCGTGTTTCCTTGCTTGATACCATGCTGCCTTCCATGTTACCATGTTACCGTACCAATTTCTCACTTTGGTACCATGTTTCATTACTTGCTACTTTACCATGTTCTCTTAGTAGGTACCATGTTCTCTTGCTTGATTTGTTCATTTCACTAAAAGAGAATGCATCAAGTGTACATAACGTGTATAGTAATAATTATAAACTTATTTCTTCAGTAGAAATGGATCGAATTATAGATCTCCAGAATTATAATCTTACATTCTCTTTCCAAGCGCGAATCAAAATTTGAATCATTGAATCTTTAAGAGTGCAAAATTTTAATCAAAATTAAAATATGGAAAAAGTTTACTTTAACAGTCGATTGGCAACCGATGATTTGACAAATCAATGTTATATTTGTGCAACCGGCCCTAAATTATTTCCGGATGAAGTAGGAGGGACCCTTAATAAGGTTATTAGGGTGTGGGCCTGAAAATAACATGTTTCAATGTAAGAGATGAACAAATTCCGATCCGACAGCAGGATGTGAGTATTTGTTCGAGAAACACTATCGAAACAAGAATATCGAGCAAATAAGTGGTATTGTGTACCAAACAAACTTTGTCTCTACTTTATTAAACTACACTTATAACTTGTAAGATAGGTGAAACGAAATAATATACATTGTTGCATAAACGTACTGTAAAATAAATCTCATCAAAGAGTATACATAATTGACACTGCTACAGAAACATATTATTTATTCTGTGCATTTTCAACTCCCCATTTACCCGTTACTGTGGCCATGTGGTCTATGACGTCCCCTCTCGTTATATACTGGACTCCCGTTGACGAGGAGTTTGGGGTTCGATCCCATTCGGGTGTAGTGAGGGTGATTTTTTCCTAAATTGTTTCCCATTCTCTATCTACGTAAATGCGGGTACACTTATTATAAATCCAACCTTACTCATCATTAATCCTTAATCGTAATTAATACATATGCTTATAGCATGGACGGGTAGTAAGATGTGGTGCAAGTAAAAAAAACTTCCCCTTTACCAACGCTCTTTTAAAAAAGAAAAATTGCCTTAGGTCGGATGATTTTATAAAATATTCTTTCAAATAAAAGCTGTTTATTTTTAACGCTATTACAACTTTTCGGATGATTTTATAAAATATTCTTTCAAATAAAAGTTGTTTATTTTTAATGCTATTACAACTTTTCAACGATAAATAATTTCTTATCTCAAAGAGTTGTGGAGATATGATAAAGGAAATATCCACCCATGTAAATTAACCTCAAAGTCACGTTCACGTCAAAATTGAGATCGACATTTTGTTTTAACGTTAAACTGTGCCTAGATACGAATTTTGATCAGAATCGTTGGAGCCGACTTTGAGAAAATCAATTTTTCTCTACTTTCGCCCACAAGTAAACTACCCTTAAAGGTCGATACACACAGAATGCTAAGCTATGCTGTGCTGTGCTGTGCTGTGCTGCCCTCTGCTAAGACTTTCTAAGTTTGGTTTCACACTCATTGCTAAGCTAAGCAATGGTCTTTTCACTCCAGAATTCATTCTTGTTTCTTTCTGGTCTGCTCCAGTGAAGTTTATTTATGATGGCGTTCTCCAAAATGTCTTGTTCGAGTTCAGGTTATAGTACTGAGTAAGAAAAGATGCTGTTGTTAGCAGATGTTTTGGAAGATGAAGAAAATTTAGGAGCTGGAGGTTTGACTTGTTCAATTAACGCTTATATCTTAATATAAACACATTTATTAAATATAAAATCTAAATAGAATATTACTTATATACACGTGTAACAAATTGAAAACAAAACTTCAACACTTTTTTTAGTTATTTTCGCCTAACCAGCACTGCGTCTGTTCAACACGGAGCCCAAGTTGCGTTATGCGCATGCGCAACGTCGGATGGCTCAAGATGGGAGATGGAAAAATTGCCCGGCCAGCGATTGGAAAAAACATAGTGCGGCGTAGCTTAGTTTACCTTAGCTTAATCTGAAAATTGCAAGCTGGACACGGGAATCGAACCCGGGACCTTTGACTTGGTACGCCAATGTTCTAACCACTGAGCTATCCAGGAACCGTCCCGTGCCCAGGGCCATTCCTCACTCATATTTTAAAGCAGAGTCTATGATGGACGTGCGAAAATCGTCGGTTACAAATGTGTGATTTTATTAAGATCACGAGCTATCAGATAACGCGGCCACCTTCGACTCGGTAGTTGGCTTTATGCTGCCACTTGTACAATTATTATAATTGTAAGGGATTGCATATTTAAGAATCAAATAGCCAAAGCTATTATTTTAAGTCATCTACCGAGTCGAAGGTGGCTGCGTTATCTGATAGCCCGTGATCTTAATAAAATCACACATTTGTAGGCGACTATTTCCGCACGTCCATCACAGACTCTGCCTTAAGATAGGAGTGAAGAATGATCCTGGGCACGGGACGATTCCTAGATAGCTATTATTATTATTAGCACCGCGTCTTACTACCCGTTCGGGTTATACTCACTTACGCTAATGTGTAGTGGTAGGGTGATTGTGAGATGAAATGAAGGACCTACAGTTTAACGTGGAATCCGAACCACGGTGGATGCCTGGCATTCCTCACATTCACAAGTCGTGATTAATACACGTCTTGTCAGAGGTGAAGGAAGGGTTTGGCATTCAGATAAATCTGTGCCGGGACGGAGGATTGAACCCCGGACCCTTAGCACAGAAGTCTGACACCTTACCCCTAGACCGCCAGGTCACCTCCTAGATAGCTCAGTGGTTAGAGCATTGGCGTACTAAGTCAAAGGTCCCGGGTTTGATTCCCGTGTCCAGGTATTATTTTTCAATTTCCAGAATATATCTAGATGGAGTAATCCTCACTAAAAAGAATAAATAATAGCTTCGGCCATTTTATTCTTAACTTAGCTTAGCGTTCTGTGTGTACCGGCCTTAATTTTAAGGTTAGATATATCTTCTTTTTTTTTTTAACCTCTGGGGAACCTTATGAAAACCCTGATACCAAGTTTTAACCTCTGGGGAACCTTATGAAAACCCAGATACCAAGTTTTAACCTCTGGGGAACCTTATGAAAACCCAGATACCAAGTTTTAACCTCTGGGGAACCTTATGAAAACCCAGATACCAAGTTTTAACCTCTGGGGAACCTTATGAAAACCCAGATACCAAGTTTTAACCTCTGGGGAACCTTATGAAAACCCTGATACCAAGTTTTAACCTCTGGGGAACCTTATGAAAACCCAGATACCAAGTTTTAACCTCTGGGGAACCTTATGAAAACCCAGATACCAAGTTTTAACCTCTGGGGAACCTTATGAAAACCCAGATACCAAGTTTTAACCCGATCAGTAAAATGGTTTTTTTTCTCTTGTCCCAGTAACAAGCAGAGACTTTGCAAAAAAACCACTAGATCGAGTTCAGGAGGTCATGAAACGTCGTCATCCATCTAAATCTCGAATCCGAATATTTTGACGGTCACAATATTTCTCTCTCCAAGGAGTCACAAGGTAAAACGTATTAGTATCGAACGAAATCTATGTTTGTTAGTGAAGTGTTGGATAGGAGTGATACTGGTGAGTTGTGTTGACACAGATACAGGAGTGATACTGGTGAGTTGTGTTGACACAGATACAGGAGTGATACTGGTGAGTTGTGGTGTTGACACAGACACAGGAGTGATACTGGTGAGTTGTGTTGACACAGATACAGGAGTGATACTGGTGAGTTGTGTTGACACAGATACAGGAGTGATACTGGTGAGTTGTGTTGTCACAGATACAGGAGTGATACTGGTGAGTTGTGTTGACACAGATACAGGAGTGATACTGGTGAGTTGTGTTGACACAGATACAGGAGTGATACTGGTGAGTTGTGTTGACACAGATACAGGAGTGATACTGGTGAGTTGTGTTGACACAGATACAGGAGTGATACTGGTGAGTTGTGTTGACACAGATACAGGAGTGATACTGGTGAGTTGTGTTGACACAGATACAGGAGTGATACTGGTGAGTTGTGTTGACACAGATACAGGAGTGCTACTGGTGAGTTGTGTTGACACAGATACAGGAGTGATACTGGTGAGTTGTGTTGACACAGATACAGGAGTGATACTGGTGAGTTGTGTTGACACAGATACAGGAGTGATACTGGTGAGTTGTGTTGACACAGATACAGGAGTGATACTGCTGAGTTGTGTTGACACAGATACAGGAGTGATACTGGTGAGTTGTGTTGACACAGATACAGGAGTGATATTGGTGAGTTGTGTTGACACAGATCCAGGTGGTGAACGGAGTGATACTGGTGAGCTGGCGCCAGAAGATATTGGAGCGCCAGATAGAGTATGGAGCCAAGCTAGGTCACGTGGTGCTAAGTCTGGCCCGCATGGAGCTCAACAACTTCTACAGGAACGTGATGCCTGTGGCGGACTACTTCGACCAGCGAGGAATGTTGTATGCTGTGAGTAGCAGTAACATGTAACAGGGGTTAGTGGTAACATGTAACAGTGGTTAGTGGTAACATGTAACAGTGGTTAGTGGTAACATGTCACAGGAACTAACAGTAACATGTCACAAAAGTTGTCTTGGTGACAATGCCTCACAGTTTAGTTCTGTTACCATGAGGCCTGGTTGTGTTCCGTGTTGTGTTCCCTGGTTGTGGAAGAAGCCGCCAGGGCCGTTGACAGGATTTCCGGGCCCCTATGCAAATAAGTCTTCGGAGCCCCATACCACCCCTAACACAAATCTTTCTAAAGTTACAAATTGGCATATTTCAGAATCAGATTTAGATATTAGAACTATAAATTAATTATTTAAGTACTTGTATGAAACTTCAACGAATCCAATAAACGTACTCTTTCAGAAAAATTAAAAGAACTTACACTAAAATATCCAAACTAATGTATTAACACATATTAAAATACAATTAATTGACTAAGATGTCAATTATAACACTATTATTCTAGCCTTTTTTGATGCAAAATTGTTAATAATGTCGTCGTAATTGATTATTTTGGCAAGATCACTATCTATTGCTAAGAGACAAAGTGCAGTCATTCTTTCTTGGCAAGATCACTCTCTATTGCTAAGAGACAAAGTGCAGTCATTCTTTCTTGGCAAGATCACTCTCTATTGCTAAGAGACAAAGTGCAGTCATTCTTTCTTGGCAAGATCACTCTCTATTGCTAAGAGACAAAGTGCAGTCATTCTTTCTTGGCAAGATCACTCTCTATTGCTAAGAGACAAAGTGCAGTCATTCTTTCTTGGCAGGATCACTCTCTATTGCTAAGAGACAAAGTTCAGTCATTCTTTCTTGGCAAGATCACTCTCTATTGCTAAGAGACAAAGTGCAGTCATTCTTTCTTGGCAGGATCACTCTCTATTGCTAAGAGACACAGTGCAGTCATTCTTTCTTGGCAAGATCACTATCTATTGCTAAGAGACAAAGTGCAGTCATTCTTTCTTGGCAAGATCACTCTCTATTGCTAAGAGACACAGTGCAGTCATTCTTTCTTGGCAAGATCACTCTCTATTGCTAAGAGACAAAGTGCAGTCATTCTTTCTTGGCAAGATCACTCTCTTTTGCTAAGAGACACAGAGCAGTCATTCTTTCTTGGCAAGATCACTCTCTATTGCTAAGAGACACAGTGCAGTCATTCTTTCTTGGCAAGATCACTATCTATTGCTAAGAGACACAGAGCAGTCATTCTTTCTTGGCAAGATCACTCTCTATTGCTAAGAGACAAAGTGCAGTCATTCTTTCTTGGCAAGATCACTCTCTATTGCTAAGAGACAAAGTGCAGTCATTCTTTCTTGGCAAGATCACTCTCTATTGCTAAGAGACAAAGTGCAGTCATTCTTTCTTGGCAAGATCACTCTCTATTGCTAAGAGACAAAGTGCAGTCATTCTTTCTTGGCAGGATCACTCTCTATTGCTAAGAGACAAAGTTCAGTCATTCTTTCTTGGCAAGATCACTCTCTATTGCTAAGAGACAAAGTGCAGTCATTCTTTCTTGGCAGGATCACTCTCTATTGCTAAGAGACACAGTGCAGTCATTCTTTCTTGGCAAGATCACTCTCTATTGCTAAGAGACAAAGTGCAGTCATTCTTTCTTGGCAAGATCACTATCTATTGCTAAGAGACAAAGTGCAGTCATTCTTTCTTGGCAAGATCACTCTCTATTGCTAAGAGACAAAGTGCAGTCATTCTTTCTTGGCAAGATCACTCTCTATTGCTAAGAGACAAAGTGCAGTCATTCTTTCTTGGCAAGATCACTATCTATTGCTAAGAGACAAGTGCAGTCATTCTTTCTTGGCAAGATCACTATCTATTGCTAAGAGACACAGTGCAGTCATTCTTTCTTGGCAAGATCACTCTCTATTGCTAAGAGACAAAGTGCAGTCATTCTTTCTTGGCAAGATCACTCTCTTTTGCTAAGAGACACAGAGCAGTCATTCTTTCTTGGCCCATAGTTGATCTGGGGATATTATTAATTAGTTTCATTTTGCTGAAAGTCCTTTCAGTTTCAGCCACAGTAACAGGAATAGTGCAGAACACTCTTATTGCTATACATACATTTGGAAATAAAATATCGAGTTTTAGTTCCTAAGTTTGTTTAGCAGCTCAAAAGGTTTCAATTTCAATTAGCCCAAGTTCGATTCGTGTATTGATTCAAATACTTCACTTCTTCACCCAATTATAAATTTAAGTAACTAGGATAGGTAGCTTGCAATACAGAACATAAGCTTTCAGTTTCTTGTTCACTTAGCTACTGGTAATTCCAAAAGCATTTAAATAGGTTGTTCACCGTTTTTGCTGTGTGAAACCTCTGTCAACCCACTAATCACAGAATCTATCAATTTGTAAAATATTATGTTGACTCTAAAGTCACGCTCTTCTCAACTTTTCTCACTGGGTTCAATTGATGTAGCTTCAGTTTCACCATAAGCGAGTTTCCTTTTTTTCACTCTTTTATCTGGTAATGTCGTTTCATAAGGTATATCTAAAGAAATATTGTCTGCCACTAGCTTTGCTCCGATGATAGTTTATTTCACTGGCTTATTATAGCCTTCAGTTCTTCTAGTAGGCTCTCGATATTTGCAACCTCAACATCAAGAGTTGCGTCTCTTGCTTGTAGCACTTTATTTTTAATGTCAATAGATTTTTAACCATTGAACCCTCCTTAACTACAAAAAAATAGATGACTCAAATAGAAAATTATTATAAACACATTTTGAATGAGTCACTTGAATAACTGTTTTGAATGTCTGAGTATAAACATTGAAAACTCAGAGCACGCAACTCAATCTAGATGCGGGAATAATAGTTTAGCGGCCGTCCTCGAGAGTATATAAGCACCAAAAAAAGGGGGGGGGGAGTTAACACAAATATAAAAAAACTATCCTAAGGGTATTTATACTATTCATAAGAAAATACACAATCTTTGTTGATATTTATTAATTAAAAATATAATTGAATATATGTATATGTTTAGTAACAGGTAGAACCATATATGATGGCTAAATCACAATTATTAATGATAATCGTAAGAAACCTTCTTATAAGGTTTTTTAAACTGGCCCTAGTTCAAAAAAATATACAAATTTTATATATATCTCATAATACGTAAAAAAGGTAAATAAACCATTATTAGAAAAAGATGAGTCCTCAAGACTTCTATCATAATTCATTTAATGATTTCAATTCCTATTCCCATTTTACAAGAATAAATTTACACGAAATAATTACGAGACTAGAAACTTGCACGAGTACAATAAAACAACAAGATAATCTTTTCCATTCGAGCAAAAATTCATTAAATAAATCAAAGTTATCAAACTCCAACATTATACCTTATTATCGTGAATTCTATTTATCAAGTTAATGGTAATATTCCAACAAATATCAATATCATCAAATTAAACCTAAGTCTCGATATCTCAATCTTGGACTATTCTCCAACATCGTGAAATTTAATATTGGTCTATGATATTTACAAATATTAAGTTACTTATTTTAACAATTAATTATGAAAGTCCGAAACGAGAATTTTGAAAAGGTTACAAGAAATAAAATATAATTAAGTCGAAAAGAAATTTGTTCTTACATTTTTAAATATATGTAGCCACGTATGTATTCTCATTGTAAAGCAGTCAAGAGTACGGACATATTCAATCCCGGCACTATATATACAAGAAAACACAGAGAATATGGAAGGTGAGGAAATCAAGGAGGGGGAACACATTAGGTCACACAACGGGGGGAGGAGGGTGCGCGTAACAATATCAGCTTTTACCACCAACTCCAAACGACTGGAATATTCTGGACTAGAGCAGGACAGGCCTCTTCCTAGATTAAGTTTTTGGAATGTTTAGGTCTGAAGCGACTCTAGCGGCTGCCGTTTGAATCTCGGTGGGCTCGGTCAATTGAACTCGCGGCGAAGTTATTCTCGGTCTTTGTCTTGTTTCTTGTTTTCCAGAGGCGCTGGTATGGTGAAATTGGGTAAGTTTGTTATGTCTCTGACTTGTCTTCTTCACTTGTAGCTAAATGCTACACCATAGAGTAGCCATAAGGACACATTTTAACGTGGATAAACAGTAAATTATTCCCTGCAAATCCGTTTTGCACTCAACGGACAAGTTTAGACTATGTAAGGAACATCCCATACGTTTTTATAGTATTTCCCACCTGAGGGCTTCGGGCAAAGAACTTATAAGTCTTTTGGACCATTCCAAAAAATGTTACTACTTCTTAAAAGCATTCAGCTGCGTTAGAACCACAAAGATTCAAGCTGTGTGCACCACAATTTGAAAACAATCCTAATGGATTGATTTCACTAATAATTGCCTGAGCACTGTTGTATATGCCAGCCATATTGGCGCCGTTGTCGTTCCCCAGACCACGACATTCGCCTAAGGGCATTTTATGTTTTTTGAGTTCCTGATAATAGGTTGGTGATATCTTGCCCAGTTTTTTTTTTTTTGTTAAATTTACAAAACATAGAAATCTCTCGACCATTCTGAATTCAATTTCACTTTCAAGTACGTATCGCAATACGAATGTGGTTTGTTCTGTGTGGGATGGAGTGTCTGGCGTAGCGTCGGCAAAGAGACTTGGATCTTTTCCTCTCTTCAAGTATTGCCTGTGTAACCTTAGCGCTCACTACAAGCCTCTATAAAACCATTTTGAGACTCTGGTGACAGATAGTGGGTCTGAAGTCTTTTTCTGTGTTCTTGCGATTGCTTCTCTTTGACAACGTGTTCCCTCAGTACTGAGGCATACTTAGATAACAGCTCTAGGACTCCTAAAAGTTACCATTATTGGTGTCACCAATATTATTAGGACGTTCCTCTGAATGCAAGTCCTCACTCCGCTAGAAATAATACTACTGACAGTATTCGCTGAAGAAGGTCTTTCCAATACTGAATTTTGTTGTAAGTTAAGCGTCCAATTGAGAGCTAATATCAGTACGTTTATTTAAGTTTCTTTCCATTTTACGCCACATCATATAACATATTTTGTGATGGGACGATGTTTCGTGGTTTGGCAGTTTGTTGTATAACTTTCGCCGTGTATGCTCTTTCTTCCAACCGTTGCCAGTTATTAAAACTGATTTGTGAGAATCTGGTGTAATTTTACTCCACGAGAGCCAATCTTGAGGTACAATTTCACCATTAGCTCATTTCGAAACTAAGACATTCCGCGGAAATGCTCCTTTAGGAAAAGGTAGAGGGCCCATTTTAACAAGTACTATTGCAATATCTTCTGTACTTATCGTGCTAAAGTTATGAAACTGTCCCAGACCTGATGTTACTACAGGCACTACAGGTGTTTCAGATAAGTCCTCTTTGGATGACTCACAAATGTTGGTGCAATGAGAAGAACCACTGTTTTTAACATCAGACGTAACTTCTAAGCCTCCAGACACAAATTCAGGGTCGACAGGGTCTGTAAAACCTTTATTCACATTCAGCGGAATGACGATGTCTCAGTAGATGGACCAGCACAGGAATGTGGACCAAGTCAACTCCATCAGTGTTATCGTTTTTGCTTTTCAACTTCAAATAATGATCGACAACAATTTTTGGAAATCTCTAGTTTCTTTTCCCTTTCTTTGCGCTTCTGTGCACTGACTTATGTGTTTATAGTCCATTGTTGCAACCTCACCTGAAATGCATACCACGATGAGCGAATACACCATTATGGTTGTGGTTCATTGGGCTATTTAAATAGCTTTAAAACATTTTAATTGTTTGTCCTAAATTTACAATCACCCCTTGTAATTTAGGAAAAATACAGGGATTGATCTGCAGAAACTGTTTCGGTGATAACGTTGTTAGGTATCGCAGTTCTTAGCAACCTATAGAATAAAAGTCTTTTTTTTTAAGTTCTCTAAATTAAAATATCAAAGATAGAAAAACAACAAGGTCCGGCAGCGTATTGAGGGAGACCCAAAATAATAAACTACAACACAGCTAAAATAAAAATAAATCCTGACTACGCAAAAAGGTATATCATTTAGCATGAATAAAAAGCAATAAAAGCCTAACACCCAAAATGTGGCAACTAGAGTTTGAACGTCCTTGGCGGTGCGCCACTCACCGAACTATCTATGAAAATATTCCAAGAGTACTTACTTATCAGTTATCAGTGAATTTGCTACTCAGGAGTACACTCTTTCTTCATCAATGGTGAATCGTCGAGACTGAAAGAGATCACTTCTTCTACTCTTACCGTGACATACAGACACTAGAGTAGACAATATGATAGAATGACAACATAAGCTAGTGAGCCCGGGCCCCGGGCGAGCTCAAATAAATAAAGCAAGGGGAGGAAGGGTAGAGCCTACCTGCACAGGAATGACTCACCGTTCACCACCCGCGCCCGCCGGGCCTCTCTCGCATTGCCTTCTCATCCTCCTGACAGTGACAAATACTAACTGACTGACACATTAAATTTGATTTACGTCTACATTAATTAATCTCAACTAGGTTTAACGTCTCAAACTCTTAATTAGTACGACAATTTTTGTCGTATGCTTACGTAAAGATACTTTATTTCACTAAAAAACAAAATATCCGGCCGACGTCAAAACCCTTTTGGTCCCGGGCCCCCATGCATTTGCCCCCTCTGCCCCCCCTGCCCTGTTGATGGCCCTGGAAGCCACCACGGATCATCGCTATCCAAGACAGCTGTACAACCACACAAATTCCCAGCACTTGAAACTCTTATTACATGTACAATAGTGGGTGTCACAAGCCTTACCTAATACAGCTTGATACAACGTAATAATAGGCTAGGGTTCTTAGTAAAGCCTGAATGTTCCTGTCCCTTTCCCATCCTTCATCAATCCTCAGACCTTCCCGCCTTCCCCCACTTACCTGTCCATTGTATTCCTGGACCTGCCCCACGACTCCCCTTTCATTCCGTTTGACCTTGTTGAATAATAGACAG
Source organism: Timema podura (assembly GCA_033556935.1). Lineage (NCBI taxonomy): Eukaryota > Metazoa > Arthropoda > Insecta > Phasmatodea > Timematidae > Timema > Timema podura. The sequence goes on along the minus strand of JAVRXN010000003.1, from coordinate 35,525,074 downwards.
TGAGGATTCCCTCTCAGGGTAACAAGGGACTATAGTACTTCCTTCTCTCGCAACTGCAGTATCGCGTGGAGTCTAATCTACAGGGACGAATAGCGTGACATCACGAGCCCCCTCTACAGCTCGGTGACCAGAGGTTGACTAACAGTTGAGTATACCCTGGTTGAGTGGTCAGGGAGACTGACTAGAGGTATAGAGCACACTGGTGCCATCCTGTCTGGTCAGGGACACTGACTACAGGTCTATAGGACTATCCTGTCTGGTAGGTACACTGACTACAGGTCTAGAGGCTGGTCAGGAGACTGACTACAGGTCTACAGGACCCTGGTTACATCCTGTCTGGTCAGGTACACTGACTACAGTCTAGAGGACTATCCTGTTTGGTCAGGGAGACTGACCACAGGACCCTGGTTACATCCTATCTGGTCAGGGAGACTGACTACAGGTCTAGAGGACTATCCTGTCTGATCAAGGAGACTGACCACAGGTCTACATGACACTGGTTACATCCTGTTTGGTCAGGGAGACTGACTACAGAACCCTGGGCTACATCCTGTCCGGTCAGAGAGACTTACCACAGGTCTACAGGACTCTGGTTATATCCTATCTGGTCAGGGAGACTGACTACAGGTCTACAGGACTATCCTGTCTGGTCAGGGAGACTGACGACAGGTCTACAGGACTCTGGTTATATCCTGTCTGGTCAGGGAGACTGACTACAGGTCTACAGGACTCTGGTTACATCCTGTCTGGTCAGGTACACTGACTACAGGTCTAGAGGCTGGTCAGGGAGACTGACACAGGTCTACAGGACCCTGGATTACATCCTGTCTGGTCAGGTACACTGACTACAGGTCTAGAGGCTGGTCAGGGAGACTGACTACAGGTCTACAGGACTCTGGCTATATCCTGTCTGGTCAGGGAGACTGACTGCAGGTATAGAGGACCCTGGTTACATCCTGTCTGGTCAGGGAGACTTACTACAGGTCTACAGGACTCTGGCTATATCCTGTCTGGTCAAGGAGACTGACTGCAGGTCTAGAGGACCCTGGTTACATCCTGTCTGGTCAGGGAGACTTACTACAGGTCTACAGGACTCTGGCTATATCCTGTCTAGTCAAGGAGACTGACTGCAGGTCTAGAGGACCTGGTTACATCCTGTCTGGTCAGGGAGACTTACTACAGGTCTACAGGACTCTGGCTATATCCTGTCTGGTCAGGAGACTTACCACAGGTCTACAAGACCTGGTTATATTCTGTCTGGTCAGGGAGATGACTACAGTCTACAGGACCCTGGTTACATCCTGTTGGTCAGGGAGACTGACTACAGTCTACAGGACCTGGTTATATCCTGTCTGGTCAGGAGACTGACTACAGTGTAGAGGACCCTGGTTACAACAAGTAATCAGCTAGATGCTAGATGTGATACTATCACAAGGCACGCTGACGACTATTAACGTGTGTATTGTCGTGCCCCCTCCCTCCTCCCCTCACCCCCGAGTGCTATCGACCGCTGGGGGGGCGAGCTAGTCGCTCTGACCTCACTTCACTGCTGGCGTGAACTCTTATCTCTCCTACCCTGACTGAGTGGGGAGTGAGGGGGAGGGTAATCAGGTCGGGAAAAATGCACAAAGAAACAGGAGGCTCGATTGCTATCTAGGGTCTTAGAAGATAACGTGATCAAAAAAAGTGATTTTTATTAATAGCAAAATAAATGTTATTTGAAACTCCGGTGCAACTTATATTCGATGATGATACACCCCGCAACACACAACTGTATGACATTTAGTATTAGATATATCGCACGGCGTCAGTAGTTTAAATGTATATTTACTTGTCCCTGTATTTGATGATAATACACCCGTAACACACAACGTATGACATGTAGTATTATATATATCTCACTGCGTCTAGTAAATATTAATTACCTTATCCCCTTTGTTTTATGATCATACATTCCGCAACGCACAAGTGTATGACATATAATATCATATCTATCTCACGGCGTCAGTAGTTTAAATGTATATTTACCTTGTCCCTGTATTTGATGATAATACACCCCGTAACACACAAATGTATGATATGTAGATTAGATATATCTCACGGCGTCAGTAGTTTAAATGTATATTTACCTTGTCCCTTGTATTTTATGATAATACACCCCGCAACACACAACTGTATGACAGTAGTATTAGATATATCTCACGGCGTCAGTAGTTTAAATGTATATTTTCTTTGTCCCTTGTATTTTGATGATAATACACTCCGTAACACACAACTGTATGACATGTAGTATTATATATTATCTCACGGCGTCAGTAGTTTAAATGTATATTTACCTTGTCCCCTTTATTTGATGATGATACATTCCGCAACACACAAGTGTATGATATTTTCACGTTTCACTAGGTATTTAATCTCGTGTTGTTCTTATTGCAATATTTTGCTTGATGATATTTTTAATTTTAATATTTTATGGCTGCGTTTTGACACATATATTTTTATTTTTGTATATTATTGTTTAAGCATTTAATCATTAGTTTTAAAAAATCCGCGTAAATTAGGGTCTTATTTGTTTTATGACATTTATATTAGTTAAAGTTGCTGGAAAGTGGGGGTGGGGGATTTTTTAAACACAGAGAAAGTGTGATTATTTGCCTTTATGTGGGTGGGGATTTTATAACACAAAATGTATTTTTGCACTTCTTGTTAGTTGTTGTAAAAACGTTATGAATTTGAATAAAACTATTTATTCCATTAATATATTTTCCTTAGCAACCGCGTCTTTTACTTCCCGTTCAGACTATACGCTCATTAATAAACAAGTGTGTTAATTTCTTTGGTTGTACAAAGTCACATAACTATTGTCGGTGAAGTGTAACCAACCAGAAGATTCCTCAGTGCGAGCATGATGTACGGTATTATTAATAATATGTTGTAAGGTGATCGTAACTTATTATTCCCATTCTGAATCAAAATGTTAGGGGTAGCAGATTATTCCACGTAAAACCAAATTGTAAAGGTAAAGCGAACTAACATACATAATCATACATTCTGAATAAAATTTAATAATAATATTTAGCACGCGTCTTACTACCGTTCGGGTTATACGCTTAAGTACTAATTACGCCAATGATTAGGAATTGGAAGGTTGAATTTAGAGGAAGTGAACACGCATTTGCGTGGAAGGAGAGTGGAAAACCATTTAGGAAAAACCACCCCCAGTTCACCCAACCGAGATTCGAACCTCGATCTCCCCGTCCTCGGCGGTTGAGCTCAACACGACTAGCGCGTTAGCCAACTACGCCACCGAGGCGGGTCACTAAAATGTTAAGTACTTAAGACTAATATTCCACTCGTGATATCCATATGTCAGGTCCAAGGTTCGACATCTGAAGACAAGGGTACATTGGTCCTTAAGGTGTGAGGTTCATTCCAGGATAGCTTAAATAATGTCAGACACATACCACTACTATAGGTTTATTAAATAAAAAGTGCACTCGTATACGGTCGTCATAATGACGAGTCTTGGGCTCACCCTTTCCCCGGCCACCAAAATGTCACGTGGTCATAGCTTAAGAAACTTTCTACTACACTCGGCAACTGCCTGTTCAAGACTCTCTGTCTTCATTTCTCTAGAGCTCAACTAGAATCTGCCTACTCTAGGAGGATTCTGATGACGGCATAAAGCTCCAATCAACTCGCTGATATCCACGTCACTCAAAACCAAGCGATCCTTAAGTGAACGATTGTTATGCTTAGCAACTCCATTATTACGCCTAGGCTATGTTAGGTTTGGCGTTGTTAGGCTTGGAGATTATTTTAATATCACGCCCAGGCTACGTTAGGATAGGTTTAGTTCTGTTTGGCGCCCCCCCCTTTGTACTAGTGGTATACGAAATTAAAATATATTAATTTATAACATTCTTAAATAGTTATATTATTTAGTACAGAGCTCGCAAACTCATGGCCCGCGATAAGTATCTGACTAGCCCGCTTGTCTGCAATTTTATATTACTATCATCCTTTATTCATATTTGCACATAAAAAATTCATAGCTTAACTCTAGCGAGTACTTAATTTTGAATAGCGACAAAGCACCTAGAACTATTTTAAATTGTGCCTTTTTTTATCACTTTAAATACTTGTTTGTCGAAATTTTAATTCTCATTATTGAATACATACTGCTGCGAGTATTTCGCTGACCAACATAAACGTCTGGGAGAATACAAGTTTTAAAATATTTTAAATGTCGGCCTACATTAATGACTATAGACCTACATCGTTGGGCACGTAGATTATACGTCGGGCTCTTCTGGTATAGTATTGTTCCAGTTTTGGGGAGGTCAAGGTTCGAGTTCCTGCTGGATGCACAGAAGGTGTTTTTCCTATATAGTTTCCGACATTCCTTTTAACTCAAAAGCGCCAAATTTCCTCTAAACTAAATATTTATCGTCCATTCTCCATAGCGCGATTAACATGTTTATAGTCCGGAAGGGTAGTAAGACGCTTCACGATGTGCTCCTTGAATTTATAACACTCTCTCGGTTGTCGACTCTTAGCCGAGCTCCTCAGGAAGTTCCTCATGATCAATAACCCAAGCTAATGATAATTACTCCAGTATCGATTGTTTGTTTCGTGCCGTGGGCTGTGTGAGTGACACACAAAGTGATGAATGATCGGTGTTCGTAAGAGAACGGCCTTTATGTTGAGAGAACTCTTGTGACATCAAATATGGTGTCATTGGTTCGTACCTCTGAGACCTCACCCCGGCCTATTATCGTTCTCGATATTTGCGACGGCCAATGCTAGTAGATCAAGTTGTGTTAGGGCGAAACAGTCAGCGTTGAAACAAATAAGTCCCTCATAGTCAGTTATGGCTCTCGACTATCCAGTGGTTGTTCCAGGTTAACGGCGAGAGAAACCCGAGTGACGTGTACAAAGACTTCAGGTCCGCGGTCCTGAGGACCCTGGGAATGCAGGAACCCGTGACTGCATCGGGACCTGAACAAGTGACCACAGCATCGGTGGAACCCGAGTTGGCACCTGCCTGCGGCCTGAGTTGGACCCTCAGCCCGAATACAAAGTTCCTGTGAAGGGCTTTCCACCCGTCATCTGGGTCATAGGTGGGTCATAGCACTGCCATATCTCCCTACCATGTGGTATTTGTGTCATAGGTGGGTCATAGCACTGCTGTATCCCTCCACCATGCTGTTATCTAGGTCAAAGCACCGCTATATCCTCCGCCTGCTGTTGTCTGGGTCAAAGCATCGCTTATCCTCCACCATGCTATTATTGGTCAAAGCACCGCTATATCTCCCACCATGCTGTATCCAGGTCAAGCACCGCTATATCCCTCCGCCATATGTTATCTAGGTCAAAGCACCGCTATATCCCTCCGACATGCTGTTATCTGGGTCAGAGCATCGCTATATCCCTCCACCATGCTGCTATCTAGGTCAAAGCACATCTATATCCCCACCATGCTGTTATGTGGGTCAAAGCACTGCTATATCCATCCACCATGCTGTTATTTAGGTCATAGAACTAATATAACCACAGTTGAATTTGGGTCACAGCACTGCTATATCCCCCACCATGCTGTTATGTGGGTCACAGCACTGCTATCCCTCCACCATGCTGCTATCTAGGTCAAAGCACATCTATATCCCCACCATGCTGTATGTGGGTCAAAGCACTGCTATATCCATCCACCATGCTGTTATTTAGGTCATAGAACTAATATAACCCACCATGTGATATTTGGGTCACAGCATGCTATATCCCCACCATGCTGTTATGTGGGTCAAGCACTGCTATATCCATCCACAGCTGTTATTAGGTCATAGAACTAATATACCCACCATGCTGTTATTTAGGTCATAGAACTAATATAACCCCTGTGATATTGGGTCACAGCACTGCTATATCCCCCACCATGCTGTTATGTGGGTCAAAGCACTGCTATATCCATCCACCATGCTGTTATTTAGGTCATAGAACTATATACCCACCATGTTGATATTTGGGTCACAGCACTGCTATATCCCCACATGCTATTATCTGGTCAAAGCACGCATTCCTCGCCATACTGTTATCTAGGTCAAAGCACCGCTATATCCCTCCGACCATGCTGTTATCTGGGTCAGAGCATCGCTATATCCCTCCACCATGCTGCTATCTAGGTCAAAGCACATCTATATCCCCCACCATGCTGTTATGTGGGTCAAAGACTGCTATATCCATCCACCATGCTGTTATTTAGGTCATAGAACTAATATAACCACCATGTTGATATTTGGGTCACAGCACTGCTATATCCCCCACCATGCTGTTATGTGGGTCACAGCACTGCTTTATCCCTCCACCATGCTGTTATCTAGGTCAGTTTTCTTCAACCGGTGGTCCGCGGACCGGTGCTGCTCCGCAGAAATTTCCTGCCGGTCCGCGAAACATTTCACCAGAATCATGTAGCCGCAACATGATTTGGGCACTACATTGTTGCGGGGCCAGCGGGACGCTGCACGCGGCAACGAGTATACTGTCTGCTCGCTTCCCCCACCACTGAAAAGCTGTTTGTCCGTTCAAGGTCAGGCCTCACCACATAACGTCCGCTCTATATAGGCGATATATGCGGCCGCTGAATGCCTGTATTGCGTCAGCTCGCCTGCCCGAAGACACGCCACGAAAATTCTTATTTTATCGCGCTCATGCCTATTGTTTTCTAATATTGTGTTGTGTTATTTCGGAAAACAAGTTATTTCTCTCGTAAAATTTGAAACCCTACAAAATGGAGGGGAAAAAATTCACACAGCAAAACCTTTTAACCTTATTTAGTAGAGACAAGGACAATATTAAGGAGAAAAGTAGTGATGGTACTGAAAGTATGCCAAGCACTAGTGCTTCAAGTCTAGAAGAAACAAAGAAAAATAAATATGTTGATACTTCAGAATGTGCAATACAAACCGAAAAGAGAAAAGTAAACTTTGCTAGGCATTACGATAAGGAATATTTAAAGTTTGGTTTCAATGTAGCCCCTGGCAATGAACTATCGCCACGGCCTTTCTGTGTAGTGTGTTCCGAAATTCTGTCAAATGACGCTATGAAACCTTCCAAACTTTCTCGTCATTTGCATTTGAAGCATAGAGATTTTAGTGATAAGCCACTGGACTTTTTTGAAAGATTACTTGACCAGATGAACATTCAGAAAAGTCAAATGAAAATGATTATTACTAGTGACAAGTCACTTCTTCAAGCGTCTTATTTAGTTAGTAAAGCCTTGGGTCTTAGATGTCGTACGAGAAATTTTGGTTCCTCAAATCTCTAAAAAACTAGAAGCTATACCGCTTTCGGACGCCACCCTTGAGAGGAGAATTGTTGATATGACCACCGATATTGAAAAGCAATTTGTAGAGGGGGTAGAGAAATCTAGATGTTTCGCGATTCAACTTGATGAATCAACTGACGTGAGTAACCATGCTATCCTACTTTGCTTCGTGAGGGTTTTAGTGAGGATGACGACTTAAGGGAAGAACTTCTTTGTTGCCTTGACTTACCTGGACGGACCACTAGTTCAGAGATATTTAATGCGCTTGATGAGTATTTTCAAGCGCAGGGCTTGGACTAGAGCAAATGCGTCGGAGTGTGTACGGATGGTGCTGCAGCATGACTGGACGTCACTCAGGAGTAGTTGCGAAAATAAAGGAAGTCGCGCACCCAGAGGTTTTGTCCACTCACTGTATGATCCACCGAGAGCATCTAGCTGCAAAGAAGCTTTCTTCTGAACTAAACACTGTGATGAATGACGTGGTGAAGATCATTAATGAAATTCGTAGTCGAGCTATGAACTCCAGGCTGTTCACGACACTGTGTGAGAGTATGGACTCAAACCACTAACTTCTTCTTCATGCAGAAGTGAGATGGTTATCGAGAGGAAGGGTTCTTGCGCGGCTTTTCGAACTGAGGGAAGATGTAAAGCAGTTTCTGCGAGAACTAAAATCTGACCTAATAGAGCCTTTGTTGAGTGAGGAATGGATGGCTAATTTGCATATATGGCGAACACATTTAGCCTTCTTAACGAACTTAATATTTCTCTTCAGGGGTTTTGTACAAATATTTTACATTGAGAAATAAAATGGATACCTTCAAAAAGAAGCTGGCTCTTTGGGATAGTCGCGTACAAAAGGTAGATATAGAAATGTTTCCACTTTTGGAAGAATTTTTTATTACTGCTGATATCAACCAGAAAGCTACATTCAACATAATAAGTCAACATTTAAGGGCGTTAGCTGAAAACTTTAATAATTATTTCTCTAAAATGAGGATCCTCGTAAAGGCAACCTCTGGAGTAATACTCCCTTCTTGGAAGATATAAAATCATGTGAACTTGTTCCTCGTGAAAAAGAAAAGCCTATCGAGTTGTCTTATGATGTCACTCTGGTGTCTAGACATAAAATGCAATCACTGCCTCAATTTTGGATATCACTAGGAAAATAATATCAATCCCTGAGTTATATTATTACTAGCACCGCATCTTACTACCGTTCGGGTTATACGCACTTACGCTAATGTGTAATGTAGGGTGATTGTGAATGAAATGGAGGACTCAGTTTAACGTGGGATCCGAACCACGGTGGAGCCTGCCTGGCATTCTCACATTCACAAGTGTGAATAATACACGTCTTGTCAGAGGTGAAGGAAGGGTTTGCAATCAGATAAATCTGTGCCGGGACCGAGGATGAACCCGGACCTCAGCACAGAAGTCGACACCTTACCTGGACCACGAGGTCACCAGCTCTCTGAGTTATAAAACTATATTTGTTGGTCGTTTTTTTTCGGCTTCCTATTTGTGTGAAATGACTTTTTCAACCATGTCAGTAATATAAACCAACAGAGAAATCGAATGGATGTTAATGCAGTGCTTCGTCTCTCTGAAACAACGCTGCAACCACGTATATCAAATTTGCTAACAAAGAAGTAGCAGCAGATGTCGCACCAACTAAAAATTGTAAATTTACAACATTAAATTTAATAAATAAAATACTATATAGGTGTACATTGGTTTTTATTTCTATCTTAGCCGTCAACTGGTCCGTGATATATATCTCCTATTTTCGCAGATCCGCAGCTCTAAAAAGGTTAAAGAACGCTAATCTAGGTCATAGCACTGCAATATCCTCCACCATGCTATTATATGTGTCACAGCCTCGTGTATCTGTGTCCCAGGGGGTCCAGGGAGCAACAAGGCTGCACTCTGTCAGAAGGCGGTCCGTCAGAGCACAGGCTGGGTCCACTGTAGTGTGGGGCGACTGTTGAGGACAACTGCAGAGACCACAGACCCCAGACAGAGCAATGACTCTCAACTGGTCCGTGCCGCCATCACAGCGGGAGACATGGTACCCCAGGTGAGTTAATGTCGTCATCACAGCAGGAGACATGGTACCCCAGGTGAGTTAATGTCGTCATCACAGCAGGAGACATGGTACCCCAGGGGAGTTAATGTCGCCATCACAACGAGAGACATGGTATCCCAGGGGAGTTAGTGTCGCCATCACAACGGGAGACATGGTACCCCAGGGGAGTTAGTGTCGCCATCACAGCGGGAGACATGGTATCCCAGGGGAGTTAGTGTCGCCATCACAGCAGGTGACATGGTACCTCAGGGGAGTTAGTGTCGCGATCACAGCGGGAGACATGGTATCCCAGGGGAGTTAGTGTCGCCATCACAACGAGAGACATGGTATCCCAGGGGAGTTAGTGTCGCCATCACAACGGGAGACATGGTACCCCAGGGGAGTTAGTGTCGCCATCACAACGAGAGACATGGTATCCCAGGGGAGTTAGTGTCGCGATCACAGCGGGAGACATGGTATCCCAGGGGAGTTAGTGTCGCCATCACAACGAGAGACATGGTATCCCAGGGGAGTTAGTGTCGCCATCACAACGGGAGACATGGTACCCCAGAGGAGTTAATGTCGCCATCACAGCGGGAGACATGGTACCCCAGGGGAGTTAATGTCGCCATCACAGCGGGAGACATGGTATCCCAGGGGAGTTAGTGTCGCCATCACAACAGGAGAAATGGTACCCCAGGGGAGTTAGTGTCGCCATCACAGCGGGAGACATGGTATCCCAGGGGAGTTAGTGTCGCGATCACAGCGGGAGACATGGTACCCCAGGGGAGTTAATGTCGCCATCACAGCGGGAGACATGGTATCCCAGGGGAGTTAGTGTCGCCATCACAACAGGAGAAATGGTACCCCAGGGGAGTTAGTGTCGCCATCACAGCGGGAGACATGGTACCCCAGGGGAGTTAGTGTCGCCATCACAGCGAGAGACATGGTATCCCAGAGGAGTTAATGTCGCCATCACAGCGGGAGACATGGTATCCCAGGGGAGTTAGTGTCGCCATCACAACGGGAGACATGGTACCCCAGGGGAGTTAGTGTCGCCATCACAGCGAGAGACATGGTATCCCAGGGGAGTTAATGACGCCATCACAACAGGAGAAATGGTACCCCAGGGGAGTTAGTGTCGCCATAACCTGGATAATCTTGACACTTGTATGAACCTGGTCACTCATTACTTTGTACTCCACAGACCTTCGTGCTGCAGCTGGTAGAGTCTCAGATGAGGACCAACATGAGCGCTCAGGGAATTCTCATGGATGGATTCCCCCGGGACATGAACCAGGTGTCTGAGTTCGAGACCAAGGTAGGTTGTAGCCTTTTATCAGCCGGTTTAAGTTTGCGGAGTTCTGGGAGAGGTTCATATATAGACACCAGATATCTTAGCAGGGGAAGTTGAGACACTTATTTAAAATATATATATATCCCGTTTTTATGACGCAAGTTTTTGTATTTTTTTAAACTGCTGAGCTAAAATAGGGTATGTGTGCTACTATTGGTACCATTGTTAGAACTGCAGGAATATACATTGTTAGAAATGCAGAGTTTACATTGTTATAAATGCAGAGTTTACATTGCTAGAAATGCAGGATTTTACATTATTAGAAATGCAGAGTTTACATTATTAGAAATGCAGATCACATTGTTTGAGATACAGGAGTTTACATTGTTATAAATGCAGAGTTTACATTGCTAGATATGCAGGATTTTACATTATTAGAAATGCAGATCACATTGTTTGAAATACAGGAGTTTATATTGTTAGAAATGCAGAGTTTACATTAGTAGAAATGCTGGAATCTACATTGTTATGAATGCAGGAGTTTACATTGTTATAAATGCAGGAGTTTACATTGTTATAAATGCAGAGTTTACATTGCTAGAAATGCAGGATTTTACATTATTAGAAATGCAGAGTTTACATTATTAGAAATGCAGATCACATTGTTTGAAATACAGGAGTTTATATTGTTAGAAATGCAGAGTTTACATTAGTAGAAATGCTGGAATCTACATTGTTATGAATGTAGGAGTTTACGTTGTTATAAATGCAGGAGTTTACATTGTTAGAAATGCAGGAGTTTACTTTATTAGAAATGCAGGAGTTTATTTTAATCGTCTTTCCGTTTGGTTTGGACTTTCGCGCTACCTCTTTTTAATTCAACAAACTATCTAGGGGTTCGTTACTAGCGACATCTTGCAGCTGTTTCAAACATAACGCACGAGTTTCAAAATTGTTAGCGTGATTTTCTATTGATAAAATCTTAAATTTAACTAAATTTTGATATAATAATAAACAAATTTTATTTTAATACAAGATTTAGTTGTTGTTTCAGGAAAATGAAGTATAAAAAAACTAAGGTTATGAAATTACTTATAAACTTTTTACTTCATAAGTGTATTGTATTACAAACTTTATATATTTTCAAACACATAAATATAAGCTGTGGTTATGATTATAAATTAAACTAACCTGAAATAAAACATATAAAAACTATACTTCTGCTATTTTATTTTTTGGTCACGGATTGTCGGGAGTCAAACTACCTCAAAAACAAGTCCACCAGTGCTCGCAGCTTTGCAGATTATTTGTTGTCTTACACGATCAGCCATGTTGAATAGGTAGTTCCAACTTTGCAAGCTACAAATACTCACACTAAACAATAGTGATCAATAATAAGACAGTAGCAAAATTTATTTCTGAAAACGAAGTAACTATTCCAATTTGACATTTCAGTTTGCGGCCATTTTCGGTCCAAGTTGTTGGGCTACTGATAGATGAACCTTGATTAATTTGCAATAAGCTTTGAAGATAACTCTCTAAAGTTATCAGAACATGTCACGCTATGTTCACAAACCTGCCGACATGTTTCTTTGTGCTAGTTCAAGCAGCAGCCGTCCGTGATCCTGCTGGACTGCTCAAAACTGCAGTTGGGCCGAGGGCGTCTGGATGACAGCGTCGCGGCTTTCCGGCATCGTCTGGAGCTATTCCGGGAATTGTCACTGCCCATGTTGAAGGCGCTGGATGCCGAGAACAGACTCACTATCGTTGACGGAGACACCGACACTGCGCATGTGCAGGAGGAGTTCACCAGGTAGAGGACCTTGTTCACTGGACAGTGTCAATATGGGGCTTGTGTGTGATGTGTATCATGTGTCATGTATGCATCATGTGTGCAGGGTGATCTCCCAGCAGATGGAGCACCTCAAGCGCACAGGGGGCCTCATCGTGCCCCAACACACGCTGCTCCAGGGAAACAAGCCCGCCGCGGCGCCCAATGGACACGCCTACGACGCCACCTTTCTGCACGACCTGGATGACGAGGATGAGGCGACTCTCAAGGTCACTCACAACACGATGAGCAGGCGTCCCGCCGCCAACGGTGCAGCTAATGGAGCTATTTTGGGCGCCGACGTGCCCGGTCGCTTGGTGAACGGTTTGGGGCCCCCGGGACGACTGTCCAGGGACACCATTAGGGATATGTACGCCAACGTAGAAACGTATCCGGTGGACTCTCAACTTTGAGGGTTCCTGGATGGTCTGATGCCTCACTACAAGAACTAGTCCAGGGTCAGGCTCGTACAGACTAGGTCAGTCCTACAAAGACAACCAGCCTGAAGATGGCAGACTAAGTCAGTCCTACCAAGATAACCAGCCTGAATCTGATAAACTAGGTCAGTCCTACAGAGACAACCAGCCTGAATCTGATAAACTAGGTCAGTCCTACAGAGACAACCAGCCTGAAGATGGTAGACTAGGTCAATCCTACAGACACAACCAGCCTGAAGATGGTAGACTAGGTCAATCCTACAGACACAACCAACCTGACACTAGTGAACATACAAGGATGATTGACTTCTTGTCTGTGTCCCAGTGACATCTCATGTATCACCTTCTCGGCAAGATGGCTGATAGAGCTACTGCGCAGGTCTGTCAAAGCATTGGTCTAAACAGTAAATGTTGAATTAGTGTTACAACACGTCAAGAAGAGAACATTCAATTAATATGGAAACCTTTGAATGTCTGTTTCACACTTCTAGTTGGCTAAAACATGGCGTGAGTTCTTTGTAATACCCATTATTGTTACACGCACAAAAAATATATATAATTTTCATATTTATTAGTAATTTATTTATTTATTAGTAAAGTTTTTTGTTACAATATTAAATTCTTATATATAACGAATAGTAAGCATCAGAGCCTATAATGATTATGAACATTTCTTCATTCGTAGTTAGGTTTACCAAGCGTAGTCTACTCTTATTTCTCAGTTTCGATGGTCAAATACAAGAAATAAAAGTAGAATCCGGCCGGGCAAAATACAATCCATTTCAGGTCTCTGTGGTTTATGTTAAAAGGAAAACAAAAATTTGTTGTTTGAAGTATGGAACAAGTTAATTTTATCTACAAATTACTTAACAACTTAAATGGTACAATAATCTTGCGATCTACTGATTTAGCTAGGAGAATGTGATATTAGTTAAGAATTCGTTAGGTGAAATAAAACTTACATTTTGGACTGAATGTGTCCCTCATTTGTTATAAATATTTTAGTAGAATTTTAAATATTTATATTTTTAATGCAAATGAGTTGCTCAAAGGTTTTGTGTTAAGTCTGTAAACAATGCACATCTTTAAAGCAAGCGATGAGTATTTCTCACCGGTTCTGAACGTGTTTATTTAAGTTTCTTTTTAAGCTCCTTCTACAAACTACGGATCTGTAGGTCCTGTGTCAGTAATAAATCGGCGCCACAGTATCAGATCGCTCTGTATACAGTGTCCTGATCCATAAGTCCTTGCTCCGTAGAAGTTGGTCAACTTAACTTTCTAAGGACTAGTTTATATGAACTACCAATCACAGATAAAAAAAAAAGTGTAAGCGCATCTAAATAAAAGCACCAACGGCAGTGAAAGGATCCCTTGCTAATCAGGAGCGACCCGAGGTAAATTTCGTGCCCTGGCGGGATTGCTTTATATGACGCCCCCTATATAACTGGTGAATAATATAGTCCATTCGCCATAGGAGTGGTGTTAACTGACAGCAAGCAAAAGCTACCAGGTATACACTCATCATGAAGTCATTCGCCAGACCATATTCCCTACAAAACCATAATATGTTATTTTGTTGTCATTTTTGGCAGTCAAAACGTTGACAAAGACAATTTATTTTTAATTTTGTTTTTCTTTTGACCGTTCTTTAAATCTTGTTTTAGCTGTCAGCTACCACATTTGCCATGGCGACTGGACTCTGGGAAAATATAAAAATAATCGCCAAACCTAACATCTCCAAACCTAACGTAGCCTGGTCGTGATAGGAAAATAATCCAAACGCTTCACTTCGAGATTGTACAAAAACTATTAGGATTACCAATAAAACTAAAAGAACCTGTTTTGTAGACAATGTTAGGCTATCTTATATTTTTTATTATAAATTTAACAAACACTTTGACAATATAAATGGTATACAATATGATAGAAAAAAAAATTAGCGCATAATTTTTTTCAAAATGGCAAATGTAAAATAACCTTTTGAGAGAAGCACTAAATTCTAATTTACTCACCACAAAATTATACTAATATGTAAAATGTCATATTAGTATCAAAAAGTGAATAATTGCCATGATTAGCAATTCCACTATTACGCCTAGGTTTTGAAAGCGTTTTAAATAGAATTATTGTTTGTGATAATTCTACATCTTTAGCGGCAACAAAAATACAACCGATTAGTGATAAAACAAAAGAGACTTGATATACAGTAGTTGACAAGATTACCACCAGAGTGAAACAAAGTGCAGCATGGTTATTTAGGCGCGAATTACAATATTCTGACACACTCCCTTAATGAGCACCCAAAAAGAAAGTTACTAATGTCATAGTTGCATTGTTAAACACTATATATATACACACACACACTGAGCATACAAACAAAATTAATTCACCACTTCAGGAAGACTCGGTTACCAGATCAGCACACAGTCGTTGAAAAATCTCACGGGGTAATGGCTTCGTAAGGAGGTCGGCAAGCTGATCCTTTGATGCGGTGTATCGCAGCTCGATGTCCCCATGTTCAAATCGCTCCCGAATGTAGTGGTAACGAATATCTATGTGCTTGGTACGCTTGTGGTATTCTGGATTTTTCACAAGTTTTATGGCACTTTGATTGTCAACAAAGATCACTGTTGGTGCAGCGGCTTCTTCAAAGATGTCCATGAACATAGTTCTAAGCCACATAGCTTCTTTAGATGCTGCTGAGACTGCCATATATTCAGCTTCGGTGGTTGAGAGGGCTACTGTTTGTTGTCTGGTACTGCTCCAACTAATAGGACCATCCGAGATCTTGAATATGTAGCCCGTTGTCGATCGTCTTGTATCAAGGTCTCCGGCATAATCAGAGTCTGAATATCCCACAATAGTAATTGGGTCTTCAGACTTTCGATACATGACTCCATAATTGGCTGTGGCTTTGAGATATTTAATAATTTTCTTGACACTGTTCCAGTGGTTTTTGTCAAAGTTGTTGCAATATTTGCTGACTTGCCCCACTGCAAACGCTATATCAGGTCGACTAACTGTGCTAATAAATATTAATGCCCCAACTGCTTCCCTGTATGGTACATGCTTCATTAATTGGTCTTCTGCTGCTGCTTGTAGGCGAATACTGGAATCTGCAGGCACGCTACAAGGATTAGCGTCCTGGAGATTGAATCTTTTGGCAATCTGGTGTATGTAGGTTGATTGGCCAATGAAGAGTGTACCATCTTCTCTGTTGTAGTTTATCTGCATCCCCACAAATAATTCTACTGATGATGTCGTGATCTCAAAACCTTTCTGCAACTCATTGATTACAACGTTACATGATGTTTTATTCGGCCCCATCACAAGACCATCATCGACAAAAAGGATTAGAAAGACACGATTCCCCTTAACATCGGCTTTGTAGATACACTTGTCCCCATTAAATTGCCTGAAGCCAAAATCCTTTATGAATTGGTCGAACTTGCGGTTCCAACATCGTGATGATTGCTTCAGACCATAAAGACTCTTATTGAGTTTACAAACAACATTTGAATCCACCTGTATCCCTTCTGGAGGACTCATGTATATCTCCTCTTCAAGATCTCCATTAAGGAATGCTGTTTTGACATCAAATTGGGTTAGTTCATAGTCAAATCTAACTGCAACAGAGAGGAGCACTCTAATCGAATCATAGCGAGTCGTGGGGGAAAATGTTTCATTGTAGTCTATTCCCAACTTTTGTGTGTAACCTTTTGCACACAAACGTGCTTTATATCTCGTAATCTGACCCAAAGAGTTTCTTTTAATTTTAAAGACCCATCTTGAGCCGATGGGTTTCTTCCCTTCAGGTATTGACACCATTGTCCATGTGTCATTTTACTCTAAGGCGTCAACTTCCTCTTTCATAGCAGTTTCCCACTTGAATTTGTCCGGGCATGTAACAGCTTCAGAATAGGTACTAGGAGTATCTTCCTCAACGCAGAGAAGATTCTCAGTGAATCTTGCTGGTGGCTTTAAAACACTACGAGGTCTGAGGTTATGAGTAGGCCTAGACATCTTGTATGATTCATCCTCTTGGAGAATTTCTACTGGTGGCTCACCCAGCTCTGGCTCTGGAGATGTCTTTTTAGTCTCATAGTCTTCTTGGCTCTCGACTTCAGCTTCTTCGTCACAGTCAATTTTCGTGGGCACGTAGTGGATAGGTTTTTCAAAACCTTGTTTTGCTTCATTGAAGAGAACATTTCTTGATATTCTAATTTTCTTAGTGTCAGGATCGTACAGCCTGTAGTTGGTAGAATTTCCATCATATCCAACAAGTATCATTTTCTTGGATTTCTTATCCAACTTCTTTCTTTCATTTTGGACCAGCATATAGGCTTCACATCCAAATGTCCTTACATGCGACAGCTGAGGCTTTTTGCCAGTCCACAGTTCCAGGGGTGTGGAGTTATGTGCCTGCTTTGTAGGTGTACGGTTTAATATGTATACAGCACAATTTACGGCTTCCGCCCAAAGTTCTTGAGGGAGGCTACTGCTGCAAAGCATCGCCCTGGCACTTTCAACAATTGTGCGCATATCTCTCTCTGAGCGAGAGTTTTGTTCGGGTGTGTATGGCGCTGTTCTCTCAGCGATGATCCCTTTTGAGGCAAGAAAATCCTGAAATTCCACATTGATGTATTCTGTACCATTGTCTGTATGGAGTATTTGCACACTTCGCTTGTATTTTGTTTCTACAATCTTACAGAAATCTTTAAAACATTGTAATGTATCACTTTTATGTTTAATGAACGATACTACTCTATAGCCAGAGTAGTCATCTTTGAAGGTAACAAAGTACTTAGCTCCTCCCACAGACTCGACTGGCATGACACCAAGATCACTGTATATTAACTCGCCAACCTTCATCTTCTGGTGGGTTGGGTTGTTGAACGGGAGCTTGTGGTTCTTTCCATATGCACAGCCAGGGCAAAAGAAATTGTCTACATCACTCAGATCTACACCCTCGGCTAAGCCTTTTGAGACTAACTCCTTCAAAGCTCTAACATTGATGTGGCCGAGGCGTTCGTGCCATAGCTTCAAACTAGTCTGAGTGACAGAATTGGCTTCATTTGAGGTTAGAGTCTGAAAAAGCATTTTATACAGGTTATTTGGCTGGCGTTCACCACAAGCGGCCAACTTTCCTTTTTCAAAAACTTCAACAAAATTGTCTGATTTTACTATTTTCATTCCTAGCTTGGTGATTTTTCCTTCAGACATGAGGTTCCTTTTTAGTTCCGGAACAAATAGGACGTCTCTAATGACCGAGTCATACCAATGACCATTCAGCAATTTACGAATCATCACATCACCTTTCCCTCTGACAAAGAGCTTGTGGTTGTCACCAAGACGCACAGAAGAACCATCACTAATCTCTTCAAACTTGTCAAAGTAGTCTCTGCGCCATGTCATATGGCTGGAAGCCCCACTATCCATGGTCCAAGTATTCTCTTCAGAAAAAGAAATACATACATTTGCTTCCTCAACATTGAAAGCAGAAAAATTTGACTGGTCAGCTCTGCCTCTATCAGAGACTGATCGATTTTTCTTCTCACTCCGGCAGTCACGGGCAAGGTGGCCTTTACGTTGGCAGTTGTAACAGGTAAGTTTTCTTATGGTTTGGTTACTTTGTTTTCCTGCTTCATAAAATCGTGGTTTATGTCCACGAGATTTAGTTTCTCGGTTAGCTATAGAGGCTAAGGCAGTTTCTTGTTCTTCCCCCTTAGTCAGGCTCGCCTCTTCATCAATCAGACGAGATGTCAAATTGGCGATGGTTTGTTTGTCCTCACTCATGGAAAGCCAGGCCTGTCTGAAGCTCTTATATTTCAGAGGTAGACTACTCAAGATCTTGGTCATGATAGCTAGATCGCTGACTGAATCTCCAACCTCTTTTATTTGTCGGGCAAGAGCTTCCACTTTGGCGATGTGTTGAGCCACTGAATCGGCCGAGCTCCACTGATAATGATAGAAACGCTCATGTACTATCATTTTATTTGTTTCTGATCTATGCTCATAAATAGAATCTAGCTTGCTTAGAATTTCATAGGACGATTTACAATTTTCAATCAAGGCAATCTGACTGAGCTCCATAGCCGAGGTAAGAGTAAACATAGCTACGGCGTCCCTTTGTTGCCATAGATCGATTGCCTTATTTGCATTTACGGTAGGCATAGCTTCCTCACCTTTTGCGATTTTGAAAATACCTTTGGCGCGTAGAGCACATGTCAACTGGAACTTCCACTGCTGGTAGTTACTACCATTAAACTTATTAACACTTGATATGTCGATCTTTTCCGACATTGTGACTAGAGTTCAAGGTTAAGATCAAGGTCTATTCTTACAGAAACGGACTCTATTAAGTAAATAAACTTACTTGCGTACAATTATTTGAAACTTCACTTTTTCGTTTAACTGATAAACATGAATGTTCCCGTGAGAATGTTCACTCAAATATTATGACACAAAACTTAATGTGTTCAAAAAAAAAACTTTCTTATGACATTAACAGCCCCGCAAGTTTTGAATAACTCGAGCAACAAAATACAACAAAACTGATTCGTCTTATCTTTAGGGAACCAACAACGCATTAGGAACTAATCCTGGGCCCATAACCTTTTGAAAGCGTTTTAAATAGAATTATTGTTTGTGATAATTCTACATCTTTAGCGGCAACAAAAATACAACCGATTAGTGATAAAACAAAAGAGACTTGATATACAGTAGTTGACAAGATTACCACCAGAGTGAAACAAAGTGCAGCATGGTTATTTAGGCGCGAATTACAATATTCTGACACTAGGTTATGTTAGGTTTGGAGATTATTTTCATATCCCGCCCAGGCTACGTTAGGTTAGGTTTAGCTCGGTTTGGCGCCCCCTCGAGCTGGCGCCCCGGGCAGCCTGCTGATTCGTACGGCCCTTAAGCCGCCCCTGTTGCTAATTATAAGTGTAATAGTTCAAATAGTGTTATAAATATATTTAATTTAACCTACATTCTTAGTCTAAGGCGTTGCACTAGAATTTTATTAATATTATATCTATTTCATTTATATTTCTTAATGATTCTATGTTTTTATTAATATATATATATTATTATTTATTTTAATTATAAGTGTAAAAACTGTTGATGAAATTATTGAGATAATCATTGTGTTGATTGATATTGAGAATATTTCATCTGATGCAATTATTCTAACGTAAATAAATAATAGTAATGTTCCCCCCAGAAATACTAAAAATAGTAAGTAGGATATTCAGAAGGTTGATGTAATTGATCCTATTACTAGGAAAATCAAGATTGTTTGGTACTTGCACAAAAGCGTACGAACTGGCTCAATCAGTAAAGTTGGAATTTATTATCAACAAAAATTAACTGCGCTTTCATGTTCGGTAGAATTCCAAGGTTCGCATAGGGTGCATGTATCGTTCACAAAGAGACTATCGTTGACTGGCAGAACTAGTTCTGTTCCAGAGTGTTGGACTGGCATTCTCAGACTAAAGAGATTATAACACGGATGTTCTGTGTTTCTTCCCCCCTCTAGGCCAATCCAACTACAATTTTATACTGTAGTTCATCTTTTCTAGCTGGGCTACGTGTCACAAGTTTGTGAGGTTTTTTTTTTTCATTTTTTTTTCAGCATCGTGAGTTTGTGTTTTGTACGCATTAATGTGTGCATATGTATTTATTTCAAAAGTGATATTTATAAATACATACAAATAATATTTTTAGGTTTAGTGTCAAGTGCTCACGATTTAAATTAGATTTTTCACCATTTATATTCATATTTAGCGTGGTTGTTCCTACCTGATAGTACTGTAGCTAGTGCCCCTCGTGTGATATTACGAAACTAGTTTTCGTTCTAATTTAATTATAATATACTAGTCAAGTAATTCTATCAGAGTACAGCTGGCATCAGTGTAAAGAGAATATAAGTTAACGCCAGATGGGGAGAAACATCTGCTTGGTTGAGCGTGTGACGACACTACACAAGCTAGCGCGTTACTTACACAAAGCTATATGGAAGACACTATATTGTTAAAAATCAGGTCACTTTTGGAACTTTAAATAATAAATAGATTTTTAAAATCCACATCAATGTTTAATTTACGCTATACTTTTTTTTAAACTGTATGTTTGCCTAACTTCATATTAAAATACAACTGCCGTGTACTGGATGACGTAAACAATTACATAATCAAATTCCTCCGAGTGGCGCTACCTTTATATTCTCTTTGCATTGGCTGGCATTGCTTGCCGGCCAAGCAGTATTTTAATTGATTTACCAATATTGTGGTCAAATATATAGAATTAAACTAGGAATAGCCCTTTCAAAAGAATAAGGCAAATTGGTAATATACTTTTGTTTAACCTAATGTGATAAAACTAAGGTAAATACAATGCATATTTTTGTAATACATCTATTGTTAAATTTAACGTGTGTATTATTGAACTTGTCAAATGAATCTTTGTAGAATAAAATGGGAATGTAAATAACTTTGTGTGTAGGTGTACTGGGCATTTAGTTGAACTTAAAGGACTAAAATTAAATATCGAGCTCACCACTTTTCAATTAAGTTTTTTCTAATCACTACTAACACTAAGCAGACCAAAGAAACATTTATCCTGTGTGCTAGTGACATCGACCTGCAAACATTAAAAAGAAAAAAAAAAGACATGTCACCAATTTGTAGAAGACTTCTGTAAAAGATAAGTAGAGTTTCTTTGAGTTAATATAACACTGAATTGAACCAACACTTTGTAAATACAACAATAATAAAAATAATAACACAGCATTGTAATGGTTGTTTGATTTTAACATTTAGAACTTCCTCACCGCTATAATTCCCGGCTGTGCTTTTTAAGTCAAGTTGGAACGACTGACATATATGAGCATAAGAAATAGGGGAATGAATGGAAAATTAACTTCTTACAGAAGGTGTTTATTTTTCACCACGACTTAATACACGTTTGGAATGTATATAGAAATATAAAGCTGAGGTTCCTTATTATCCGAGGTGATAACACAATCAATGTTTCATGATAATTGTCTAAGAAATATTCCTCATTAAATTGGTTCAGTCGTCTAGTTATGAGTAGCGGAGTGAATCATCGTATACACTGTACTGTGGCGCCATCAATATTAATGTCCGTCGCTCGACTTACTGTGGATTCACACGTTCGCTGAAAAACTAGCTCAGAACAGAAAAGTTGTCACGTGATGCGCTCTAAGCCAATCACAATATTTCCGCTTCATCGGCGCGAGCGGTTCCGCTTAAGTTCAACTCATCTCTACTTCGTTCGCTTTGCCTGGAATGTTCGGCACAGGAGAACCAACCATCTCAAATCTGTGAGCATGTGAATTTGACAACGCATGCGCTGTACAGCCAAAAGCAAGTAGTCAGCTTCGTTGGCAGTTGGGAGGAGATTTGCAATAACTCGTTAATGTAAAGCGTGTGTATCGATGTATTGGATTGTGCCACGACACAGAGCTAAAATTTGAAAACATCCATCAGGAGAGTGATCTAAAAAATATATGTTGACAATTAATCAGCTGTTTTAAGTTAGCGTTGCGATGCACCATGGGTCGGCATACAGCGTGTGTATTGCTACGTCACTGAGGCAGCTTCTGCTTTCTATTTTCGGCGAACGTGTGAATCAAGCTTTAGTCGAGTCCGTTTCCATGCAAATTATTGATTTGTCGGGATTTATTTTAAAAAGGTTGTGATAGTTTAATGATTTCAAATTTAGTGTTCTGTATTATCCGAGACAGCCTCGGATAGTCGGGACTCTGCTGTATATAATTGTATTATATGTATAACTACATTGTATATATTACTCTATTGAGGAAGGTAGAATCTAAAGGAAATGTACCCACATTTTCCTGGAGGGAGAGTGGTGAATCCTTCAGAAAGATACACTCAACTCACTTAGAATTTGTACCCTGACTTCCCCATCACTGGCAAACCAGATTAAATGAGTTTGATATTTAGAGCGTGTGTGCCCACAAGGGTGGCTAGAACTCATTAATAATGAGTTAAGTTTATCAAACTACTTTAAATATCCCGGCACCCCAGTTTGTAGGTCTGCTCCTTTATTAGGGGTGGAGTCGTCCAAGTGTGCAGCCATTTGACAGAGTCCCGCTGCGTTCATTGTCACAACACAACTGGCCCTTTTGACAGATGGGGCTAGATTAGTCCACTGGAAGAGAAATACGCAGCTGATTTTGGCTACTTTAAGTTTATGTAGTATATTTTCCAAAATTGTCTTCTTTCTGATCTACTTAATACCTGGAGGCATATATACAGGACGTATACGAACTATCAAAGCAAACTTTGTGGGATTATAGGGGTTGTCAAAACAAACATGTTTTATAAGGTAACCATTGGTCGCAAGTGCTTCCTTACTACATACTAGTATTACCAACAAAGTGTTTTTTTGCTTAGTTTTTGATTTTTTTATTGTAAATATAATAGCACACGTTTAGAGTAAAAATTTAAAACTACGGCCATCAGCCTAGATACAAAGTCCTAGCCGACGCAGAAAATTCTGCCGTGAACACTCAAACACACCGACACGATCTCTGATGTTTGCAGCCAACTCAGCGTACAAGATTCAGTTTTATACCGAGCACACGAATTACTCGCTCCACCAGAAACGTTGATAATCTGTGGTACGGCCAGACTGAGCGGGCGCGCGAGCGACTATAAAATAAAATAGAACACATTGGTTGTAATGAGAGGTGGCCAGACTGGAGCGAGCGCGCTCGAGCCGGTACAGTCTAGTTTACAGGCGCTAGGAAATATTATTATATGTTGGTTCATTGAGTGCTAGGAAGACTTCTCATTTTGACATTTTTATTATTGTCGATAGGTTTAGCACACTTGCTACTAACGGCCTAATTTAATTGGTAAGAGTGGCGTAGTTGGCTAACGCGCCAGTCGTGTTGAGTCAGACACGAGGACGGGGAGATCGAGGTTCAATCTCGGTCGGGTGAATGGGGTGGTTTTCCTAAATGGTTTTCCACTCTCCTCCACGCAATGCGGGTTCATCCTCTAAATTCAACCTTCCAATCCTAATCCATTAGTGTAATTAGTACTTAAGCGTATAACCGAACGGTAGTAAGACGCGGTGCTAAAAAAAAAATATTTGGTAAGTAATAAATCATACCTCTCTATTATGTAAAATGATATGTTAAAATACTTCAATATTATAATCAAAGTAGGCCTTTATAAACAAGAATCACATTAGCGTGAGAGAGGATTAGAAAACCACAACAATAAATCACTTGCCAAAAACCACCCTCAGTTCACTGAGCCAAGATTCGAACCTTTGCCTCCTCGTCAACAACTATCGAGAGCTATCTGCTAATCAGGCGCTCGCTCGCTTGTCAGTCTGGCCGAACCCTACGCTGTAAAGAAGCACTTCCAATGGTTACTTTGAAAAAATGTTTGTTTTGACATCCACTTTAATACACAAAGTTTGGTCAGGTAGTTAAAATACACCCTTTATAGTGTGTGTAGGCTATATATATAAATCATATGACAAATGTTGTAGAAACTACACTTTACTGAACACAAAATGAGAACCAGTTAAAAGTCAAATGTATCTTGAACTTCAATTAAGTGTAAAATGATGACCTGGGCACCGGAAATCGAACCCGGGACCTTTGACTTGGAGCGTCAATGCTCTACCACAGTCAGCCTGGTTCTTCTCATGTCCAGGGTCATCTTTCCCTATTTTTGGTGTATTCCAGTGTATTTGTTGTACTAATTACACATGTTAGCAAGAGAGTCATCAACTGTTTCTCAGTGACGTCATTGGTTCTCTGTACTCTTTAACACCATGCTCATTAACGACATAGCCAAAAGGATATGATGGGTGGATAAAAGAGAAAAAGCACCTGCATTAGCGTGGTGAGTTTTATTTTATTTTTTTAACATGACAAAAATAATGTTAAGAGTTAGTTACATAATCCGTTTACAACTTTTTTGGGGATAAGATATATATGTACAACGCGAACGGGTAATATAGGACGCCGTGCTAAAAAAAAAAAGTTGTATTCCATTGCTGTGACAAATAATGTGAGTTTTTTAATGCTGCCCTTTCTTTACGTTTAAAATAAACTACAAAAATTTAATTCTTAAATTTTTTTAAATTTTAACTATATAGTGTTAACATTTTTTAAATATTTTGTGGCGACTATTGGCGATGTGTTGTAGTTACGTAACTGATCGCTAGGGCGTGGGTGACCGACCCACATCTCGCCAGTCACTCTTCTTGTCGCTAGATAGCAGCACCTTGTCATGTTCTCAGTTGATATAACTATCGATCATAGTGTTACGTCAACAAAGCGACGTTTGTCATTATTTCGACAGTTTGTGGTGCTGTATTGTCTGATACTTTTGCTGCAGGTGACCAAGTTTTGTGCGCGTTCTTAACCGCTAACCTCACTAATTTGTACTAAAGTTTGATACACTCACCAAAACTACAGCCGTGCTATGTGTAAAACTTACTTTTTGTTTTCGTTTATTGCTCAATTAGTTTCAAAACCCTGATGGTCTATTGTGAAAGTATTGTTGTAGTCTTGCATTGTTTGAATGCATGAGGCTAGCGAAGCATCATAATTGATAGGGTAAGGATAATACATAAATTTCGTGTTGTTAACAACAATTCATAGTTGATCTGTACCTCAGTGCAAGGTAGAAACTTATTTAATGTTTAAGATTAGGTTCTAGATTGATATTGGAACCCACTATTCTTGTTTTATATTGAACTTAAAAATGATAACTCATGCGTAGGCTGCTTTGGGCAATATTCAAAATTCGAACAGTGGAAATAAACCAACACGCCAAACAATTATTGAGGATTCTACAGCGAGCATTCAATAAATCAGGGTGTCTACCAGTCATGAAAGTCATTAAATGAGATTTTGGTCATGATATTAATTTAAAAACAGACATGCAGTCTACTCAGGGGTGTACCCAGGATTTGAGCTGGGGGGAGAGGGGCTTTTTAAAAAATAATTTTCCAAATTGTACCATTATATATTCCAATTGCTGTAATATTTGGAAATTTGATTCGAAAGATAGAGAAGAAAGGTAGAGAATCGGCGATGCCCCCTATAAAGGAAACAATTATGATTTCAAAGGATGCAAATGGTAATATTTAAGCTAATTTGTACCAAAAGCAGATCCTCGGCCTATCCTCTGTCACTGTGTACGCCACTGGTTAACAGGTCTGTGTTTACACATTCTTCTTCACACCCAGGATTTGCAGTTGTTGGGGTGGGGGCATATGATATCAACTGCCACTTGTCCTCTTCCTGATACAATAGTGTTTACATAATTGATCTAAAATAATAATTTCAATTACTGTACCTACTTCAAAACTTTATGTACAAAGCGTAAATACTTTAACCATTTCTAGAAAATATTACGGTATCACAGGTCCAGTTTTCATTTAAGTGCAAATTTACAGTAAAATTAAAAATCAACAGAAAAAAGTATTCCTTTGAAAAGCCCTAATTACTGCACAGAATTATTTTTTCCTATTAAATATAATTAAACTAAATACAATTGATTAATTGACAGTACATAGTGCTAACAAGGACTGCCTATCCCCGACGTTTGGTTTCACACTTTTCAAATATTTAAAATTTACAGCACAAAGTCTAATCTTCTTGATCTTTCCTTCAACACTGAAATAATCTCTTTGTTGTAGACAGGAATTTTACGATTTTCCGTTAAATAATTTTAAACCATATTTTTGTAATATTACTAATTCTCTGAGGGAGGCCCTTCGCTGAGGGGCTTCAACACCCATAAGCCCTAACCATTGATCTAACTTTTAAAGTTATGCATTTTTGTGAGCCAAGTTCATTGTGCAGGTAATATAGTATTTGTTTATACTTTGCTCAAAATAACCTAATTTGCAACTCTCCCAGTGATGAAACAGTTCAGAAATGACAAAAATATTAGAAATCAGAATTCATGATATATTTTTAATGAAAGTCTCAATTCAGTCGGATTATATAAAAACGTTTTTGTAGTATACTTTGGTCTTGAATATTTGTGTATAGGTGATGAAAAAGTTAAGAAATATTGTTTTAAAAAATCTGTAAACACCCTGAATGAAATTCCCAGGGCGATACCGATAGGGAGGGGGATTTAACACCCCCTGCCCCGAGAGTAAGGTCAATTATTGATCAATTATCATGTATTTTTAACTTCTCATTGCATAGGCTAGTAGCTTATACTAATCTTATAATATTCAAAATATCAATTACTTTTATTGAAATTTTATTTTTGATCAAGTGGTATTACATGTTTAGAAAAATTCCCTGCTCTTTCCGGCTGAGGGTGCCCGCCACAGTTCACCGTAGATAGCACCCTTCGCTCCCTTGGATGACATAGCTTACTCTTATCACCCAAGTATAAGCTAAAATCTGTTCAGCGTAGGAATTGTTTTCTGAAAGGCCTTTTCCCCTACTAGAAATCTATTATATAGTAGGATATTGGTAGGAAAAAAGACCTTTCAGAGAGTAATTCCTACAGTGAATGGAGCACTAGCGCGTGTGTAAAACATTCAGCGGAACAAAAACAGGTGGCACATGAACACATCATTCGCACAAGGACTTTGGTTGTTGGGTAGCCAACATGATCCTATTTAAACCCACTCCCATTCTAAGATAAAATGAATAACTATTTCTTAAAGACAAAGTATTTAAAGAACGTTAAACTCATTTTAGCTGAGAAAACGTCCTCTCAGTAGCCTACACAACCATTGTTCAAAACTCTGCTGGGGGAAGGCCGTAAGACAACCACCACCCCCTTCTTACGAAGATTCGCCACACCCGTATGATTTCAGTGATAATTTTTCACGACTACTAAGCCCACGGCCTCCTTTATAAACGCCACGCTCCCCCCCTCCCCCCGAATCACATGACCCTCTCCTAAACAACAAACCCCCTCCTAAACTCCATTCTGACCCCGATCCTCCCCCTTAAAGCTCAAGCCCTCCTTCTAAACCCCGAGCCTCCCTCTTAAACCTCAAACCCTCCTCCTAAACCCGAGCCTCCCTCTTAAAGCTCAAGCCTTCCTTCTAAACCTCAAGCTCTCTAAACTCCAGCCCTTCTAACCACAGCCCTCCTAAGCTCAAGCCTCCCTTCCAAACCACAAGACCTCCTAAATTCCAAGCCTCCCTTCTAAACCACAAGCCCTCCTAAACTCCAAGCCTCCTTCTAACCACAAGCCCTCCTAAGCTCCAAGCCTCCTTCTAAACCACAAGCCCCCCTAAACTCCAAGCCTCCCTTCTAAACCACAAGCCCTCCTAAACTCCAAGCCTCCTTCTAAACCCACAAGCCCTCCTAAACTCCAAGCCTCCTTCTAAACCACAAGACCCCTAAACTATGAACTCCCTTCTAAACCCCGAGCTCCTCCTAAACTCAAGCCCTCCTTCTAAACCACGAGCCCCTCTTAAACCTCAAGCCTCCTTCTAAACCCGAGCCCCCTCTTAAACCTCAAGCCTCCTTCTAAACTCAAGCCTCTTCTAAACCCAAGCCTCCTTCTAAACCCAGCTCCCTCTTAAACCTCAACCCTCTTCTAAACCTCAAGCCTCTTCTAAACCCCAAACCTCTCGTCTAACCTCAAACCCTTCTAAACTCAAGCCCTTCTCTAAACCCAACCTCTGTCTTAACCTCAACCTCCTTCTAAACCTCAAGCCCTTCTCTAACCAAGCCTCTCTAAGCCTCACCTCTTCTAAACCTCAAACCCTCCTTCTAAACCTCAAGCCCTCCTTCTAAACCCCAAACCTCTCGTCTTAACCTCAAACCCTCCTTCTAAACCTCAAGCCCTCCTTCTAAACCCCAAGCCTCTCGCTACTCACCTCTTAAACTCAAGCCTCTCTTCAACCTCAAACTCCTTATAAACCTCAAGCCCTCCCATCTAAACCTCAGAGTGCAGGGCCAAAGGTATTTTGGATTCAAAATATGAGGACCGCAAACTCTTTTGTGGTACGCGTACTGCGACGTCAAGCTGCATAGAAATGTATGTTGCCGTGCGTGTGGTCCTTTCACTCTCCTCCGCTCAAGGCCACAGCCCTCTTGTCCCTTGCGTTGGCGTTGACGTTGGCACAGTTGTCCAGTCGCCACTCGTGAATCAATATCGTACACTGTTGTTACGGTAAGTTTGTGATCTAGTGGTTTTATTATTTACACATTAGTTAAGTATTTTTGTAAAAAAAAAAGTTAGTTTAAGTCGTTAATTTAAAGAGGAAGAAATCCTATGAATGTACATTGTGCTGTTTGTTTTGTGGTACATCAGGGCAGTTAGTGAAACAATTAAAGGTGCAGTCATTGTTTACTATAAAACATGCAGCAGAGAGGTGTACAGCTGAAGTAACTGCAAAGTTCAATTACTTATAGAATCCGGGATTCAGTGTCCATTGTTTTTTTGGCATAGAAATTGTATGGTGGGTTATGTAAGTGAGGAAAAAGTTCAGCGTCGAGAAATAGCGCCATTCAAAAAAGAAGAAAGTTCCAGTGCTGTTGTTTCTACTAACAATGTTCGCACTTCTCTGAGGAACAGTGAAGTGTCTTCACAGGTATTGAAGTGTTTATTTAAAACGTAGTCAACAAACGAAAAACAAAATCTTTTTCTGTATTTCGAACTTTCTGCGGCACAAAATATTTTCTATACTGCGCACGTGAAGCAAGATAGCGTTTTTACAGCAATAAGTACCTGTCAAACACCCCAAGACTTGTTTGTTACAGAAGTAAGTTACCATAAAACTTGCTACCGAGAGTATATAAGATTACCTAGACCCTCTGAGAACAAACCAGACCGACCTTCGTCTAAAATACTCCAAGAAATACTAGGAAATGCTTTTGAAAAACTAAAGGATGGAATAAAAGAAACATTTAATACTTGCTCTTTTGAATTATCGTACTTGGCGATACGGATGTCTGAGCTCACTAATATACATGATGTAGTTGTAGAGAATCGAATGATCAAAACACTTCTTATTGATAAGTATTATTCACCTATCGTTGTGATAGGTCGAGATCTTCTCTGGTGTATTATTAGTGAAGTAATAGAACGTGTCCGTCATTTGGATTCAGATAAAATCACGATGCATAAGTGTGCGAAACAACTGAGAAAATAGATAATAACTACTGAACATTTACCGGGCGGTTGTTGACGAAACACTAATATAGAACATATTAAATGAAATATCTTTAATGTTTTGCCAACATTACATTCTTTAACCAGCTGCGACACCACCAGTCGCATAGGTACCAAAAAGAAAAAGTTTGCACTTACCTGTTATCTAAACAAAAACAATAGCGAAACCCAAATTCGACATAATTTGTTTCCCAAAATATAGTCTTTGGTTTAAATTTGTCAAGAGTGATATGCACCTCTGATACATTGTACTTACATGCTTCGCACAAGTTTATTTATGGATAAACTCATCTGATCTACGAGCCATTGATTTCCTACAATTTGGCTATGAGTAACGAAAAATAATTTGTATCCAAAACAAATGACCAAGGAACCCTTACCTGATTCCTTAGCTAAGCCATGCAAATGTAATTCTAACTGCCGTAAATTGGCATATAGTTGTAATAAATTGGCTTTGACATATATTTCATTGTGCAAATGTGTAAGCACTGATTGTAAAAATTTTGAACAGGATACTTGAAACAATTTGACCACTTGTTTAGTTATCACATAAGTGTATGCTTTTTAATAAATATGTATTAGTGTATATATTGTTATTTAATTTACTCACCTATACATAGAACCTGCACTGTTATTATTGGACCGTCATATTAAGCCGCGTCCAAACTAGAACAGAACAAAGAACACGAAAATTTCCACGAACATGTTCGTTGTTTGGTTCGCTGTGGCCAAGCGTCCAGACTTGAACATAACATGTTCGCAACGTGTTCCCATTGTTGTTGTTTTTTAATTATATTTACTACAAATAAAACAGATATTAAATTAAACAACTGGAAAACAAAAACGCTCGTGTGTGTGTTTATTGTTATATCTATAATAAACCATAAAAAAATTGAATTATTCTACTTAAGTAGCGATTGCTACAAATAAATTGAACAAATTACTTTAAGTATTAACTTTATTTATCTTAATTTCACTAACAACTTCTCCAATTTGGTAAACAAAAAGAAAAAAATTAACGTTTCTGGGAAATAAAAATTTGGAAACCATCAGTCTATTAATCCGTTTTAGTAAGACGAGATATGCCAACTGGGAAATTAGCAGCAGGCAAAAAAAGTGCAGCGTCATTAACATAAAATCATATAAAAAAATATGTATTTAACCTTCCTTGGTGGCCGAAAGGTCTAAGGCGCCACTCCAATGTTAGACTAGACTGCCGAGGACGGGAGATCAGAGTTCGATCCCAGTTGAATGCAGTTGAAGGGGTTTTTCTGAAATGGTTTTCCACGCAAATGTGGGTGCACATTCTCTAAATCACACCTATCTCATGCATAGGCCATTAGTGTAATTAGTGCATAGGCGTATAACCTGAACGGATAGTAAGACTAGGTGCCAAAATAATCATCCCCTAGTTGTCCCTAAGTACCCTACTTAAGGATCACTGTGGTCAAGCAAGTATTTAACCTACAAAAAATGTTATATATGTTACTGTGAATGTGCTGGATTCGTTATTTTATAAAATAACCAGTAAATGTATAATATCGCTGAAAGCGATGGTTTATTTAACAAATAATAGGATTCATCTAAATTTACCAGTGATTTTATAAATCTCCCAATGCAGTTTGGTGAAAGTATGAAACATGAACTGTATTATCTACATTTATTGGTGATTTTATAAAAAAACTAGTGTAAGTTATGTTGATAAAATATAGAACATAAAGCCAAACTAACCTAAACCAAACTAAGCTAAGCTAAAATAAATTAGTCTAAGCTTGTCTAACTAACCTAACTTGCCTAAACTAACCTAACTAAACCTAGTCTTGACGTGACTTATTAACATTCACTGGTGGTTGATGGTAATTTTGTAAACTCACCGGTGATATTTTGTAAAATGTTCGGCGAATATGTGAAATAGTAAAGACATTTTTACATTCCCCAAATGAACCAGTGGCTTTGTCGAATCACCGGTGACTTTACAAACTCATAAAATTCAGCACATTCACAGTAGCATATATATGTATAAAATAGTCTGTATATAATTTCTTAACTTTTCCTGTACTGATGGTATCTTATTTTATTTTTTATTTCTAAGGGCGGCTAACAAACTTTCCATTTTTTTCCTGCACTCTTTCACATTCCTGTCCATCACGGTCCCAATCTCCTTCACGCATCCTCTTTTTTTTTACAATAGTGATCTGGATCCTTAATATTCCAGATTAATTGGTGTGGCTTATAGAACTCTATGAGCTTCATTTTCTCTTCTTTTGATCTCTCCATCTTTCTACAATATGCTAAAATAAAGGAGATAATAATAATAATTATTATTATTACTATTAATTCAACACATACACTAATAAATACCGGTACACTCGCCAAAACATATATGTAGACTTACCTACAAAAATCAAAACACACGTGACTCTGCTGCAGTTCGGCCAATGACTTTATGTTCGGGGAAATATTTACCGAGGCGTCCAAACTAGAACAAGACAGAACACGAACAACCTTTGATGCGACGGGCAAAAACTGACAACTGTTGGATCGGTGCCGAACAGAACAACGAACACATTTTCTTACTATGTTCTGTTCGGAAAACCGTCCACACTTGTCGCGGACATGTTCTGTTCGTTGTTCTGTTCTAGTCTGGACAGAGCTTTACATGGCAATATCGATACTATCGAAATTTGTGACCTCTAGAACTTATTTCAAAAGTCAGAATGCGGTCATATTTTGCATACGGATCTCCTTTAGGCGCCTCCTCTATCAAGTCCGTCGTCTAAACCCCAATCCCCCTCCTAAACTTAACCCCTCCACCCCCGGCGACACCCAAAATAAAAGTTCCCTAGTCTATGCCAACAATGACTATGTTTACACTCAGTTGGGGAGCACCCACTCTGTAAAAACTACAGGACGACGCATTGCCTGGCGTACGAACACATGAAAGTTTTTGAACTTTCCGAAAAGGTTCTTCAATTAACTATGCAACTAAAGGGTAGGTATTCCTGGTGGCTATTTCTGGTAATAACACAGACTGTAAATAAACATCGTCATTATTAATCTCCCTTGAAGTGATCCAGGGTTTGCAAATCTTGTGTCTGACGGGAAGATAAAACAATACAGGCAGCAGGAAATATGAGGTCAAGGTTCACACAGGCAACACAGTAGCTAGACAGTGTTAGTGGAGGTTTGTGTTCACACGGGCAACACAGTAGCTTGACAGTGCCATTGTAGGCTTGTGTTTACACAGGCAACACAGTAGCTAGACAATGCCAGTGGAGGCTTGTGTTTACACAGGCAACACAGTAGCTAGACAATGCCAGTGGAGGCTTGTATTCACACAGGCAACAAAGTAGCTAGACAGTGTTAGTAGAGGCTTGTGTTCACACAGGCAACACAGTAGCTAGACAGTGCCAGTGGATGCTTGTGTTTACACAGGCAACACAGTAACTAGACAGTGGGAGTGGAGGCTTGTGTTTACACAAGCAACACAGTAGCTAGACAGTGCCAGTGGATGCTTGTGTTTACACAGGCAACACAGTAACTAGACAGTGGGAGTGGAGGCTTGTGTTTACACAAGCAACACAGTAGCTTGACAGTGCCATTGTAGGCTTGTGTTTACACAGGCAACACAGTAACTAGACAGTGCCAGTGGAGACTTGTGTTTACACGGGCAACACAGTAGCTAGACAGTGTCAATGGAGGTTTGTGTTCACACGGGCAACACAGTAGCTAGACAGTGCCAGTGGAGGCGTGTGTTCACACAGGCAACACAGTAGCTAGACAGTGCCAGTGGAGGCGTGTGTTCACACAGGCAACACAGTAGCTAGACAGTGCCAGTGGAGGCGTGTGTTCACACAGGCAACACAGTAGCTAGACAGTGCTAGTGGAGGCTTGTGTTTACAGAGGCAACACAGTAACTAGACTGCCATTGGAGGCTTGTGTTTACACAGGCAACACAGTAGCTAGACAGTGTCAATGGAGGTTTGTGTTCACACGGGCAACACAGTAGCTAGACAGTGCCATTGGAGGCTTGTGTTTACACAGGCAACACAGTAGCTAGACAGTGTCAATGGAGGTTTGTGTTCACACGGGCAACACAGTAGCTAGACAGTGCCATTGGAGGCTTGTGTTTACACAGGCAACACAGTAGCTAGACAGTGTCAATGGAG
This sequence comes from Timema podura, assembly GCA_033556935.1. Classification (NCBI taxonomy): domain Eukaryota; kingdom Metazoa; phylum Arthropoda; class Insecta; order Phasmatodea; family Timematidae; genus Timema; species Timema podura. The sequence continues at coordinate 35,490,768 of JAVRXN010000003.1, read as the reverse complement.
GTTTGTGTTCACACGGGCAACACAGTAGCTAGACAGTGCCATTGGAGGCTTGTGTTTACACAGGCAACACAGTAGCTAGACAGTGTCAATGGAGGTTTGTGTTCACACGGGCAACACAGTAGCTAGACAGTGCCATTGGAGGCTTGTGTTTACACAGGCAACACAGTAGCTAGACAGTGCCATTGGAGGCTTGTGTTTATAGAGGCAACACAGTAACTAGACTGCCATTGGAGGCTTGTGTTTACACAGGCAACACAGTAGCTAGACAGTGTCAATGGAGGTTTGTGTTCACACGGGCAACACAGTAGCTAGACAGTGCCATTGGAGGCTTGTGTTTACACAGGCAACACAGTAGCTAGACAGTGTCAATGGAGGTTTGTGTTCACACGGGCAACACAGTAGCTAGACAGTGCCATTGGAGGCGTGTGTTCACACAGGCAACACAGTAGCTAGACAGTGCCATTGGAGGCTTGTGTTTATACAGGCAACACAGTAGCTAGACAGTGTCAATGGAGGTTTGTGTTCACACGGGCAACACAGTAACTAGACTGCCATTGGAGGCTTGTGTTTACACAGGCAACACAGTAGCTAGACAGTGCCAGTGGAGGCATGTGTTCACACAGGCAACACAGCAGGTAACTATATTATATTGGTTGTTCATGGTAATTGTTTTATCTATGAAAGATAACATCACAAAGTTGTTGGGTAACTGATATCTCCGTACCAATGGACTATTACGGCTATCGTCCACACGGGAAATGAAATCAGTACAGCTTGTGAACTCGTTGAGTAAAACTAGTATTATGAAGTCAGGGCTGGCTGATTCTCTGAATTAATGACAACTAACCTCTCGCGAATATTGCCCTCTTATCATATGAGTGTTTATAAGTGTATTTTGGTTTCAAAACTAAATCTGAACAGGGGTGGTGGAACTTCAAGGAAATATATAATCCCATGGCCCCTACTTATCACTCTACAATACTTACTTTTTTCTTGTTAATTCTTATGAAAAAATAAAATTGTATATTTGGTATTTGGCTGCAATTTACTATTAACAATTGTAAATCATCAATATCCGAGTTAACAGATTAAAATGATAAACTGTAAATGTCCTCCCATTTCCTCTTCAACAGCTTTCTTTTCATTTTGTTCTGTTCAGTAAACTTGTGAAAAATATTATGTTTCTTTTCAATGGGTTCAGCTACAACTACATTTTATTTTTTGTTAATTTTTCAGTAACATTTTTCTTGTGAAAATTGACTCTTGAAACTCATAATAATTAGCTCAGAATTATGTTCAGATGTTCTAGAAATTCCCCCTTCAAGGTTATATTCCTGAAATTCTCTCTCGGTGAGGAGGGAGGGGGTGCCACACCCCCGGCAGATGGGATTCCCATACGCCCTTCATTTGAAACCCAGATGGGCGCCCTGGGATAGCCCCATTTTTAGGGTGAAAATAGCCGTTCTATATTTATTTCACTCCCCGCTTATTTTATCGAATATAAATCTATAAAATGGTCTTATATGAACACCAAATAGTTTCTAGGAACATCCAAAAAATAATTTTTGGAGGGGGGCTGTAGAGGCGGGTTTTTTTGGGCCCTCAATGGCTTGTTGGGCTATTCCCATAAAAATACTTTTTTTTCCCCTGCCTCCTCTCATACTTCCCCTTTTAGTCGAATAAGGCCTCAACTGCCACTGGCTTGAGTGTATTCCATGTTACAGTCTCAAACCTCGCATTCACTGCAGCTATCAATCGTTGTTGACCTTTGCTTTCTCGGTGTGACCTTTGTGAGTGTGCAACAAACTCCTTGGGCCAATACCCACCCTCGCAATACACTCTAATTCCGCCACCGAGCGGTGGGCAAGGTCTAGAGACGTGACCACAGTGTTGCCACGGAAAGATAAATATAGCGGGCGGTGGAAGTGCCAACATTTGACTATTAACAGTGGCTGTACGATCAGAACACTGGCTGGCCTAGCTGTGAGCAAGACAGGACCTGCGAAACTTGGGACATGGTGAGTGAACCTGTTATTGCTTTACCAGGGAGTGTGTAGTAGCAACTGTGATACTATCCATTCAACAACACTAGACCTCTTGTTGCTTTACCAGGTGGTGTGTAGTAGCAACTGTGATACTATCCATTCAACAACACTAGACCTCTTGTTGCTTTACCAGATGGTGTGTAGTAGCAACTGTGATACTATCAATTCAACAACACTAGACCTCTTGTTGCTTTACCAGGTGGTGTGTAGTAGCATCTGTGATACTATCCATTCAACAACACTAGACCTCTTGTTGCTTTACCAGATGGTGTGTAGTAGCAACTGTGATACTATCAATTCAACAACACTAGACCTCTTGTTGCTTTACCAGATGGTGTGTAGTAGCAACTGTGATACTATCAATTCAACAACACTAGACCTCTTGTAGCTTTACCAGGTGGTGTGTAGTAGCAACTGTGATACTATCCATTCAACAACACTAGACCTCTTGTTGCTTTACCAGGTGGTGTGTAGTAGCAACTGTGATACTATCCATTCAACAACACTAGACCTCTTGTTGCTTTACCAGGTGGTGTGTAGTAGCAACTGTGATACTATCCAATCAACAACACTAGACCTCTTGTTGCTTTACCAGGTGGTGTGTAGTAGCAACTGTGATACTATCCATTCAACAACACTAGACCTCTTGTTGCTTTACCAGATGGTGTGTAGTAGCAACTGTGATACTATCCAATCAACAACACTAGACCTCTTGTTGCTTTACCAGGTGGTGTGTAGTAGCAACTGTGATACTATCCATTCAACAACACTAGACCTCTTGTTGCTTTACCAGATGGTGTGTAGTAGCAACTGTGATACTATCAATTCAACAACACTAGACCTCTTGTTGCTTTACCAGATGGTGTGTAGTAGCAACTGTGATACTATCAATTCAACAACACTAGACCTCTTGTAGCTTTACCAGGTGGTGTGTAGTAGCAATTGTAATACTATCCATTCAACAACACTAGACATCTTGTTGCTTTACCAGGTGGTGTGTAGTCAGGGGTCGTAGCAACTGTGATACTATCCAATCAACAACACTAGACCTCTTGCTGCTTTACCAGGTGGTGTATAGTAGTAACTGTGATACTATCCAATCAATAACACTAGTCCTCTTGTTGTTTTACCAGGTTATGTGTAGTAGCAACTGTGATACTATCTAATCAACAACACTAGACCTCTTGTTGCTTTACCAGGTGGTGTATAGTATCAACAGTGATACTATCCATTCAACAACACTAGACCTCTTGTTACTTTACCAGGTGGTGTGTAGTATCAACTGTGATACTATCCATTCAACAACACTAGACCTCTTGTTGCTTTACCAGGTGGTGTGTAGTAGCAACTGTGATACTATCCAATCAACAACACTATAACTCTTGTTGCTTTACCAGGTGGTGTATAGTAGTAACTGTGATACTATCCAATCAATAACACTAGTCCTCTTGTTGTTTTACCAGGTTATGTGTAGTAGCAACTGTGATACTATCCATTCAACAACACTAGACCTCTTGTTGCTTTACCAGGTGGTGTATAGTAGCAACTGTGATATTATCCATTCAACAACACTAGACCTCTTGTTGCTTTACCAGGTGGTGTGTAGTAGCAACTGTGATACTATCCAATCAACAACACTATAACTCTTGTTGCTTTACCAGGTGGTGTATAGTAGTAACTGTGATACTATCCAATCAATAACACTAGTCCTCTTGTTGTTTTACCAGGTTATGTGTAGTAGCAACTGTGATACTATCCATTCAACAACACTAGACCTCTTGTTGCTTTACCAGGTGGTGTGTAGTCAGGGGTCGTAGCAACTGTGATACTATCCAATCAACAACACTAGACCTCTTGCTGCTTTACCAGGTGGTTGTGTAGTAGCAACTGTGATACTATCCAAACAACACTAGACCTCTTGTTGCTTTACCAGGTGGTGTGTAGTCAGGGGTCGTAGCAACTGTGATACTATCCATTCAACAACACTAGACCTCTTGTTGCTTTACCAGTTGGTGTATAGTATCAACTGTGATACTATCCATTCAACAACACTATAACTCTTGTTGCTTTACCAGGTGGTGTATAGTAGCAACTGTGATATTATCCATTCAACAACACTAGACCTCTTGTTACTTTACCAGGTGGTGTATAGTAGCAACTGTGATATTATCCATTCAACAACACTAGACTTCTTGTTGTTTTATCAGGTGGTGTATAGTAGCAACTGTGATACTATCCATTCAACAACACTAGACCTTTTGTTGCTTTACCAGGTGGTGTATAGTATCAACTGTGATACTATCCATTCAACAACACTAGACCTCTTGTTGCTTTACCAGGTGGTGTGTAGTCAGGGGTCGTAGCAACTGTGATACTATCCATTCAACAACACTAGACCTCTTGCTGCTTTACCAGGTGGTGTGTAGTAGCAACTGTGATACTATCCAATCAACAACACTAGACCTCTTGTTGCTTTACCAGGTGGTGTATAGTAGCAACTGTGATACTATCCAAACAACACTAGACCTCTTGCTGCTTTACCAGGTGGTGTATAGTATCAACTGTGATACTATCCATTCAACAACACTAGATCTCTTGTTGCTTTACCAGTTGGTGTATAGTATCAACTGTGATACTATCCATTCAACAACACTATAACTCTTGTTGCTGTACCAGGTGATGTATAGTAGCAACTGTGATACTATCCGATCAACAACACTAGACCTGTTATTTGCTGTCTTTCCTAGCTTAGTTCATCTCCGCACGCATTTAAACTAACAATTTCTCTGGGTGGTTAATCGAACAAGATATGTGCTAACCTTATAGTTGTTTACTCCAAGAACTATCCAGCCCTCTTGCATGAGCTAAAACAAAAGTTGTATACTAATAGCCTCTTATTACAGTAAATTTTATTAAGGTTCTAGCATACTAAGTTATATATAATATAATATAACTACAATGAAGAATGAATTCAGTTTCTGTAACTTTAGTTCATGATATCGTTATTCTATTTTAATCTATCACTAAAACATACACAAATTCCATTTGTTAAGACTTGTGTGTGTATGTATATATATTAATATATATACATATATATATGTCACATAAATAATTATAGTTGAAATTTTTTTTGGGTGCTTTTCAAACAACAATATTGTTTATTATAAAGTGCATATTTATTAATTTAAAGCTTTTGTTGCACTAATAAAACATTTTATAGAAACTTTAAAACATGTTTTTAAAATAATTACACGTCATATCTAGTGACGAAACTTCTTTGGATTTAGTGAAATACAAAACCTCTTTGGATCTTGAGAAAGAATGTAAAACGCTACAATACCAGGTAAGTAATAATAATAATAACTTTGTTACCGGTACAGGTTATTCTGGGTTCAAACGAACTTTCCTTCGAACTATTAACTTAACAAACTATCTTTCAATTAACTCAAATATGGTTGAACAATGACACTTGGCCACGGGAATCAAACCAGGTACTTGTTTTAGGTTCAGCGCGCCGATGATATATCACTGGGCAATCGAGGAATTGTCTTGCGTCATTCTTCGCTCATAGTTTAAGGCATAGTCTGTGATGGACGTGTGGTTTTATTGGCTCCTGGAGTTATCATTGTATAACAGTCATTGGTGACTCGCAGTCACTCGCACGAGAGTATAATGTATCTATTGTTATCTGTTTACCGTGTAAGGCCACGTCCATACTGGCGAGTACGCAATGCCTTGTTAAGGTAAGTGCACACAGGTATTACGAGTGGAGCGGGCATTCGACACACATACAGCGATGTGAAGCGGAGCAGGGCGGCACTTCTAGAGTTGGCAAAATGGTGTCGTCAAAACTATCACGTTTCTTGGTGAACATTCTTTATTTTAAGTGTAAAACCTTGAGACGGTGGGGAATGAGCGAGTGGGTACATGAAGTGTGTCAATACAGGGCCTATAATGGAGAATGCCACCATTTGTTTCCCGTGAGGAGACATGAGTCACGATTTGTCGAGTATAGAAGGATGTTAACTGCGGCCTTTGATTATATTCTCAGTAAAGTCCTGGATGTTAAGGAAAAGCAAACTACAAACAAGAGAAAACCTTTGGCCTTCGTCAATCAGGAGCCCGATGTCCATCTACAGTAGCCCCATGGCTTCTTTGGTGGTGACTGACAGTTCACAGCTGACTTCTGACAGTCAACATTTAGGTATATACCTAAATGTTGACTGTCAGAAGTGACAACTGCTAAATTATTATTATTATTATTAGCACCGCGTCTTACTACCCGTTCGGGTTATACGCACTTATGCTAATGTGAAATGGTAGGGTGATTGTGAGATGAAATGGAGGACCTACAGTTTAACGTGGAATCCGAACCATGGTGGAGGCCTGGGATTCCTCACATTCGACAACTGCTAAAGACATTTTTTTTTTGCAGATCATATGGTTCGGCGTAGGGATACATAATTTGGTCTGGTAGCTTTTCAAAGCCGTCAGAAGTCAGCTGTGAGCTGTCAGTCAGCACCACAGAAGTTAAAACTGAGGTATAGTCGCGTAGAATCTCTGTTGAAAACAAACTACTGAAGTCAGGTCGCTGCCTGTCTGTTATGACTCATAAGTCATAAGCTATGTATGATGTTCTTTACGCGCCGCCCCACTTTATGTCGCTACCTGTGTGCTCTTACCCCCACATTTTAGCCGTGATAATTTTTTCGGCCATACCGGGAATCGACCAGGAGGCCCTTAGTTCAGTAAACAGACATGGTACCGACTGTTACGTTACACCCACCTTCATTAACAAACCATGTCAGTAGTCGCCAGTAGTTAATGACCCCAGTTTACATTGTTGGCATGATGCCAGTTTGAAGTCAAATTTGAGCCCACTTTTAAATCATGTAACTTCGATAAATTAATTATAATCTTATATCTTATACTATGGTAAAGCCTCAGAGAATACACTTAGATAACTACTCTAATTCACGATAAAGGAATTAAAATAAAAACATCACGTAAGTATCCGATTTATTTCAATCTAGGGTAAGCTATAATGGTAATAGAATATATTATATATTACTTATCTGTTATTGTTTCATTTTACAGTCATATAAAACGCTATGGCATTTCTTTCGTTACTACAAAAACAAAACATTCACCAACTAAAGCAAAACAGCATTAAATAAAACAAACTGTGGAATTTTTCTCTAACTCAAAAAATATTTTGTATTCCACTAAATCCAATCCCTAAATATGTCTCGTGAGCATATTTTTAAAACATGTTTTAAAGTGTATATAAATGTTTTATAAATGCAACGAAAACTTCAAACTAATAATAAAGATGAATACCTGCTTTATATTGAATAATATTATTGTTTGAAAAATACCCAGAAATATGCAAATTCTAATTTAATCGCTAACTTAAAAGAAATATGTTTAGTAATAATATGTGTATTTTATGCCATTTTAATTAGAGATTAAAAGTATCATTGACTTTGCAAGTAAATTCTTGACACGGATTGGTCAGCAAAAACTCAAATTATGACGTTATGGTGACGTCGCCATAGTTCTTGAGCAAATGGAGTGCATATTGGTTGCAAAGTTGCGCCATTTCTATACTAACGCCGGAACATATGTGCACCCTTTAGTGTATCTAGGCCCTGTTGTTTCTGTTTGACGTTGTCCTTGTTGAAGTGTATGTTTGTAATCTCGTGGTGACCTGATTTCCTCTGTCCCACAGGCAGTGCAGCCCCAGAGCAAGGCGTATGACCTCACACCTCTCAAGCAATCCAAACTCCCCATTATCTGGGTGTTGGGTGAGTACTTTAAGCCATAATGACCTATGTCCGATGAATTGGGAATATTGCATGGTTCACGTAAGCTACTGTATGGCGGGGTATAATTATATGTAGAGTGATGTTTCGTGCTCATTGGGGAGTTCTTGCTCTGGATGTCCTCGTTGTCGAGTCAAGTTGGAGAGTGATGTTTCGTGCTCATTGGGGAGTCTTGCTCTGGATGTCCTCGTTGTCTAGTCAAGTTGGAGAGTGATGTTTCGTGCTCTTTGGGGAGTCCTGCTCTGGATGTCCTCGTTGTCTAGTCAAGTTGGAGAGTGATGTTTCGTGCTCATTGGGGAGTCTTGCTCTGGATGTCCTCGTTGTCGAGTCAAGTTGGAGAGTGATGTTTCGTGCTCATTGGGGAGTCTTGCTCTGGATGTCCTCGTTGTCTAGTCAAGTTGGAGAGTGATGTTTCGTGCTCATTGGGGAGTCTTGCTCTGGATGTCCTCGTTGTCGAGTCAAGTTGGAGAGTGATGTTTCGTGCTCATTGGGGAGTCTTGCTCTGGATGTCCTCGTTGTAGAGCTAAATAGTGAAGTGGTAATGTAGGGGATTGTATGAGTCTCTTCTTTGGGAGTCCTGGGTTGAAGTTCTTCGTGATGATTATATGGGTTTGGTGTTGATATTATATATAAGACTTTAATTTGTTGAAAGCTGTTTTTTTATTCATTTAAATCCAGTTTATTCAGAAGAATTTTATTTACCCCTCGATACAGCCGCTTAACACTTTAACACGTCGCGGACTGAATTTGAAAATTGTAATATAATTAGCAAGATCAGAGTCTCTCTGACCGTTCTTCTTTAAGATTGTGAGTAGAGTTTGAATATAAGAGAATAGTTTGACACAGACCGTTTCTACGGTAAGGTTGCGGACCGAATGAAGAGAGGAGCCTTCTTTTTGAGTATATAGTTTGAAAGAAATCGTTCTAGAGGCGTCTTCTGTCTTTAAGTTGCACCATGTTATATTTGTTCCAGAAGGGAGAGAGAGATGGTGTTTTCGAAATGGTCATATTTCACAAGTGTTTGCAATAGGGGTGTGGGACATTTTAAACAATGGGAAATATATGATGACGTCATAAAGTTGTCGTAAACAACAACAAAATAAATAAATAATTGGTCATCCAAGTGTGTGTGGAGATTTCCTAACACTTCTGGATACATTTAGTTCTATGTTCTGAAACTATTCATTAATTTGGAATACGTTAAGTGTGGGAACTTTTTATTAAAATTATTATTAAATGAAAATCTATTTCATTACAGCTACTGCCCCTTGTTTCTGAGTTGAATGAACATGTTGCAATATTCGAGAAGAAACAAAACTAAATCGATTAAACTGCCGTGTCAAAATGTTACTAATATAATGATATAATAAAGATCCACACAAAATACATAAACCTTTTAATAAATTATCTAACGAAAATATGAAATAAAATTTTACAATTGCTTTATGCTTGATTATCTTGTTGTATAATAATAATGTTTTTCTTAAGATCTTAACTTCTCATTATTATAAAATGTATTTACTATCAAATCTAGATATTTCGTCAATCAACAAAATTTACTTGATATTAACGTCTTATTCCTTTGAATTTTTAATTAAATAGTTGTTTATATATATATATATATATATATTAATTAAATAGTTGTTTATATATATATATTATATATATATATATATTATATATATATAAACAACTATTTAATTAAAAATTCAAAGGAATAAGACGTTAATATCAAGTAAATTTTGTTGATTGACGAAATATCTAGATTTGATAGTAAATACATTTTATAATATATATATATAACCTATTACTATTTGTAATTTATCCAACTTTGGATTCTTGTTGCACACGATGATACATATAAAAAAAATTCCATGTTGAATAATTTTACAATTTTCTTGTATTAATTTTTTTTGTATTGATCAAGAAAATGATTTTTTATAATTTTCATATTAATTAAATCAAGGTATTTTTAACTATTGATGATTAACCAAGTATAATTTAACTGTCTAAAACTTATTTTACTGAATTTTAAAATGAAATTAAAATTTAAGATGAAATTTTATTAAAACAAATTTTAATGAAATATTTAATCCAATAAAGGAATTTAATAATTTAATCTAATTAGTCACTAACTCTTCATTGTGTACTTTGATTTATCAAAGTTAAATTAAGTTCTCAATCATTACCTAATTCTAATAACTTGTTACATAATTATAGTGATCTATACATCATCATTTCAGTATTATTTTAAATCAATATACAATTTTTACTTCTTTCAATAAATGTCCAATACAGTTTATTGTTTTCATATATACAATATTAGATTGCCATATAGATTTTACAATTTATTTAGCATTGATCATTTGATTTTATATAGAGTAAAAACCTTGGATTGCGAGTAACTTGGTTTTGCGAGTGTTTTGTAAGAAGAGCAAAAATTTTCAATACATTTTAACTTGATAAACGAGCGATATCTTGCAATACGAGTTACGCTTGGTTACGCTTTGTCTGCCGAGCAGTGTCATTGGATAGGTTCTTTGTTAAAGTCGCACAAAAAGAAAAATATTCCAGTGATCCAACATATATCGGTGATTCGTGATCCAACATATAGCGGTGATTCCGTTAGTGACAGTGAAAGTCGACCTAAACTATAACCCACCTCCTCCTCATCTCTCTCGTCCACCTCACACTATCCACCATTAAATTTAATAAATAAATTTGATTACAGTACAGCTACATTTAAATAACGAAAATAAAAAAGGTATTAATCATTTTTAGATTAAATATTTTTGGGTTGTGGGACGAATCATCTGAGTTTCCATTATTTCTTATGGGGGAAATTCACTTTGATATACGAGTGCTTTGTATTACGAACACGTTTACGAAACGAATTATGCTCGCAATCCAAGGTTTTACTATAGTGGGGTTTTAGTTTCAACTATACTGTAAGTCGCTTTAATGTGATGCATAACTGGATCTCTAACTTAATATGCCTTATGTCCAGTTTGAAAAGTTTTCCTTTATTGTGATGCGTAACTGGGGTTTTAATCAAGTATACCTTATATCCATTTTGAAATTAATTTGTATTACCAAACTCTGGTTATCCCTCGTTTGCGGCTACGGGGGTAGACTGGTTGATATCGGGATGAAGTGTCGTTTCTGGGTGACGCTGTGTTCAGACACGTGTGGGTAGGGTTAGGAAAAATGTCGGCGAGAGTGTCCCGGCAATGTTAGTCGCGGCGGGACAGAAGGATCTCCCGGAAACGTGAGTCATAGTAAGAGGTAGGGTGATTGTCCCGGCAACGTGAGTCACGGTGGGCGGTAGGGTGATTGTCCCGGCAACTTGAGTCGCGGTGGGCGGTAGGGTGATTTTCCCGGTAACGTGAGTCGCGGTGGGAGGTAGGGTGATTGTCCCGGCAACGTGAGTCACGGTGGGAGGTAGGGTGATTGTCCCGGCAACTTGAGTCGCGGTGGGCGGTAGGGTGATTTTCCCGGCAACGTGAGTCGCGGTGGGAGGTAGGGTGATTGTCCCGGCAACGTGAGTCACGGTGGGAGGTAGGGTGATTGTCCTGGCAACGTAAGTCGTGGTGGGAGGTAGGGTGATTGTCCCGGCAACGTGAGTCGCGGTGGGAGGTAGGGTAACAGTGGGAAGAGAGAGGGTTAAGACAATATTGCTCCTTCGTAACATAAGACAATTTATTAGCTCTTTCAAAAATCTGGCACACCCGGGTTGGGTAGCCACTCTCCGACTGGCATGCCTTTCGGCTGTTGCCTGACTCTGAATCTCTAAATTTACAGACGCGTCAACCTGTTCATCAAGAAAAAAGGCTGATTTTGCTTTGTGAGTTACAGGCAGCGATCGCTAGCCCCTATCCATATGATATGAAAGTGAAACACTGAATGGGTGAAACCTTTGAACGATGCTGTAATAAAATACAATCATAAAAATTAGTACCCTATAAGTGTTATATATGGGATTATGAGTGATTTCGCTGTGTCGTAGGTGTTTGGAAGGTTTTTTTTAGGGGGGGGGCGTGGGGGATAAGGTATTTTGGTATAGTAGGAATGATCGCTTTGTGGGTGATGGCGTAACATGATTGATGGGTTTCTTGGAATGTATAGGAATTTTTTTTCTCAAGGATGGGAATATGGTTTGGCAGGATTTTCTTTCTTTAGGATTTGGAACTGATGTGTCCGCCCTTTCCCCTCTTATCCACAGCTGCAGCAGGCTCGTGACTTGGCGTGAATAAGAGGCCTGCTTACCTAAGGCTTCCGGTGGGGACAAAGGTTGTTGATGTTGTGATATGACTTGTGTATGATGGTAGTTTGGAGTATGGTGTAATTTCAGGAATTTAGAAGAGTGGGATTAAGAAGGCAGTCCGCGTCCACCTTGCTTTCTGGCATAGTGACTTGATTTTTGAAAATTATTATTATTACTATTATTATTATTAATATGTAATGTTATTTATCTAAATATATATATATTATTTTTTATTCTTTAGCAAGGAATTTTCCTCTAAAGGTTTTTATGTTTTATATATTTTTAATAAAGTTTTGGTTTTTTAATGTGTTTTTTTGTCACTATGCCAGTCTGGGACTTTTGTGTTTACTGTGCTTGTTTGGGTCGTAGCGTCCTAGTGATCTTATAATTGTGTTTGTGTGTATGTCACCTTGTTCGTAGAGCCTCTCGTTTCTATATTTGTATATTTCTTGTAGTTGCCTGCTCTTTGTCATAGTGTGTAGGTCGACTGTTCTAGTGTAATAGTTTGTCCCAGTGATCGTTCTGAGGATTTTGTTTTGAGTCGTCTGCAGTTATTTGAGTAAGTGTATTGATGCGTAGCTTCAGGCTACGCAGTTGTATAGTATGATCGGCTGAATGACCGCTCTGTAAATAATTAATTTTGTGCGCTCTGTTAGCCGGATACCTTTTAATAGTGGATATAGTTGCACGAATTGGCCTAGCGCTTTTTTGTTTGTTTGTTTTATGTGTTTTCTCCGTGTTAATCTCTTATGTATTGTTATGCCTAAATACTTAACGCATGTGTGTATGTGTATTTCTGTGTTAAATAAAGTGAAGGGTGCTGGTGGGTTTTGTAGCCTTTTAGATATTACTAGTGCTGCTAATTTGTCCAGATTTACTTTTATCCTCCATTTGGTGAACCATTCCTGTAGTGTTACTAGATATCTTTGAATTCCTAAACTCGTGAAATGTATGTTTCTGTTTTGTGCGTGGATCATGGTGTCGTCTGCAAACTGTCTAACTTTGACTCTCAGGTCTGACGGTATGTCTGATACGTAAATGTTGTAAAGGTGTGGGGATAGCGTAGAACCTTGGTGGACTCCAGCCTTTATTGGATGTGTTGGGGACATTTTACCCTCCATTGTTACCTTGAATGTTTTAGATTAAGGAAGCTGGCGATTGTGTGTATGAACCAAGAGGGGAAGCCAAGTTAAATTAATTTGTGAAGTAGACCAATGTGCCATACTTTGTCGAAAGCCTTCTCTATATATAGAAATATAGCGATCAGGTATTGTTTTTCCTCGAAGGCCAGAGTGGCATCTTCTATTAGATTAACTATTGGGTGGGCGGTGGAGTGCTTGTTTATGAAGCCGAATTGAAGTTCTGGGATAGTTTTTAAACTATCGGTGATTTGTTTGAGTCTTCTAAGGATTTTTTTTTTAATAATTTGCTTATTGTGGGGAGGAGACTGATAGGCTTTCTGTTTTGAGGAAACATCGTGTCTTTACCAGGTTTGGGTAATGTTATCACTTTTGCCAGCTACCAGTCGTCCGGGAAGTAACAAAGGTAAAGTAGTGTGTTTAGTATTGTCAATAGTACTCGCACTGCCCTAGGTGGTAAGTGTTGTACTACCTCGTTTGTGATTTTGTATGTCCTGGAGCTTTTTTTCCCTGGGAAGTTCCTGTATAGTTGATCTAAGTTCTTTGAGTGTGATGTCGTCTGCCTGTGTGTCGTTTGGTTTGAACAAGTATTCCCTAACTGATGTGGGGGCTTCCCTAGTGAAACTTAATTTTTGTGATTTTTGGTTGGGTGTGAACTGCTTTTCTAGTGTCGTGAATATGGCCTCCGCTTTCTCCGAGCTCTTGTAGGCCACGCCATTTTTCCCGTGGATGGCTGGTACTGTTCTGATTTTTAAAGCCCCTTAGTTGTTTTGTGATTTTCCATATTTTGTTCGTGTCAGTGGCTGCCTCTGTGACGTAAGTGTTCCATTTATCTATCCTGATGCTTTTGACTGTTCTTCTAACCTGTGCTTTTAATCTATTGTAGGCTGCTCTGTGTTGGGGGGTTCTGAAGGTCTGCCAGTCTCGCCTGGCTTCCCTTTTTTGAGCTATGAGGAAGTGGGTTATTTTTCCTGAGGTCATGTGGGATTGGTTTCCTCACTGTGCTCGGTTTGTAGGCTTTTTGTACAGTTGACGTGAACAATTGAAGCGTTGCTTCTGCTTCTTCCGTGGTTTGAATGTGGCGTACTTCCGGAAGTTTGTCTTCCAGTGTTGTTTTGAACGTGTCCCAATTACATGTTGTTTGAGTGTTTGTGAGCCCTTTAGTCTCAATATCTGCGGTAGTCTTTATTTCGCAGAATATTGGGTTGTGGTCTGAATCTAATTCGCCTAGTACTGTGAGGTCTTCTGGCATGATTCCTATATCTGTTAGAACTACATTTATTATGTCGGGTTTTTGTAGGTATTTTGAAGGTTTAGATGTCGGTTTATTTGGTGCGAATCACTAGGTAGTCGTTGTCTGCGTGTTCGTTTAGTGTGCGGCCGTTCGCAGTCGTTGTTCTACTGCTCCAGTTCGTATATTTTGAGTTCAGGTCTCCTGCAAGTACTATTTTTCTTGTCTATGTAGGTTTGGTATGCAATGTAGGTATGCAATACTGGATGCCCTGATGGATCCGTCAGTGGCACGCTCACCTCCGGTAGTTGAAGGGGCCCCGCTGGCTTCACCAGGTTGACTGTTTATTGCGCTCACCTCCCTGGTAACTTGGGAGGTCACACCAGCCTTTTTGGCCCTGGAAAGGGCCGATCCGTCTCCCGAAGGTATTCTGGGTTCGGTCAGCGACTTGTTGCCCCTCGAGAGGGCAGCTGCCGCTAAAGCTTCGGGCTTGTGGCGGACCACTTGCCACCCGGCACGAGCTCCTTCCTGACTGGAGGAGCCTTCAGTCCCCGTGAACGGAGCCTTCAGTCCCCGTGAACGGAAACCTTCGACTCCCCCTGCCAAGACGGGCTGCACAAGTCTGCTGCTGACGGTGGATACCCCGACGCTCGCTGCATACTTCTTTCTTCTCGGGGCTGGTCGCTTCCCGGGCCAGGGCTTCTTCAACACCTCATTAGGCGGTCTTCTCCCGACCCCAACCCTGACTCCTTTCTCCATCTTCGCCGTAGGTTCCATCGCAGGACGTAGCTCAGCACATGCTCAGAACGCTCAAAAGCCAGGAACACGTAAGGGAGGCTAGTTCTCATCACACACCTACACATCACATCACATCACATCACATCACATTAGCATGCTCTGATGCACCCTGAAAGGGAGCACGAGAGAAAATTCCAACACGTACCATGTGGTTTCGGATACTAAAATAATGGGTTGTCGCATTTCGCGAGGGTTCTGAAACAAAGGAAAACCATATTATTATTAAAATTGGTGGGGGTGAAGTATATTGGGAAACCGAATAAAGGTTTTTAGAGTTACCGGTACGTACTGAGACACTACTCAATGGGGAGCTAGGTGAGAGCCTCCAAAACCACTGTTTGACACTTCTAGATTGTCCGAGCAGGGCTTTGGGACGTCGGTGGCACCCTCCAGGGTCGATGACGTAATTCCCAAGCTCCTGGATAAGAGGATTGGTGGCACCAGGAAGTCTGTCGAAGAAGGATTGTGCCATTATAATATCTCCTTCAAACAATCTTAGAATTTCATTAAATATTAATATAATTATAGTTACTAAATTCATATATTGAATACTATCTTAATTAAAATTAAAATTGTACTTAAATTTAGCTGTTAATTTTATTTTAAATATCCGAAATTTAAATAATTTTTTGTTACCTCCAGGATCAAATAATTTTTATGTATTTAAAACAACCCTTATTTTATTTTTTTTAGTGTAGAAATCAAGTTAGCTAGTCTCTGGTTCGGCGTTGGGTTGAATCATTTTTGTTTGGATTTTTTCTTAACACTTTGTGGTTTATTAATTTTTTCATGTGTTTGTTTAATTGATTGACTACAATCATCAGGGACCTTCTTTGTGTGTTTTTGTGTATGGTGCGTCACTATCTCTAATTTTTTTTATCTAAAATGTTCTGTTCCGTTTTAATACAAATTCTGACCTGTTTTTCCTCTGAGCTTTTATGCTCATTTTTCTGAATATTTTCTTCCAAATTAAACTTAATCCCCTTGCATGGATCCTTATTTTTGGGTGAGAAAATTTGATTAAAATTATTATTAAATGAAAATCTATTCCATTACAATTATATTTTACTTTTAAACAACCACAGCTGTTTGTGTACCTTTGTGGAACGATACAACATCCGAGACGGCCACCTCCCCCTATTTGCCGGTAACTTGCAAATGCTACCCTGAGTCCAGCCGTTCTATAACACAAGCTAGCGCGTTTATCCGGCCACGCTAGATGACGTCAGCCACGACCCGCTCTCTCCGAGTGTGGCCGGTCACAAACGAGTCTTCCCGAGTTCTGTTGTTTATTTTCAAGCCTTATGGTAATCTATAATACTTTTGAATGAGTCTATCGCTGCCCTCCTGTCAGCTAATATGTTTATGTGATTCTGTTTAGTAAAGACTCAATTGTCTCTACGTATATTTTTGTTTAGGAGTACAGTCAACTCTGGCTATAGTGAACTCGGTTGTAGTGAACACTCGGTTACAATGAACCTAATTCATTGGTCCCGACCCACATACATTTTTCAATGTATGTTAAAAAATTCGTTTATAATGAACCCTCAACTTCGGTTTTAGTGAACAGAAAAAATTAAACTTTCAACAAGAAATGTCACTCTAACATCATAATTCCTTAAAAACATATCTTCTTGGTTGTTTAAACTTAAAAACACCGATTCTCTACCTGAGTTTTGGCTTAGGAAGCACAAAGCTTAACTGAAAGTACGGAAAGTGGAGGGGGGAGGAAAGTGTTGAGCTTAAACAGTCGCTGCACTCATTGACCTGGCTTAATTTTTAATACCTTTGTCTGCGGCAAGTGAAGGAAGACTGTCTTCTGAGTTGTATTAATATGACAGGAGTTACAGGACAGTGAATGACAGTCTATGGCCATTTAGTAATTTATTATACTAATCCCTTTATTCGAGAGGGTATATGCCACTCAAAAAATTAGAATTTTCTACTCAGTTTAGCTTTTTGAATATATGGATAGTGTGGAATCAAGTGTAGAAAAAGCACAGACTCTAGAGAAGGTTTTGGAAAAAAATATTAACTAAAACCGTATACAGTAAACAACAGCATATAACCGATTTTTTTTACAGATTAATTAATAGATTTTAATAAAGAACGATTGTATTTGAACTCTTATTTTGTTTGTCACTAACCCACTACTTTCAGATTAAAAAAAACTTTTAGTGAACTTTGGACATAGTGAACAAAATATTTGAGTCTATAAAGGTTCATTATAACCAAAGTTGACTCTAATTGGTTCCCCCCCCATTTAGTTGTAGATTGTTCTACATTTGTATCCTTTGTGTTTCAGGAGGTCCTGGGTCCGGTAAAGGCACACAATGTGAGAAGATTGTTGCCAAATACGGGTTCACCCACCTGTCCACCGGGGACCTACTGAGGAACGAGGTGCAATCAGGTTCAGAGCGGGGGAAGCAGCTCACCGCCATAATGGAACGTGGAGAATTGGTCCCCATGGTAATATACTGACACTATCCCTGCCATACTGTTTTGCACTTGAACATAGTGGTGGAAACAAACATGTAGAGTCCTTGAAATGAGAATGTTTTAAAACCGTAGTCTGAATCTATGTTATAGTAAGTATTTCCTTTTACTAAACATTCCGTTCTCGTTCTATTAAGTTGGCTGCCATGTTTAACACATTATGATTGAATCCCCAACAGGAAGTGGTGCTCGACCTACTGACAGAAGCTATCATCAACAACGTCACAACTTCCAAGGGTTATCTGATAGACGGCTACCCCAGAGAACTGGTGCAAGGCCTCACTTTTGAAGAAAAGGTTAGTCTTGGTTGTAAATATAACATTCGGTCAATTATTTACTTTTATATATTGTTTTAATAGTTAATAAGGAACGAATTATATTAATAGTAGAAGAATTCAATTTTAAGTTAAGTTGATAACTATGTCAATCTAGCATAAATAAACATGGATATATATGATGCAATATAACAACGGTATAGGCATCAAAATTTAAGTTTATGAAAAAGTTTGGTAATACAATCACATGTCAATATCATTTGAAGAAATACATAATACAATAACTTAAGTCCTAACCAACATCTAAAAAGTTTTAAACATTTTTAAAAATTATTAAAAATTGTGACCTTTTGAGTTAAATTGCTTTTAGCCAGTAATATGACAAGATAATCCAAACATGTATGTGTTAATTGTCCCGCGTTGAAATGGGAATAAAACAAAACATCTATAAATAAAGAATTTTTAACAGAAATGAAAAAAGTTAGTGTATAATGATAATGAATTAGCATATTTACTAGAGTTAAAAGATGTAGGTTGAGTATTCCAAGGGTTGGAGAGAGGAAACTGAGTTGAAATTAAAATTAACGTTTATATATAGTGAGAACAAAAAACTATCTAGAATGATTGAACTACAAAGTCAAAGATGTTAAATAATGGGGTTAAAATTATACACAAAGCTGAGATGGGAGAGATAGTAGATAGATAGTTTTTTGGAAATATATTGTAGAATGTGCAGGAGGGAAAGAACAAGAAATGACAAAAAAGGAGATGAATAAAGGGTACAAATCTTCGCGACACTGGCCCGAACAGGTCATTTACTACTATGGAAGGATGGGCGGGTGTATATAGGATTAAGGTTTTTTTTTATTTTGGTATGTTGAGGGAGTTTCCTGAGGGTGTTGATAAGTATTTGATTTTCGAAATTTGTTTGTTCATTTAATACTGTTTTGTTTTTAATAATGCAGTTTGAATAAATATATTTTCAGCTGTGTTCATAGTTGTGCCTTTAGTGGTATTAAAAATTAGTTTCATACTATTTTCCATTGGGGTCGGTTGATGTCCAGAATGTTTGAGATGTTCAGAAAATTTTGATTTGTTCCTATCATATTTGAAATCATTGATATGTTCAGAAAACCTAGTTAAAATCTTTCGGCCAGATTTTCCAATGTATACACTGTTACATCCACAGGTGAGTTGATATATGTCACTTTTATCATATTGGTGGGTTTTATTTAAATTAGAGTTATTGATATATTTTTTAATGTTGTTGTTAGCGCTGAGGGCAATATTTAATTTATGTTTTTTGAAAATATTTGTAATTCTGGCGATTTCACTTCCAGTGTAGTTGAATTTGATCCATTTGGTCTTATTTTCTGAGTTATTATTAGAATTGTTAAGGGTGGATTTGTTTTTTGGTTGTGATTTTTGTTTTTGAAGAGTTCGGTAAACTAATGAATGGGAGTAACCATTGGATATAGTTGTTTGATGATAATCAGTTCATTTTTGAAATTCTTTTTATTTAAAGGGATATGAAGTAATCTGTATATAAGGCTGTTGAAAGCACCTCTTTTATAGATTGTGGATTTATATATTGTGACAAATTTGGGGTCGCTTACCTTACATTCTTCTTAGTCCTTTCTTCCTTTGAATAACGGGTAAGATATAATCGAGCTTAGCAAGTATGCGTAAGGATCAATGGAGTATATCAAAAAAGTTATTAGCTTAAAGTGTGTATTGAATAAACACATATTATTTTATTCGTCTCAGGCCCTTATTCCTCTAAGACGATGAATAAAGGTGATTAATGTTTATGATACATGCGTAAGGATCAATATAGTTGGTCTAAAAAGTTTTCAACTTTAATAGAATATTGAATACATTTATTTCAAAAAAATATTATTTTATTCGTCTTAGTCAATTCGTGCTCTAAGATGATAAGTAAATTACAGTATATTTTTATAATATATGTATAAGGAACGATAGAGACAGAGTTTTAACGTTAAGAACCCATCCATAAGCCATTAACCTGGCGCGAAGTTCGCCATATTCCTTTAAAATGCTAGCGTGAGAGATTAAATGGTTACAGTCATCGGCAGTCAGCAACAATCCTTGTCCAGTGAGGGTCTGGGATGGGTGGTAAGGGGGCAGGGCGATCCCATAACGAGTTCACTTGAAGAATACTTTGCGCAGGGTGTCCAGCGACTTGGAAAAGTCGGGGAAATTTCTTGGTCAGGTTATTTATCAAATTTTTTGAATTTTCACATATTCACTAAAAAAAAATAAGTAACTTTTATTTACAACAGCCAAAATAACCATTTTCTTCCAGTTAATACACAACCACAAATCTCTATTGACATAGTTGAACATACTAATCTTAATTCTCAAATTTAACATGTGATTTTCGTGTTTTCTTTCTACCGCATGTCCTTAGACAAAATTTAGTCATGGTTATGCGCATGTGCGCGAATACGTTTATAAGAAGATGAAACTAATAAATAATGTGCCTCACAACAATTTTAAACTGGATTTGTGTAGGGCGATCTTTAAATGTCTCAATATGATCTCAATTAAACTTAACTTAGATCGTGCTACGCTTTGAGCTGAAATCCTTTTATTCACTTCATAGTGACATCATTTAAGAATGTCTATGTGTCAAAAAATATAATTACATCAAGTTGCGATCTTAATGAAATAATGTTGGTAATAGTGACTGGAAAAGTTGGAAACTCGGCTCTGGAAAACCCGGAAAAGTCAGAGAGTTTTAAAATATAGTTTGGCTGGACACCCTTTCTACAGGGGGCCGCCTGCAACAAGCCTTTCAAGGATGACAAAGGGCAGGAGGGCCTGAGAGGGTGGGATCTCTCACCAGGGGGTCCATATTGACTTGGTGTTGTCCTTTGGTCCTGGTATCCATCCCAGCAACAAGGAACAATACAATCAAACACACTATCACTGTAGCACAATCCTTAACAGGCTTTGCCCATGGAATCCAATTTGTATAATACTCCGCTTGTCGCAGGTGGCGGAGTGCTCCGTGATCCTCAACTTTGACGTTAGTCCTGAAGTGATGACGGCGCGGCTCCTGCACCGAGCCAAGACCTCGGGCCGGGCAGACGACAACGAGGAGACCATCAAGAAAAGGCTGCAGACCTTTCAGACCCACAGCAAGCCCGTAGTAGACCACTTCCAGAGCAAGTGTCTGACGGTGAGTTCACACTGGTCTCCTGTACATGTTTCTGACGGTGAGTTCACACTGGTCTCCTGTACATGTTTCTGACGGTGAGTTCACACTGGTCTCCTGTACAAGTTTCTGACGGTGAGTTCACACTGGTCTCCTGTACAAGTGTCTGACGGTGAGTTCACACTGGTCTCCTGTACAAGTGTCTAACGGTGAGTTTACACTGGTCTCCTGTACACGTGTCTGACGGTGAGTTCACACTGGTCTCCTGTACAAGTTTCTGACGGTGAGTTCACACTGGTCTCCTGTACAAGTTTCTGACGGTGAGTTCACACTGGTCTCCTGTACACGTGTCTGACGGTTAGTTCACACTGGTCTCCTGTACAAGTGTCTGATAGTGAGTTCACACTGGTCTCCTGTACAAGTTTCTGACGGTGAGTTCACACTGGTCTCCTGTACACGTGTCTGACGGTGAGTTCACACTGGTCTCCTGTACAAGTTTCTGACGGTGAGCTCACACTGGTCTCCTGTACAAGTTTCTGACGGTGAGTTCACACTGGTCTCCTGTACACGTGTCTGACGGTTAGTTCACACTGGTCTCCTGTACAAGTTTCTGACGGTGAGTTCACACTGGTCTCCTGTACAAGTGTCTGATGGCGAGTTTACACTGGTCTCCTGTACAAGTTTCTGACGGTGAGTTCACACTGGTCTCCTGTACACGTGTCTGACGGTGAGTTCACACTGGTCTCTTGTACAAGTTTCTGACGGTGAGTTCACACTGGTCTCCTGTACACGTGTCTGACGATGAGTTCACACTGGTCTCCTGTACAAGTTTCTGACGGTGAGTTCACACTGGTCTCCTGTACACGTGTCTGACGGTGAGTTCACACTGGTCTCCTGTACAAGTTTCTGACGGTGAGTTCACACTGGTCTCCTGTACACGTGTCTGACGGTGAGTTCACACTGGTCTCCTGTACAAGTTTCTGACGGTGAGTTCACACTGGTCTCCTGTACACGTGTCTGACGGTGAGTTCACACTGGTCTCCTGTACAAGTTTCTGACGGTGAGTTCACACTGGTCTCCTGTACACGTGTCTGACGGTGAGTTCACACTGGTCTCCTGTACAAGTTTCTGACGGTGAGTTCACACTGGTCTCCTGTACACGTGTCTGACGGTGAGTTTACAGTGGTCTCCTGTACAAGTTTCTGACGGTGAGTTCACACTGGTCTCCTGTACACGTGTCTGACGGTGAGTTCACACTGGTCTCCTGTACAAGTTTCTGACGGTGAGTTCACACTGGTCTCCTGTACACGTGTCTGACGGTGAGTTCACACTGGTCTCCTGTACAAGTTTCTGACGGTGAGTTCACACTGGTCTCCTGTACACGTGTCTGACGGTGAGTTCACACTGGTCTCCTGTACAAGTTTCTGACGGTGAGTTCACACTGGTCTCCTGTACACGTGTCTGACGGTGAGTTCACACTGGTCTCCTGTACAAGTTTCTGACGGTGAGTTCACACTGGTCTCCTGTACAAGTGTCTGATGGCGAGTTCACACTGGTCTCCTGTACAAGTTTCTGACGGTGAGTTCACACTGGTCTCCTGTACACGTGTCTGACGGTGAGTTCACACTGGTATCCTGTACAAGTGTCTGACGGTGAGTTCATAATGGTCTGCTCTACAAGTGTATAACGGTGAGTTCATACTGGTCTCCTGTACAAGTGTCTGATGGCGAGTTCATACTGGTCTGCTGTACAAGTGTATAACGGTGAGTTCATACTGGTCTCCTGTACAAGTGTCTGACGGTGAGTTCACACTGGTCTCCTGTACAAGTGTCTGATGGCGAGTTCACACTGGTCTCCTGTACATGTGTCTGACGGTTAGTTTCCACTGGTCTCCTGTACAAGTGTCTGATGGCGAGTTCATACTGGTCTGCTGTACAAGTGTATAACGGTTAGTTTCCACTGGTCTCCTGTACAAGTGTATAACGGTGAGTTCATACTGGTCTGCTGTACAAGTGTATAACGGTTAGTTCATACTGATCTCCTGTACAAGTGTATAACGGTTAGTTCATACTGATCTCCTGTACAAGTGTCTAACGGTGAGTTCACACTTGCCTCTCTCCGTGTTACAGATCTGCGCAGAGAAAGACCCGGATGAGATATTTAAGGAGGTTGAATCTTGTCTTGATGCTCTGGTGACCAAGAAATAACAGTTCCAAGCTTCAAGGAACTATACTATCACTCGCAACAGTAAACACTTTCAACAGGCCCTCTAGTTGTCTTCATAGAGACCTTATAGTTCTTTACATATAAGCATAATAGTTCTCTACATACAAGCCTGATAGTTCCCTACATACCTTCATTTGTATGTTCACTAATTAAATGGCCTTACACCAATAATTCTCCGTATATAGAAGCTCATATGTGATATTGTACATACACAGGCCTAATAGTGTTTGATCCACATACTGAGAAATGTCTAGACTCGAAGAACCTGAAATATAAAGCAATAAATACCTTTGAGATCTCAATTATCAAGATTAAAATGGTCGTGGTTCAAACATATTCATTTCAATTAGCTATAATGATATTATGTATAACCTTGTTAAAATCTTAACTGTACAAACTATAAATAAAAATAAATTAATTTTACAAATGTGTGTATTTTCACATGTTGACCTAAATTTAAAGGGCTTCAGTAAATAACAAAAAATGTGTTTTTCAAAAGCTTATTATGTGTAATTTAGACAAAGAGGAACATATAATGGGGTCCGAAGGGGTCTTTTTTTTTGGGGGGGAGGGGTGCTTTGTATTATATTTAGTCTCTTTATACTTCCCATCTATATTGAATTAGTTATTGTAGATTTTAATAGGATAAACAAATTGATAACGCCCTTAGGTTTGGTTTCAAAATATAAGTTTGAAATTATTTCAAATTAACTTTTAACCAAGACTTTGCCCGCAGCCACTATGAGCGATTGATCAAACAACAACAAAACTAGGATAAACAGCTGCCACCATCACCCTGACCATTTGAAAGACCTGGGGCCGCTTTATCCATAGGCACAATGCCTGGGGCCTATGAACCTTTTAAGGCCTTCAATATTTCACTTGAAAAATTGCATTTAAAAGAATCCCAAAATAAGAAAAACAGCAAATTTTAATCTAAAATATTTATTTTGACATTTGAATGATAAAAATAATAATTTAACCAAGGGTAACGTTGCTATGCGTAGCTTTCATCGCACGTATCGCGAACCATTGGCTTTCACGGTGCATTCAAATTTGCGAGTATTTTACAAGATTCCTAAATTAGAGTAAAAAATATCGGACACACAGGCCTCTAGAAATAAAAGTGCTAGGGCCTGTGAAGGTCTTAAAACGGCCCAGGGAAGGCCTATTTATAAATAATAGAACAGAATGGCTTCTGGTGGTAGCCGGGGTTTCTGATAGTAGGATAAAATTAATGGAAATAAATGGTACGGCGCACCGCACAGACTTTCTCTCTCTTTCTATAAACTCGTAAGATTTCTGAACGGAAAATTGTACATTGTATCATCACCACTCCACATAAGAACACGCATAAAATAATATACAATGATATATAATCAATGAGAAAAGAGGCGCATCTTTGTCCACCTAAGAACATTTCAAACAGTTTAATGTCTTCCACAAGGGTCAACACTTCGTATTAAAATTTCGATTTCTGGTTAAAGTTTTAACATTTTATAAGGTGTTGCAGATCTTCAAGTCATCGCATTGATATTTAATTATTCATTTATACATTTTGACCAATAAAAAATGTAAATATTGACTATTGAGTCTAAAATAGAGATAGATCATTGCTATGCAAACATTTCCCCTAAGAGATTTAAGGAAAAATAACATACTTTTTTAGATACTTATATTTAATTACTCTATGGTATTGGAGAATTATTGCGTTAAGACTTAAGTAGTATATGTTTACAACTAAAGCTCACAAAATTGTATTAATATATTTGCAAATATCTCAGAAACTGTTGCTTTTATAAAAATATATGTCAAATAAAAGATTTTTGTTTCTAATAGTCCTACAATTTTGCAATGATAAGTTGTTTAGTTTCTCCAATAGTTGTGGAGATACGGAAATTAACGCTTCTGTAATGTACCCTAAAAATCATTTTCATAGGAAAATGAAAATAGCCAGTTTATTTATAATCTTAATCAACGCCTAGATACGAATTTTAATCAAAATCGTTTGAGCAGATTTTGAGAAAACCAAATTTTTCTCTTTTCGCCCTTCAGTAAACTACCCTTAATTTTAAGTTTTTATAGACACACAGACAGACGGCATTGCAAAGACTATTTTTTAGGGTTCGGGGGGTTATGAGACGTCGACATCCATCAACATTTCAGGTTAGTTTTTTTTTTACGGTCGCAATACTTAAACTTTAATGTCCAAAAAGTTAAAAAAATTCATATAATTGCGTATAGATTGAAAGTTATTGATTTTATAAAAATATGTTTCGGATAAAATATCTGTATTATAAATATATATACATATTTGTAATGCTAAGTAATTTCATATATCAAATAGTTTCGGAGCTATTTAAAAAAATGTTAATTGACGCATCAGACCGGAGCACTTAAAGCCATTTTGCCAAAATATTGAGGGTAGCCATTTTGTTTGGAATATTAATTAATGTTTATAAATGAAATTTAATCAAAATCGTTAGAGCCGATTTTGAGAAAATCGACTTTTTCTCTTTTTTCCCTTCAGTAAACTACCCTTAATTTTAAGTTTTAATAGACACACAGACAGACGGCATTGCAAAGACTATTTTTTAGGGTTCGGAGGGTCATGAGACGTCGAAATCCATCAACATTTCAGGTTAGTTTTTTTTACGACCGCAATACTTAAGCTTTAATGTCCAAAAAGCTAAAAATATATATATATAATTGCGTATAGATTGAAAATTATTGATTTTATAAAAATATGTTTCGAATAAAATATTTGTATTATAAATAAATATACATATTTGTAATGCTAAGTAATTTCATATCTCAAATAGTTTCGGAGCTATTATAAAAAATGTAAATTGACGCATCAGACCGGAGCCCTTAAAGCGATTTTGCCGAAATATTGAGAGTAGCCATTTTGTTTGGAATATTTATTAATGTTCATAAATGAAATTTAATCAAAATCGTTAGAGCCGATTTTGAGAAAATCGACTTTTTCTCTTTTTTCCCTTCAGTAAACTACCCTTAATTTTAGGGGTAGATATCCAATTCCAAAAACCCCTCGGGGCAACCCTATGAAAACCCTAGATATCAAGTTTCAGCTCAATCGGTAAAATAGTTTAGGCTCTAGTTGGAGGTACAGACAGACAGACAGACGGAAATTCAAAAACCACTTTTTCGGATTCAGGAAGTCATGAAACGTCAAAATTCATCAAAATCTCGAGTTCGATTTTTTTGACGATCACCATACTTTCTCTACCTGTAAGATAGAGAGAAAGTAAAAAGGCTGCCTAAAGTAAATTCGTAGGCTTTCTTTTGCTACAAACGGCAACAATGTTTGTTGTGCCTTTTATGACCTCTTTAAAGTGAAAAGTGCGTTTGCCATCTACAAATTTCTTGGAGTCACCAGAAACCCAAGATGGCAGACAATATGGTTGCTCAAAATCTAAAAATCTTAGAGACGTTCGATAAATACAAGTTTGGTGTCAATTTTTATATTTTTGGGGCCGAAGAGTAATAACAAGTAAAAAATACTGCCAGACATCAACAAGACGAGATATTCAAAATAGCCACCTATAAATTTCTCTGAATGCTGGGGACAATACAATCAAGTTTGGTGTCGATTGCTGTTTGGTTGGCTATCTCTTCGTTCCGTTCCTCGGTCCCGGCACAAATTTATCTGATTGCCAAACCCTTCCTTCACCTCTGTGTATTAATCACAACTTGTGAATGTGTGGAATGCCAGGCCTCCACCGTGGTTCGGATCCCACGTTAAACTGTAGGTCCTCCATTGACTGAGCTCGCGTTTGTTTGACGACGGCTACTGATTTGACCTCTTGTAGCTCGCTTCTTGTATTCTCCCACGCATGTCAATTCACACACGTGGAACAGGGAGAAAAGACGTGGGTGCACGAGTTTGACATGGGGCGGAATGTCTGCCATTGCGGGAACACTAGGAAAAGTTTAAAGAAGGTCAGGGGATGACTAGAAACCTAGGACCATATTTTAGGAACGATTACGGAAGAGGAGAAGGGGAGTTTAAAATTAAAAGAGTGGACTTATATGGATTAGATCGAAGCGGTGATTTTGAAGCATATTTTAATGACAAAACAAGTCAAAGCGATGATATTTTCAAACCAATTGATATAAATAATGATGCTATTCCAATAATTGTTGTTTCTAAGAAAAATCTGACATAACAATTAAATACCATTATTATAAAAAAATTATTTGAAAGATTAAAGTTTCACATAGTGTTTATGAAGATATTAAATTTAGAATAGTTGGATAAATGGAACATGATACTTCGACCCAAAATATTATTATTGATATTAATCATTAAAGGAAATTAGAAGTCCTGATTCTAAGATTTTTGATGAAGAATTATTTAATATTCATCCTGATTTTGGAAATAATATTATTTCTAAACGACAAGAGATTTTTTAACCACATAACTATAATATTTATTGGCAAATTGATCGTTTACCTTAAGCAATTCGTTCCGCTAATAAAAAGTCAATAAATGTATTCATAGATACAAGATTCAGTAGTTCTATCTTTTGTTTACATCATCCTCTTTTTATTTTAATAATTTCACAATAAGATAGTTCTAAAATGAAGCTTATTTGAAAGTTAGTAAGATCTTTCGAGTCCATAGCATCTTGGCAGGAGGGTAGACATGGAGGGGTGCTGTTGTCTGAATAGCCAACATCACAGATCACATTACTTTATCAACATCGACTAGTAATGTCACTCAACACTCTCCAGCAAAGTTGATAAGATAAGGAGGGTGGAGTTCTTTGTCAATGAACAAACATCCTGCCCGCTACTGACGTCCTCACTGACGTGAATATGAGCAAATGTACGTCAGCGTGAAAACACTGGACCATGACTACCGGCAAGTACAGCAGGGCCCCGTATCCGCGGTTTAACGCTGCCTAATTTTATTTATTTTTAATTTAGAAGAAAATTGTTTATAAGTCACAATGCCTACATCATCACCCCACTTCATATTCTCATTGTGGGCATAGTGATATCATGCTACCATCATTATCATCATCATCATCAATGATTGTCGCAACAAGAAGAATGGAGAGTAGTAAGTACACTCTAGTGTACAGTACACGTTATTATTACTTTATTTAATGTTGATAATGTCTTACTATGAATAATTTTATCAACACGTGTTTATGTATGTTACATGAATATCACGTTAGCTAATAGTGAGTAGTAGGTAGCGGTAGCCAACAGTTCCAGGCCTTGGTTTCCTAAGACCTGTTGTAGCCTACAGGTCTAGCCCCAGTCTTTCCTCACGCACCAACAATAGCTCTTCTTGTAGATTCTAGAAGAATCGGTATTATAAGGCAAGGACTACGTCAGGCCCATAATAAGGGGATTATAATTATACGTGTGGACGTGGCTATCCGTAGTACTATTATCAAGGCGAATACAAATTGGATACTAACGTGGATTGTAGGCAAAACCGCGGATAGAGCTACAAACAACTAATTTTACTGTTTTTAAAAAATATGGTGACAGTAAAAACTATTGAATTTGTCAGGAAATGTGCCAACATTTCATTAATTGGTGAACATATGGGCGCTGTTATTAAGACAAGGTTCCTGATATACTAAAAAAGTTGTTGATTTCTCTAAAAAAGTCTTTATTTGTATATTTGTACAACAAATACAATAATCACGAGGTGGGCTTTTCTACAAACTCTCGAACTTGGAGAAGTAATAAAGTTTACTAGGAAGGATTTTCTCCTTGAAGCTACGACTACAGCCCAATTTTCATAAGAAGGGTCTTATCTGACAGCTATGATAGTGGCTATATCTACTTTCATATATTCATACGTCAAATCATGTGATCTGCAGCTGTCACTTTTGAAGGATATTACCAATACCTATAAAATAGCACTAACATTAAAGTAAAATTCTCTCCGCAAAAAAAAATATTGTATTTTCTGAAAGGTCCTTTCTTTGAGAAATTATAATGTAGTTTATTTCATTGAAACTTTATGCTCGTGCTAATTTGTCGCATATTACAAGGTTGTAGCTCAACGTACAGTACATTTTCGGACTTGTTTGTAAGTGTCTAAATGTTAAAAGAAATTTAGATCACTTTTAATTCCTCAAACCCGGTCTTGTATGATTTCCTAAAACTTCAAAACAACGTGAATCAATAACTTGATGGACAGATTGTTAAACAACCCTGACGGCAAAGTAGAACAAAGTTGTACTGTCAAGTTTGAGAAATACGACAGGATTCACAAGAAATCAACGCGAACTGCGAAGATCATTCTACAATAGAAGAGAAAATTTCAACTTTATCCGCGCTTCTATATAAAATCATCGCGGGAGAACCAAAAATATTTCAAAACCAATCGACTCAAGCAGTGCGCAATCGTCATCTAAGCGAGATACAAGTGTACAGCTACGTCTACTGAAGTGAAATGATTTGTAATAGCTCGTTAAATGAAAAGTGTGAGTCGTTATCGTTTTGTGTTGAGTTGAGTTGCTTCTCTACACAAGACAATAATTATAAAATATCCATCGTGATAGTAATCTAATAGATCTGTTGATCCACTAGATAATTAAATAACTTATATGATAAACTTTGTTGTTTGTGTTGCAAAGCATATATATTTCTGCTTGTGTGTGAATTACTCCGTCAATCGAGCAGCTCCTGCTCCGAATTTTCTGCTAACGCGTGAACCAAGCTTTATCGTCGAGTATGACAACAATAACAGGATGTAATCAACTCGTTAGTCCAAAGACAGGCTGGCATGTCACCCGATTGACAATATCCGCCCAGTCGTTACTGAAAACTTACGCCTCTACATTATTCTAAAACTGTAACTGTGGCAGAGACTAGATCGCATCATGCGAGGTCCTACGCGCTGCGTCATTGTGACTCTGCTGGCGACTGTGGTGCGCTCTTTACTGCGGTGCGATCAGGTGGAACGTCAACCCTACCCAGAGTTCCACTTGGTGCGCCCGTGCAGCCGGTCTAAGATGGCGGTCGTGGCCGGGACGAATTTGATTACCTCTCTACAGCGCTGCAAAGATTTCGCCCTCGTCAAGCGTGGACTCGCCTTCAACTTCCGTCCATCAGGAGCAGCACTGGGATCCAAGATGGCGTCCTGCGTCGTCTGCGAGTGTCCGGAGTTTCAATCTCTTGGATCCCTCGAGGTGGACCCTGCTTTCGACTACTACTCCATGTACGCTGGACCTCTACGTAAGTGTCACCAACGGTTTCAAAATAAACGCGGACATTTAAATAATTACTTCAACTAACATTAAACCCTTTGTTAAACATGACTTTCCTTCGAGTCATCCTTGAAACAAGTCAGACAGAATTAAACCCTGATTTTCAAAGGAAGTCCACTTTCGACCACCAACAATGATTGAAAAGCACTAAATATTGGCATAAAGAAAATATGTATTATTTTATTTATTATTAATAAAGTTAATATAAAAGTTATCAAAATCTTCCAATAATACATAACAAGTAAGGTTAAGCACTTTCAGGATGAACAAATAATCTCTCCTTAAACCCTCTACCCCCTTAAATACGGATCTTACATACAGGTCATCACCGGTGCATTAGCATTCAAACTCCCTATGGTCAAAGCATGCTGGTCGTTACTAAGGCAGTCAGCAATTCTTTGGGCCCCCCATCCACCTAATGAGGGAAAAATCCCCCAATCGGATGGTAACTTACCCCCCTTACCCGACTCGTACATTCATCACTGCTACAGCCCACCCGGGGAGAGCGTGAGAAGAGTAGATACAATGTGAGACCGTAAGTTATAAGATAAGTTCAACATTTATAAATCCGGTATCAACTTTTTTTTTTTACAGTCAAAGTTACACCACACAAAACTGTCAAACAAAATGTGGGAGTATAAAATGACGCTATCCTTAGAATAGTTCAAAATTACACATACATAAAATTATAAAACTGAAATGTGTAAGTATAAAATATTATTTAAAAAATTAAACTATCCTTAGAAAAAGCTTATACCTAGAAAAAAATAAAATAAAGGCGACCGTTCTAAGAGAAACTACAATGTTTTTAACTGGTAATACAGACATATTTTAAAAGGAAGGGTCTTCTACAGCTTTAGATACAGAGACTTGACGTATGCGCATATTTAGCCTTTTTAGCTACGAAAAAATTCACATGAAATCGTATATCGAAATTTACCGAGGTTCCTCCTTGCTGAAAGTGTTTTTACTCTGTAATTTATCTTAACATTATTAACTAAACGGACTACATTAGATTCCAGTTTTCAATAACGGACTTCCTATGAAAACCAGCCAGAACTAGACCCTCCCTGTTGCAGCGACCCCGAACCACACGTGTGTGCCGGGAGTGGGAGTGTTCCACGTGCACCCCAGGCCAGCCAACTTCACGCAGGCTAGGCAAGTATGCCACTCAGAGGGCGGGGAGCTATCTAGTGTCGTCACCGAGGCTCGAACTGTGGGCCTGGCCCAACTAGTGACCACGGCGCTGTCTGGGACTGGGATCAAGAAGGCATTCGTCGGTCTGGATGATAGGGATACGGAGGGACAATACGTCACAGACAGAGGTGACTTATTATTTTAAGTGCAGTTGCTTTAGTCTAGTCTCCATAGTGGTCTAGAGGTGAACACATCTATTATTAATAGTTGAGTTCGCCCTTCTGTCTAGCTAGGCTTAATCCATCCCCAACGCCCAGATATTATCTATCTATTTCCCTGAATTAAATTAGTATTTAAACCGTGTGGTAAGCTTAATATGTTTGCTTAAACCAGGGGTCGGGAACCTGTGGAATTTTGAGGTGTTCGATTCGGTCTTTTCGCACATTTTGCCAACTATGTATCTTCACCGGTTATAAATTATACCTTCTCAAATGGTTTATATTTTAATTATTTGTAATAAAACTAGCCGTTATTTCTCAAGCAAGCTATTTTTAAAAAATAGCTGTTTTTATCGATCTATCTATGGTTGGTGCAATATCATATTTTGGCAGAAATTACTGTATGCCTACATGAAGTGTGCGGCCTTATGAGAAAATCGTGGAGTGACATGTGGTCTTCTAATGCCAAAAGGTTTCCCACGCCTGGTTTAAATTAAATTTCTAGTTTGAAGCTCCTTTTTCGAGTAAAGACTAGTTCCACACCCAACTAGAATCAGAATGTCAACCAGTATTACAGCAGAAAACAGGCCACCGTTATAATTTACAGCTTCACAAAGCCAATAAAATTTGCTCTCTGTGAGAAATATAATTCAGAATTAAGAAACAAATTTTTAAATGTACACACAAACGTGTACGGTCAGTTTTAGGTGTCAGCATGTGAATTAAAGTTTTGCACATATTTAATAATTAAATATATTTGTATCTCGATTCAGGTGAGCCGTTGAGTTGTTTCGACTATAGAGCTTGGGCACCGGGTGAGCCACGGGACCGGAAAGGGGACGATGACTGCGCATGCGTGGATAACAAACAACAATGGTGCATCGTGCGCTGCACAGACAAGCTTCCTTTCCTGTGTGAACTACTCCCCGGCAACACGCGACGTGGCAACAGCGCTAGTGCGGCCCCATCCCTCAGAAGACCGAGTGACAACAACGTGCAGACCAAAAAATCCGGCAACAACGGAGTGCCGCTGTCTAGATGCCTTTTCAAACCCGAGATGTAAATAAGGAAGGGAGGTGAATCGCCCGTGTGATGTCGGAGTGACTCTCAATCACATAGGTTCAATATTTAGTTGATTAGAGAACTTTACCAACGCTAGGTGTATAACGTAGAACTTAAATATAGAACACTGAAGATGTGCCGAATGTAAGGATTACATTTTCAAACCACTTGATATCTAAAATACACAGTTATACCCATTTAAAATGTTCCCATAATCCCCAATTGTAAAAACAAATCTCTGAAATAATAGGTTCACTACATTGTATCCGGTTATCCTGTAAGGTAGAAAGCTAACCTTGCATTGTTTCACTATGGTATAGCTAATACAATAGTCATAATGTAATCAGTCGAGGTAAAGCTGATTCCTTTCAAGGGTAAACAAAATGTACATCGCTCATGGATATGAATACTCTCACTCTGTCTAGTTCAATAACCCCACATGGTAACAAAGAATATAATAACAGATATCACAAATAAGTATTTAGACGAGGATTAATCTGTTCTTCCTATCCAAAATCCTTTAAGTTTAGTGGCTAATAAAGAGGGCTGACAGAATGAATCCAACTGTATGCTTGGGCAAATGCTTGTAATATAATGAATGTTGATTTAAAGCATCTGATATGCATGGAATTTTCTCTAATACTACGTGTTTGGCCAGAGACATGGGATACAGATAAAGCAGACATCGTCCATAGTTTGTTCTGGTTTATTTATTAGTGTTAAGGGCATTTACTACCACTGGCAACTCTCGATCTTCGCATGGATACATGACTTCAGCTTTATTATGGTAGTGTATGTCAAGAAGCCATGTTGTGTCGGCACAGAGCATTGATTTCTATATCTGTGGCTGAAATTTTCGAGCTGTCGTCTGCATACTATTGTCTAAGAGAGAAAAAAATTTGGGTATCTTTTTCTCTCCTACACCCATACAAGGCAAAGTGGCATTTTGACATCGTTCATTAATTTGGTTGATATATGAGATAAAACCATGGTGTGTTAGTTATAAATTAAATTAATATGTTAAGTAAAAGCTTTGAAAGAACATAACAAAGTCGAAACTGGTTAGTGCTTTTTCTTTAAATAAGTTGATTGTGCTTATATATACATGATTTTTGAAGGAAGCTCACTTGTAAGGCTTTATCTCGTACAGATACCCTACCCTATAATTGTGTTTAGGTAGGATAAAAACCTTCCAAAAGGAAATTTCTACTTCCGTTTAAATGGCCGTTTATCCTACCAAAATATTTCTATATACTATTGTATCAGAGCATTGATCTCTATAAATAAATGAATGGACATCTGTGGCTGAAATTTTCGAGCTGTCGTCTGCATAACCATTGTCCTAAAGAGAGAAGGAAACTTCGGGTATCTCTTTCTCTCTTAGCTTATACAAGGCAATGTGGCATTTTGACATAATTCATTAATTGATTGAATATATGAGATAAATCAATGTGTGATTTAGTTAAATGAGGTAAATATGTTAACAAAAGCTTTGAAGAACATAACAAAGTTCGAATCAAGTTAGTTTTTTGCTTTAAATAAGTTAATGTAGCCTAATATATACAATGATTTTGAAAGAAGCTCGCTTGTAAGGCTCTATCTCGTACCAGAATCATACCCTATAATTGTGTTTAGGTAGGATAAAAGACCTTCCAGAAGGAAATTTCTACTTCCGATTTAATGGCCGTTTCATTCTACCAAAATATTATATATACTATAGTATTCTGATACGAAATAAAGCCTTACAGATTGGGATTATTACTAAAATCAGGGTTTAGTAGATACCGTATTTCCTACAAACCTATAACCTAAAATATCATTTGAATGTAAGACTTCTACATAAAGTATGTCATTCAAACAAATGTAATACAGTTTTTAGCTAACTTGTTTCATTATAGTTATCAAACTTTCAAATAAATATGGTTTCTGAAAGGTAATATAATAATACTTTCTATAAGCCTATAGCCTAAGTGATAGTTTGAATGTATGGCAACTACACAAAGTTTGTCATTCAAACAAATGTAATCAAGTTTTAAGATACCTTATTCATTATATGTATCGAACTTCCAATATAATATGGTTTATGGAACCAATATATTAGCTAATAACCAACTTTAAATATAAGTGTAGTCTTGGCAGACTTCATTACTTCATTATTTTCAAACAATAACACTTATTCATCAGAGACATGTTTTCGCATAAGAACATTGAAAGAATCCGTTAAATATTTCCCCTCCACAGTGTAGCAGATGATAAACTTGAACGTCACGCTTTTGTCCTTGGCAATGTGTATGTGTATGTCCATCCAGTTATATTATAGAGATCAATGGCACAGAGTTCTCTATTTACAATTAGTAATTAGGAAGATACATCTATTAGAAAATGAATGTACCATTTTGCAATGAGATTAATTAAAAGTTAGTTGTGCGCAATTAGGGATGGGAAAAACGGCTCCTTTAGTGGAGCAGGAGCAATCTGTTACTGCTCCACAACTGGACCTGTTCCTTTTACCTGCTCCTTTTTGTCACAGTTACTATATTTGTACCTACTCACAGCCTATTTTATTTTAGCACCGCGTCTACTGCCCGTTCTGGTTATACGCATTTATGCCAATTACGTCAATGTGTTAGGGATGAAGATGGTTGATTCTAGAGAAAGTGCACCCACATTTGTATCGAATGAGGGTTGAAAAGTTTAGGAAAAATCACCCTCAGTGCACCCAACCGGAATCGAACCTCAATCTCCTTGTCATCGGCAGTCCATTCCAGTGCAAGAGTGAAGCCAGAGACCAGAGGCTGGCAACCCTTTTGCTATCACGGACTTTATGGGTTTACAAAAAAGTTTGGCTAATTTGAAAAAAAGTAGAGCAAAAAAAGTTCAATTTTACATTTACCAATTAGTAATTAGTATTAAGTCGATTTTTTGAACAAATTGTTTGTTTGCTAAATATTTTGTGGGCTAGATAAAATCAGTCAGTCAGTAGATTGCTGACCCTTGCCTTAAATAATTTTACCACCAAGCGGGTCCCTTCAATGTTAACCATCAACGTAACAATTTATTGTGAGAATACATCACATACTGTACTTGTATTGTGGAAATAATGTTTTGTACTACGAAAGCTTTCCCCTTCAAAACTCATTTGTGACTCCCTAAACCAACTCTAAACTAGACCTATGTTAGATAAATAAGGTTGCGCCGGACCTGATCTCAGCGCTGTGACAAGAACACAAAGCATCCACTTGCTTTTTACTGTACGACTGCTCCAAAATATCTCAGGAGCATAAAGGAACAAGGTTGCTCCCGACCTGTTACAGACAGACTTCTATGACAGAGACGAGGAGCAAGGTTACTTTGGACCAGTT
Organism: Timema podura; assembly: GCA_033556935.1. Classification (NCBI taxonomy): domain Eukaryota; kingdom Metazoa; phylum Arthropoda; class Insecta; order Phasmatodea; family Timematidae; genus Timema; species Timema podura. Next base: position 35,454,247 of record JAVRXN010000003.1, on the reverse strand, counting down.
CCAGCACTGCCTGTGACAGAGAGACGAGGAACAAGTTTACTCCGGACCTGTTACAGCGTGTATTATTGATCCGTGGAGCAGTGACAAAAAGGAACAGCTCCTTTCGTCTGTCAGGAACAGGCTGTGAATGTGACGTCAGAGGAGCAGTGACAAAGGAGCAGGTTGTGATTTCACAACCCATCCCTAATGCGCATGCGCGAATGCTGAATAAGAAACTAAATGAAACAAGCATATATCTTAATTTGAGACTCAAATTAACGTTAATTAATGTTAGCTTAGACTAACTTATTATTAAATAAAATTTAAATGAACCTGTTGTATGTTATAATACGAAAAATTATTTAATAACCTACAAGTATTAGTATGTTAATTTCCATAATATGTTCATACGGACAATTCAACGCTCTCACTGACCAGATTCTCTTGGAACATTGACCTTCACCCTTCACAGGCTCCATTTGTTCTGCCTTCATCAACATGAAGTGTCAATGTCAGCTGGTATTGTTTATAGTATTTTGCTAAATTAATTCGTTAAGTCATTTTTATTGACTAACAAAAACTAGCTCCTAATACTGTTACAAAAAAATGGGACAAGGAAAAAGCCAATTTTCTGAAGAAGAGCTCCAGGATTATCAAGTAAGTATCAAAAGCATACACTTTTTTATGGATTATTTATTACTATGAGAAACTAGCAAGTATAAAAAATCATACATACATACATACCTAATCACGCGGTTCCCTTACAAGATAGGCAAAAAAACTGTGCATAGAGTTTAAAAAAACTCCGTACTAATCCACCCTCACTAACTTTCTCCACACTTCACTTAAAATATTTATAAATCCAACGAGTATAGTACACTTCATACTATACTCTGAAAAATAAATAATAAATTTTAAAAATATGTATCTTTTGAAATCAAGGTTGGCTCAAACCCTTAATAATGCAAATTAGTTTTATTACTGTGCACTGCATCTTATACTATCTGGGTTAACCCAAATAAATTACACTATTGAGTTAGGTAGAAGTACACGCATTCACTTGGAGGTAGAGTGTAAAATTATTCGATGGGGGGGACTCGTTAAGTATACCTGACAGGGCCAGTTGAATACTAGAGTAACTCATCAAACCATGTGACAAGTTATATAAACTGTGTTCAGAGCATACAACCCAAATAATAAGATGCATTAAAAAACAGAGCGGTTCAGTGTTCAAACTGTGCCTTTGTCAAATCCATCATTAGTGAAGGTTCATTGTGAAATATAACAAGATTGTGTAGGTTAAGTCTGACTTTTTTATATGTAAGTTATATTGTAGGATGATAAAATCTTGAATATTAAGGTGGGTAGGACATGCAGCGATAATGGGAGAATCTATAGCCGTGTTCAGGGTATTGAGTGTCAAACCTTATGGGAAGAGACCAGAATGTCGATCCAGATGGGAGGATAACATTACACCCTATTTCTTTTAGGTTCATTCTAATAAGGTGGACTGGATAGAACTAGCTCAAGATAGGGATAGGGTGTAATGAGGTGGAATGGATAGAACTAGCTCAAGATAGGAATAGTTGACGTACTTTTGTAAATATGATGATGAACTTTTGAGTTCCTAGTGCCATAAAGTAAGTTAGTATATTGTAATAAAACTTTTATTTGATATTTTTCACTATCAATGTCAAATAAAAACAATTTAATTTCTATAGGAAAAGATGGTGTTATACACTGCATAGGATTATGGGTCAATATTATAATGTGAAGAACATAAGTTTTGTTTGTCTTGTGATTTAGTGAGTTTTGTATTTAATTGTGTGACTATTTAAAATTACATCATGTTATAAATCTTGGTATTTGATTTGCCATCTTAAGTAAGTTATGTAATATATGAACAAATTAATGATAGTTACACAAAGTACTGTTCCCTTAACTTTCTATTTGGTTTTCATTTTCCAGGACTTGTTTTACTTCACCAAGAAGGTGTTAAAATAAGACAGAACAATGAACAATTAATCACTCGCCAAAGACATGTATGAACCTTATTCTTTTATGTTAATCCTAGATCCTGTTTCTAACTCAGTTTAAGGAGATCCTAGATCCTGTCATCATTGTTTTGTTTTATGTTGATGGCCAAAATATTCACTGTTACTATGCTCAAAAAGAATCAATACAATTTAAAAAATTAGTTCTTGCGATATAATTAAGGTTAGATCTGACTTTGCATTGAGATCTTGTTTCTTCCATTTCACTATGTCGGCATCATTGATTGAGCAGAATTTTCTTGACCAGAAACACATTTCCATAATCGACTTCTTATCAAAACTGCTTGTGTTTGAAGCTTCCAAGTATTATAGTTATCCTTTTTAAGTGGCTCAATATGATAGTTTACCAAATTCGCCATGACAAAAAAAAACTTTTTGTTTAACTAGCAGCGATGATAGTTTACAAAATTCGCCATGACAAAAAAACTTTTTGTTTAACTAGCAGTGCAAACTAGAACACTTTCACAATCAACGAGCACAACTTAATACGTTCATTTAAATTACAATAACTTACAACAGTTTCAGAATCAGCTACTTCATTTATTTTTGAGCACATATCTGGGCCCATAACCTGTAGAAATTAAAATAATAATTATATTCGCCCAGTGAACTTAGACATATTAAGAAATGTAAGTTTTCAAAAGATGTTTGGGATACGTTATCAAAACTTTACCTAAGTAAAGGTCCTACTAGAAAAGCCATTTATTGAAACAATTGAACCTTCAGAAAATGAATGAGGGTGACGACGTCCGTAAACATTTAAATAAATTCACTGGCGCTGTTGATAGGCTTGAAGAGTTGGAAATCAGTATAAATTCTTATCTTTTAAGCATAATTATGCTTTATAGCTTATTTAAATCCTTTGAAAATTTTAGAGTAGCAATTGATTTCCAGGGATAACTTGTCTACCCCAGAGGACTTAAGAATCATAATAATTGAAGAGTTTGAAGCCATAAGCAAAAATAATAGTGTGACCTCATAGGATGCTTTTTTCAGAAAAAATTTAAAAAGAATCAAAGAACAAAGATCGCTCAAGTTATTTTCATAAACTTACCAATGTTTCTTCAACCTCTCATTTTAAATATAAATGTCATAAATGTGGACGAATCGGTCATAAGGCCATGAATTGTTGGAGGAATAATAAAAAAAGGGGAGTCAACTTTCACAGTGGAAGAACAGTGCCTTTCTTCTAATTCAGGTGAGTCTGAAACTTCATCATGGTGCATTGACAGCAGATGCACTTCACATATGTGTAGACATAAAGATAGTTTTCAGGACTTTGTTGAAACCCTGATCATGGGACTCTTAAGATGGCCTCTGAGAATCACACAGCTTCTATTACTGCGACTGGTTTAGTTAAAATCAAAATGCAAGATTTGAACCAAAATTAATTTGCCTAACACATTGATTGTACCAAGTCTGACCACAAATCTACTATCAGTATCTAAAGTGACTGATAAAGGGTTTGATGTCTTGTTCAAAAAGAACAAAGCAATAGTAACATATCTTCAAGGCAATGTAGTATTAAAAGCCAATAAGTCAAATGGGCTATATTATATTGGTTCTAAGGCTGTAGAAGTAACAAATGAAGTGCACAAAGAACATGAAATAGAAAAATGGCATAAAAACTTGCTCACTTAAATGAAGTAGATTTAAAGTTGGCGTGCAAAAATGAAACATTGGAATGCTTATAATTCAAAAAGAATGATACGCTGAATGATTGTGAGGTGTGTATCAAATCAAAATTGACCCGAGCTCCTTTTCCTATAAGAGAAGTTCTGGAAAACCTCAAAGTTTTGTAAATAGTGCATTCGGATGTTTGTGGCCCCATGCGTGTTGAATCCCCTGGCAGATTAAGATATTTTGTAACCTTTATAGATGAGAAAACGTGCTACATCATGAGTTTATTTCTTTAAAAAAAAAATGAAGTTCTAGAAGTTTTCAAAGTACATAAAAACGAGGTTGAGAATTTTACAGAAAACAAAATTAAATTTCTGCACTCCGATAATGAAACCTCAGAATACTGCAACAAAGATTTTGAGAGTTTTCTAAAAGAATGCGGAATTCAAAGGCGGCTGTCTACACCATATACCCCTCAACAAAATGGCTTATCTGAGAGGATGAATAGAACCCTAATTGATAAAGCCCGATGTCTCATGTTGGAGTAAAACCTGCATCCATAATTTTGGGCTGAAGCGATTCACACAGCAAATTACCTGCGTAATAGGTCTCCATCAAGGACCCTTAAAGGCGAAACACCTTTTCAGAAATGGGTAGGAAACGTTCCATCGGTTCGACATCTTCATGTATTTGGCAACGAAACTTTTGTTTTTGACAAAAAACCTAGCAAAAGAAAGTTTTATTCCAGGGCAGATGAAGGAATTTTTGTCGGGTATTCTGAAATTTCGAAGGCTTATAGAATATGGATGCCCAACGAAAGGAAAATCAAAATCACAAGAGATGTCAGGGTTTTGGACAAAAAATTTTATGACTCAAAGGAGAGAAAAGGAGACAACATTATAGTAATGGATGATCAACCTAATAAGGACAACAAAGTAGTTATTAATGAAGAAAATGTTGAAATAACTCTTCCAGCACCACCTGTTCCAGTTCAAGATCTTGTAGACATCTCAGACCAAGAAGAGCAAGATCTAGATGAAGACCAAGTACACTCAAGGCCAAAACGCAACAGAAAACCTCCAATTTGGATGTCAGATTATGATGTGTCAGCCTATTGTGATGTTAAAGATGCATTAGAAGGTGATGGAGAAGCATGGCAAAAACCTATGAAAGAAGAAATAAAATCTCACTTAAAAAATGAAACTTGGGAAATTGTAGATCGAGAAGAAGGTGACAATGTGATAGGTAGCAGAATGGTATTAAAAAATAAATATAAAGCCAATGGGGAGCTAGAAAGAAGGAAAGCTCATCTTGTTGCAAAAGATTTTGCTCAGCGACCGGGAATTGACTTTGTTGAAACCTATGCTCCTGTTGCAAAACTGAGCTCAATTAAAGTTCTTCTTGGAGTTGCACTTAATCAAGACATGAAAGTTACTCAAATGGATATTCAATTGCCTTCCTCAATGGTTAACTTGAAGAATCTTGATGCAAAAATCAGACATGTTGGAAACATTTTTATGTGACATAATGATGGAAGAAAGCCACAACGAAGACCATTCTACATTTCTCAAAGCTAAGAAGATGCTCGAAAAGCTTCGAAAATCAGATAAGGACAAAGTATGCCTACTTAAAAGAGCTGTTTAGGGCTCAAAACAAGCCAGTTGGCAAAGGTTTGACTTGAAACTAAAGCATTTAGGGTTTCATTCCCTCACAAGCTGACCCTTGTATATACACATCTACTACTATTAAAGGGGGGAACAAAATTGATAGCCATATATGTAGATGACATTATAGTGACATCAAGAAATCAGCAACATCTGAATGATTTAAAACAAGAACTAATGAAATCCTTTGAAATGTGAGACCTTGGAGAGCTATATTATTGTTTAGGATCGAGTTTTGCCATAAGGATGGTATGATTTCAGTATCGCAAACTCGATACATTGAAGAACTTCTCAAAGAATACAGCATGAGTGACTGTAAACCTGTTTCAACGCCAATGATACCTGACATGAAATTACAGAAGAATCCTGAAAATATAAAAAATATCCCTATCAAAACTTTATTGGTTCACTCATGTATCTGTCTGTGGCTACTAGGCCAGACATAACACAGTCAGCTTCTTAAGTCAGTACAACGCCTGTTTTGGGAAAGAACATTCATTGGCTGGCTGCCAAAAGAGTTTTGCGCTACTTAAAGGGAACCAAAAATCTTGCACTGGTTTTCAATAAAAGTAGTAAACCACTTATTGGGATGGCAGACGCTGATTGGGCAACTAAAGAAGATAGAAGATCTTATTCAGGATACTGTTTCCAGTTTACAGCGACTTCCATCAGCTGGGAATCAAGAAAACAAGAACTGTGGCTCTGTCTACAGCGGAAGCAGCATACATGTCATTGACAGAGGCAGTAAAAGAAGCAATACACTTAAAACAATTATTACACGACATGGATGTGCCTCACCAATAAATAGTGACAGTTTTTCTGCACAAAGTTTGACTAAGAATAACATCATAAGCTCAAAGTCCAAACATATCAGCATTAGAGAACACTTCATTAGAGAAAAGGTACAGGTTGGAGACATCTTCATCAACTACAAACCAACAGAGACTTTGGAAGCTGATGTTCTCACCAAGGCATTGGCCTCTCCCAGGCATAGTCAACTAGTATGTGCTCTTGGACTTTGACAACGATTCTGACGAGTGAGGGGGAGTGTTGCAATAACACAGAACAATGAACAATTAATCACTCGCCAAAGACTGGTGTGAACCTTATTCTGATATGATAATCCTAGATCCTGTATCCAACTCAGTTTAAGGAAATCCTAGATCCTGTCATCATTTTTTTATGTTGTTGTTGACCAAAATATTCACCATTACTATAAAATAAATGATTGTTACATAAAGTACTATTCCCCTAACTTTCTCTTTTGTTTTCATTTCCCAGGATTTGTCTTACTTCACCAAAAAGGAGGTCCTCTAGTAAGTACACCAAACTATAAACCACACTCACCATTTTATGAGCTCTTAGGAATGTACTTATTGACATAAATTACCTTTTATTACGCAGTAATTTAAATAATTAGTAAGCTGCTTCGGTGGCTGCATGGTCTAAGGTGCTACTCAATATAATAGATTGTTGATGACGGGGAGTTCGTGATTTGATGCTTGCCAGGTGTACTGAGGGTGAATCTTCACTCTTTCTCTCCACACAAATGCGGGTACACTTCTGAATTTGACCTTTCTCATCCATAACACATTAGCAAAATTAGTTCACATGTTTATATAACTAGAACGAGAAGTTAAAAAAAGTTTCTTTAGTCAAACAAACGTGCTTGGATACAATACTACGGGTGGGTTGGTACTGTACAGGTGATACGCTCATGTGTTGGGGATGAGAATGATATAATTTGAGAGAAGTGTACCCACATTTGTATGGAGGTAGAATAGGAAAATATTTAGTGAAAGTCACCCTCATTACATCCAACCTGGATTTGAGCCCTGATCTTATCATTGGCAATCCAGTCTACTGTGAGAGGGACGGCTTAGACCACCAAAGAGGGTATATTTATCTTGATTGACAAAGACAGATCTTGACAAGTCATCCCTGGGAAGTCAACCAATAAACGACCCTGGTCTGCCAACCTGTTAACCAGATCTCAATGATACGTTTGTCCCAGCGCCCACCAGAAGTTCAAGGCCCTCGCCCCTGAAAGATAGGCCACAACAAGAACGCCAAACTGCCGCTACCCAAAGTTCTGACCTATCCTGAGTTAAAGGTGAACCCCTTCGGCGACCGCATATGTCGCATTTTCAGTTCGAGTCATGATGGAGACTGCACCTTTGAGGACTTCCTGGACATGATGTCAGTGTTCAGCGACGCTGCCCCTAAAGCTGTTAAGGCAGAGCATGCCTTCAGGATCTTTGGTGAGGCTCAGCTTGGGGAGTGGCGATAATAGGGGAATAGGTCGATACAAAACTTCACTGTGTGGCTAACCTGGCAAGGAACCGTGTTTTAGATTTTGACGGAGATGACATGTTGGGTGTGACCGACCTGCGCCAAGTGGTGGACAGGCTGACAGGTCCACAGCGCCTGGCGGAGCAGGACATGCAACACCTAATACAAAACATCCTTGACGAGGCAGACCTGGATGACGACGGGGCCCTCTCCTTTGCAGAGTTTGAGCACATCATATCCAAGTCCTCCGACTTTGCCAAGTGAGGATCCTACATCTCTTAGTTCTCTCTAGAGTCTCCTACATCTCTTAGTTCTCTATAGAGGACCCTATGTCGCTTAGTTCTCTCTAGAGGGTCCTATGTCGCTTAGTACTCTATAGAGGACCCTATGTCGCTTAGTTCTCTCTAGAGGGTCCTATATCTCTTAGTTCTCTCTAGAGGGTCCTACGTCTTGTAGTTCACTCTAGAGGGTCCTATGTCTCTTAGTTCTCTCTAGAGGACCCTATGTCACTTAATTCTCTCTAGAGGACCCTACGTCTCGTAGTTCACTCTAGAGGGTCCTATGTCACTTAGTTCTCTCTCGAGGACCCTATGTCACTTAGTTCTCTCTAGAGGGTCCTACGTCTCGTAGTTCACTCTAGAGGGTCCTATGTCGCTTAGTTCTCTCTTGAGGACCCTATGTCACTTAGTTCTCTCTCGAGGACCCTATGTCTCTTAGTTCTCTCTAGAGGACCCTATGTCTCTTAGTTTTCTCTAGGAGGTCCTATGTCCTATACAGAACTGTTGTTAAGGTTATGTTTACTGTTAAAATAACATTAACCTCTCATCAATTTAACACTCCAGTTGTTTCAATTGAATAACAGACAACTAACAGATGATCTACAACTGAATGACAGACTCACAACTGACATACCTGTTATTTTATGTTTCAGTGCCTTCAGGATTCGTCTATGAGAACTTTACGTGCCATCAACAGCAATCCCGCACAAGTATTACATGTGCTAGTGCCAAACAAGCACTAGTTCACTTCCATCTGATTTTATTTAACTATTTATTGAGACTAATCTCGGACATTTCCGGCCTTAGTTTGAAAATGTACATTCAATTTTGCATTTATTGACACACTGTAATATCCACTCTTGTTTGTAAAAAGTGTTACAGGTATCAATAATTTGACTTTCTAAGACAATTCTTTATATGTTTGTATTTATAAGTTTGCATTTGTATTTATTTTTTGTTTGATGTTGAAAGTTCTAAATGTTGACAAATGATTTGAGTGCAAGCGTTTGTCACGGCCAACCAATATTAACAGCGAAATAAAACCAGGAACAGTATTACATAATCAAACCTAGTATGGCTGTAAAAAGCTACAACGTTCCTTCATCTCCATTTTGAAAAAATACATTTGTTTGGACAGTAAAATTATTGACAGCTAAAATTTACACACACTGTATTTGACCTAATAGTAGCCGGTGTAAAAAGTCATCATCACTGCTTCCAGCCTGTGGCCGGGTCTGTTTAGTAAAATGCCTCCATCACCCTCTTTCTTCCACCATTCTTCCTCCAGCACTCTCTTCCTCTCACTTGCACACTTGCTGCTATCTGTTCTGCCCATCTCTTCCTTGGTCTCCCTTGTGGTCTCTTCCCTAAATACTTCATATCCATTAATATTCTTGGAATCCTTTCATTTCCATCCTCATTAAGGTCCATAGCATCTCATCCTAGCTTCCTCTGCTCTCTAATGTACCCCAATTCTAGACCTTACATCTTCATTCCTATTCCTATCCCCTCCGGTGTAAAAAGTAAAGTTTTTAATAGTATCTGAGGTCCTAATAATGGCCGGGCTGACTTCGTTGTAACTGGGACATAGGTATTTCACGAATATTTCATGAACCTCACACCAGTTCTATGGAGTCGGTACACTTGACGCCTTAAAAAATTTCTATAGTGTTTATTAAATAGTAATAACAAATTTAATTAAGTAAAATGCGCCAATACAGATGTCATTGGAAGCTTCTTTGACATTGTGAGTTTATATTTAAATAAATATCTCAATCCATATTACAAATTTTGGTCCTAAATAATAAGTTTTTATTTTGAAACTGGAATTGGTACATTTTTACTGACACCCACCTCCAGCCCTGGTGGAAGGTCCGTGTCACTCAACTATAAATGTGATTCTTACTGCCTACTTTGTTGTTTTTGTAGCAAGAGGCTTTATTGGTAGCTGGGATAAAATTATATTTGTTAATAGTAGCCAGGGCCTATAGACCATTTATGGCTTCAGGCAGTTGGAGGGCTTCCCCAGATAAATTTTGGACAGTCGGCCTCTTGAACCTATTTGAAGGTAACTTCCCCAGAAAAATTTTCAAATTTGGATTTTTCTAGAATTCATTTTAAGGCATTTATAAAAGCTATTTTGAGGATTTTTTTTATAATCATATCATTCAAGAATATAATGAAATAAATTTTGAGAGGGGTACACCTTAGCTCCCTCTATAACGTGTGTCTACTGAGCTAAGGATCTCGGGTTTGATTCCTGGCATGGTTGAAAAATGTATTAATGGTAAAATGTGGGATTACCCTTTCACAGCAATTAGTCAACAGATGTAGACTGGATGTTGTGCCTGTCCGTGAGTGGAATAGAAACTGAGCCAGGCTGGGAACAAGAATGGATGTAAAAAAAAAAAGGGAGGGAGCAAATTTATCCCAGGGCTATCAGTCACATGATATTGCTATTGACATAAATGTTTGTGTGGTAGATGTAATTGAAATTGTTGTCACTACCTTGATGTCCATTAAGTGCCAACACATTTAAATTAACTCTAGGACAAACAACCAGATTCCAAACTCATAATTTATCTTACTAGATCAACACAACAAATTTGTTAGTAAAATAATTACATTTAGTTTGTACACTCTTTCTTGATTTAGACCCAAACTTCTACCAAACATGTTTTTAAGAGAATTCAAAATCCTATGTAGTTTAAATTTAAGATTTCTTTGCAATTAAATTGTAAATACAATGTCAACCAATCAATTAGCAATTATTTCAGAGGAAGGTTTACTGGCTCAAATCAATATTTGTTGTGAATTGTTATAGATTTGAATTCATTCTAAAAGTGCAAAGCTAAGTCTTGATGTGTAATTTGTTTTATAATATTTATTTCAAATTAAAAAAAATTACATCAAATTCCAACTGTGAATTTTTTATTTCAAATAGTCTTTGTAGTTTGTCCACACATCACACAAAGTTCACTCGGAAAGTCTCTGCAGGAGCTTCACTACGACTGAAGGTAGCCCCTGCAACAAAACAAACCCAACATAGGTACTTGTGTTTGTATCCCTGCTGTTCCTAATACCAGATGTGTTTGTATCCCTGATGTTCCTAGTACTGTGTGTGTTTGTATCCCTGATGTTCCTAGTACTGTGTGTGTTTGTACCCCTGCTGTTCCTAGTGCATGTGTTTGTATTCCTGCTGTTCCTAGTACTACGGTCCCGGCTGTTCCAAATAACATGTGTTTGAATCCCTGCTGTTCCTAGTACTACATGTGTTTGTATCCCTGCTGTTCCTAGTATCACATGTATGTGTATCCCTGCTGTTCCTAGTAATATGTTTGTATCCCTGCTGTTCCTAATACGGGTTTGTATACCTGCTGTTCCTAGTCCCGCGTGTGTTTGTATCCCTGCTGTTCCTAGTACCACGTGTGTTTGTAACCCTACTGTTCCTAGTACAAGTGTTTGTATACCTGCTGTTCCTATAAATATGTGTGTTTGTATCCCTGATGTTCCTAGTACCACACGTGCTTGTATCCCTGCTGTTCCTAGTACCACGTGTATTTGTATACCTGAAGTTCCTAGTACCACACGTGTTGTGTATCCCTGCTGTTCCTAATACCACGTGTGTGTATCCCTGCTGTTCCTAGTACCGCGTGTGTTTGTATCCCTACTGTTCCTGATACCGCATGTGTTTGTATCCCTACTGTTCCTGATACCGCATGTGTTTGTATACCTGCTGTTCCTAGTACTACACGTGTTTGTATACCTGCTGTTCCTGGTACTACATGTGCTATATACCTGCTGTTCCTAGTACTACATGTGCTATATACCTGCTGTTCCTAGTACATGTGTTTGTATACCTGCTGTTCCTAGTACTACATGTGCTATATACCTGCTGTTCCTAGTACTACATGTGTTTGTATACCTGCCATTCCTAGTACTACATGTGTTTGTATCCCTGCCATTCCTAGTACTACATGTGCTATATACCTGCTGTTCCTAGTACTACATGTGTTTGTATACCTGTCGTTCCTAGTACTACATGTGTTTGTATACCTGTCGTTCCTAGTACTACATGTGTTTGTATCCCTGCCGTTCCTAGTACCACATGTGTTTGTATCCCTGCCGTTCCTAGTACCACATGTGTTTGTATACCTGCTGTTCCTAGTACCACATGTGTTTTTATACCTGCTTTTCCTAGTACCACACATGTTTGTATTCCTGCTGTTCCTAGTATTACATGCGTTTGTATACCTGCTGTTACAAGTACTCACGGCAGCTTCATACGCATGAAGATCCAGCAGGTGAAGAAGGATACCAGTACACAGAGGAACCCCACACAAATCAACAGGACACGGTTCAGTTTGGGTGTGGAGGGGGAGTGGGTGTGGTCCAGAACCACAAACCCAAGACCTCCCATCGTAAACAGGAAGCTGGACGCTAGACCCTCCATGATGTACTGGCCGTTAACTCGATATGGCATGAACGCAACCTGTCACACAAAACCCCTTTCTCTGGACTCGTGTACATGGAAATTGTTCATCCAAACCACTCACTTGGGACCTCCTGATTAATACCTTGGAAGAGCTCCACAGAGAGTCCCCAAGGTGTAAACACAAACCTATGGGTGCTCTCGCCGTGGCAGAACTTGTTTGTAGATCCTAGAGATAACTTCACAACAACCTGGCTTGGAAACAAACCTTGTTCTATTATTTCACTAACCAGGGATAACAAGTGATATTACTTGTCAATGTGGAAAACAAACATATTGTGAGAAGGGGTAATTTGGGTCAAAGTTCTAGCTCCCAAAGTGCCACATATGTACCTAAGGTTGCAATTAATAATCCTAGTTATTTTAAAATAACACCCTGATAAATGCTTTCACAGGTTTTTATAAATACAAAATGACACCTGGACACAGGAATCGAACCCGGGACCTTTGGCTTAGTACGCCAATGCTCCAACCAATGAGCTATCCAGGATTCGTCCCGTGCCCAGGGTCATTCTTCACTCATATTTTAAGGCAGCCTATGATGGACGTGCGGAAATCGTCGGCTACAAGTGTGTGATTATTTTAATATCACGAGCTATCAGATAACGCAGCCATCTCCAACTCGGTAGTTGGCTTATTGCAGCCATTTGTACAATTATTATAATTGCACGGGATAAAATATGAGTGAAGAATGACCCTGGGCACGGGACGAATCCTGGATAGCTCAGTGGTTAGAGCATTGGAGTACTAAGCCAAAGGTCCTGGGTTCGATTCCTGTGTCCAGGTGTCATTTTTCAATTTTCAGAATATGATATCTAGATGGAGTAATCCTCACTAAAAGCATAAATAATAGCTTTGGCTATTTGATTCTTAGATTATGATGGATTAAATAGCGAAGCTGTTTATTTGTTAATTACAGATCTTGTAGCCGCATCTAGATGTGATATTCTGAAAGTTGAAAAATGACATCTGGACACAGGAATCAAACTCGAATAAAAGCCAAAGGTCTCGGGTTCAATTCCCATGTCCAGGTATCATTTTTCAATTGTCAGAATATGAGGTATGCTAGCAAGTAAGTGGTTTTGAACCAGAGACCCTGGATGAACGAGTGTTACTTACAGGTCTGGAGTGGCCGTGCTCGTCTGTGGTTGAGCCAACACTGGGAGGCTCCACAATCACATCGTAGATGATCCCTGAAATAGATTCATTTGAGGTCTTGCCTATCAAGGCTATCATATATAGAAGTCTCAATTAAAATGAGAGAAGCACACTCGCACCAGTTTTGACCAATGGGCCATTCCACGAGAGAAGAGACATGACTACTTTATTTTAATTTTCTAGCAAATATTTTGAAACTAGTCTCATTTTACTCAGAAAACACTATACTTTTATATAAAAGCCAACCATTTGACTTATTAATTAAATGGACTAGTATAGGTGTACCCAAATTTGCCATACATTGTCGAAGATAAAATCCGCTTACCAAAATATAAAATAAGAAATTGAACAATTCAGTCCAGGTAACAGAATGGCTTTTAAAAATACAGTAGCCCCATGACTTCTTTGGTGCTGACTGACAGTTCACAGCTGACTTCTGACAGTCAACATTTATGTATATACCTAAATTTTGACTGTCAGAAGTGACAGCTACTAAACACATGTTTTTTGCAGATCATATGGTTCAGTGTAGGGATACATAATTTGGTCCGGTAGCTTTTCAAAGTCATCAGCTGTCAGTCAGCACCAAAGAAGCCATGGGGCTACTGTATATTGATATTGTCTACTAAGGTCCTATATTTAATATAAATTTAATTAAAAACAAAAAAAATAGTAAAGTTTCTATAACATTTATAATTTTTTCTTTAAATGAGTAAATTTGTGAGAACAAAGCTAAAAAGCTCTCCCAATTACTGTGCAATTTTTTGAAAAATATATCTCCTCTATCTCATGACAAAAACTATGTGATGGCTGTTACTATGAAGCTAGGCAGGGTAATATGTTTGTTGTGATAAAAAGCCTTTTTATTAGATTATGTTAACTTTATTGTTTGATAGTTTAAATATTACCTTACCATAGCTTAGATTAATAAAATAATAGGCCTATAACTTCAAAAGTCAATATATTCATTGTTAATAAAATATTATGTCTCATCTTCAATTATTTCTTTTACCATGTAACTATGCACTGTTTTCAAATAATGCCGGGATCACGATCAACTTAAACTTAACTAAATGTAACTTAACGTAAAGGACCTCCTCGTGTGTTTAAATGGAGGCGATCACGATGCACTTAACTTAACGTTGACTTGCAGTTAACTTAACGTAAGAGATGTCCTGGGAGGTCTTTTACTTTACTTTACGTTAATTGAAGGGTATCACGTGATCTAGCCAGCCAATCATTATGCGAGTGACATCATCAGGGCTATTTAGTAACTCATTTGTTGGTATTATGACTAATGTTTACTCTTTAGCGTAAGTTCTAGTGATCAGACATTGAAACAAAATAATTACACTAAAATAGGAAAGCTAAATTTATCCAAAAAAATTTGTAATAGATATTTATTATATCGATTGAAAACTATAAACATTCACAGATCATCACTGTAAAACTAGTACAAATCACAGATCATACTCAAGAATGAATATGTTTGGCTCGAGTTATGTTAAGTAACTTTAAGTTAACATTACGTTAAGTTACGTTAAGTTAACGCTAAGTTGATCGTGATCCCGGCATAAACAAATGAAAAATTAACATTTAACTTATAAGTAGGCCTATATTATAAATGATAATGCTTGCATGGTAAATATTAAATTAGGTTGATAATGCCGATAAGACCTAACCATTTTTGACTATACATATAACATTGGTCTATATCTGATTCTTGTTAAGTTCATTCTTAACCTATTTGCTTGTGTGTTGTATAAAGTAGGTTACCTACTAAAAATAAGAAAGGTTGGTGTTAACATTCAGTATCAATGAGTTATTTTAGTCTTTAAATATACTAGCTTGATTAAAAATAAACTCAATATTTATGTTCTTGTAGCATAACTAATTTTAAGGTTAGGCCTATATTAAAACCGAAATATATCAGGTAATTAATTTTATTTATTATATCGTTAAAGAATGGCTAAAACAGTTGCAGAAAGACAAGTAATATGCTGACAAAGAAAAAATGTAATGCTGATACATACAAAGAACATTTGGCTAAAGAAAGAGACAAGCTTAGAAGAACCAGAAAGCTTACAAAGAGCTTGCTTATTGCAGAGAAAAAAACCAGGTTAAGGGTTCAAAGGTGTAGAGCAAAGAAAGTAAATGCTACTAATGAGATTAAATTATCACCTGCTTTTAAAAACCACAGTCATTGGGTAAGGCTGTGAATAAAGCAGTCCGCAGTTTGCCAAAAAGCCCAAGAAAAAGAAAAGAGGTAAAAAAAAGACTAGCATTCATCGAAAAGCTTCCTATTAATCAAGTAAAACAATCACTTTTAACCAAAAAAAGACTCTCAGATGATTGTATTTTAGCTGTAAAAGCATTTTATTAAAGAGATGACATTTCAAGGGAAGCTCCAGAGAAGAAAGATGCAATTACAGTGATAAATATTGCTGGTAAAGAAAAATGTCAGAGATGGCATATGACAATGCCTTGAACATCCAAGTTTTGAAATTGGCATATCTAAATTTGAATAGCTTAGGCCAATTTATGTTTTAAAAGCAACAGATATGCAAAAAAATGTTTGTCTTTGCCATTAGCATGAAAATATCAACCTTTTACTGCAAGGTATTAAATCCAAACTGTCTGAGCAACGTACAGCTACTTTAAGTGAGTTTGTAAAATTGAGTGTGTGGAATGAAGAATCTTCCAAATGCATGTTTGGTCACTGTAATGATTGCAAGATTTAGTTCTCTTTATAGAAAACTTTATTGATAGACTTACTGAAGATGACAAAAGTGAATAAATCTCATGGTTTCAGTGGAATACAAGATCCGAAGGAAGAATTCAAAAAATTGTTTAGGAAGGAATAGTGCAAGATATTTTAGATGAAATCTTGGCTCAAGCCCCGAACTTTTGCTCATATTTTTGTAAAACGCCAGCAGAGTAAATATTTTCATATTTTAAAAAAACAGTGTCTTAGATCAGCCACACAATGCTCTATTGTAAGTATATTTCTCTGAAAATTTAAAGTCTGCTATCAAGATGAATTACAATCAGCACATTTGAATCAGCAACAGATCACAGTGTTTACAGCTGTGGTTTGGTCCACATCAGGCCCTTCATCCTATGCGATTGTTAGCGACTCACTTTCCCACGATAGATATGCTGTGTACACATTTATCAAAGATTTGATTGGTGGAATTACTGATCAAGGTTTTTACCATATTGTTATATTCAGTAATATTCAGCTGCAATTTAAAACAGATATATGTTTTCAGCATTACATTACCTTCAAACACAGTGGGATCTTACACTTAAATGGCATTTCTTTGCTATCTCACATGGGAAAGGAGCTGTAGATGGGGTTGGAAGAACTGTGAAGCGTGGAGTTAGTTCTATGGTCGGAGTACGAAGGGAAATTGTCACAGAACATGAATCTTTTGCCAGAGTTGCAAAACAAGTTTGTTCAAACATTAACATTATTACTATTACAAAAAAAGATATAGAGCAGACTAATGTGAAAAACAAACTTAATGAGCTTTGGGGCAACATTAATCTGATTCCTGGTACACAAGAGTTTTTACTGCATTGCCCCTTGTGGTCAATATCGGGAATATGCATCAAAATTTTCAGACAGTCAAGAAAAACAAATTTACAGTTTAAATGATGATATCTTAGGATCTGAACTGCCTTGTTCTCAAACCTCTATTTCTCCAGGTGATTTCTTGCTGGTAAAATTTGCCACAAAATCAAGAAACCTGCATTATGTTGGGCAAGTAATGGAGAAAGAGGACTCCTTACTAAATATGAAATTTTTGAGGAAGCAGTCAAATGATTTATTATTTGTATATCCACGTAAAGAAGATGTTGCCTGGATTGGAAATGAAGACGTTATTTAGCAATTGGAAGCTATTGTTGATAATAGGGGAAGAGTTAAAGTAGAGACAATTCTAAAATATAGTGCTGAATAGAGTTTCTCTATTAGGCAATTCTATTTACTTTGAAGGAGATAATGTAGGCTTACATATTATTATTTAGTGTTTTATATTTATATTTAAACACCTATTCAAGATTCAAACCACTGAACTCATGTAAATAGTATTTAAATATCAGAAAATGTTAAACAATATGCTCGAGAAAGTGGTATTGTTTTGTATTTAAAAAATTTAATACAAAATTTTACTCAAAATAGCTACCTAATAAATGTATATTGATGTTGAACTGACAAAATACCATAATGTTTCAAGTATAAATAAGAAAATTCTTGTTTAAATAACAAAACTGTAATTTTATTTCAGACTCGTAACACTTGTTAAAGTATATACTTTAGAGCTATGTACTTGCAACTGAGAAAAGTGTCCTAATTTCACAGAGTTTTTAGTTATATGAGTTGACTTCAGAGTTTATGTCTTTTCATTGTAACACCCGTCACGCACAAAAATCTATTTTTGTATAAAAAATGATTGTATCTATCCTAAATTTTTTAATGTATTCTAAGAGATTGTAGAAAGTTGTGCATTCACAAAATTTACAAGTTGTGTAATATGTTACAAACACTTACAATTAAATTAAAACTATTCAAAATCATGTCAGAATGTAACACCCATCACATTGGAATTGCCCCAATCTGAGCGCTTGTAAGGGAACAGAGCATAACCCAGCCAATCAGAAATACTTGTTTACAAGGGTGTTTACCTTGATTGGCCGTTTATATTGTTTATTTTGCTAAGGGAATGGAAAGCACTATCATAAGTTAGGCTCTTAAGTGCCTTTTATTATGTTTTTATACTTTTAATCTGTAGAAATCTGGTTTTTAAATGTTAGAAATTAGACCTTAATGCTTAATGCCGAGATCACAATCAAATTAATGTTCTTGCATATTTAAATGAAAGCACTTAATGTTGATTTGACAAAAGAGTTAACCCGCTTTGATGGTTGAATGGTCTATATGCCCAGGAACTGCCCTAGGAATGTTACCACCCTGCGCAATAGCATATCTTGCCACCCCACCTCATCCTCAAATTAAACAAAAGTAACAATGATTTTTTAAATGTTAAGGTACTTTCACTTATTTTCTCGTTTACCACATCAGATGTTTCAGTTTTTAGATTTGTGCAAAGCCCCACTTTTTTTTGTAATACCGCGTTCTTTTTTCCAATTTGCGATAGTCAGTGTCTTTTATCGGATGGGATAACTAGATGCAAGTTAAAACTTGTTTTAAGGCCTAAAGCCTGGAACACAATACTCCGTATGCATAAGGTACTTAAGAGTCTGTAAGAGATTGGTACCACAGAGGCAGATGGGTCTGGCCACTGAGTCCTTATCCGTAAATTATTACCACTTATTACTCCGTAGAAGTTGGATCAATTTTAACTTTCTATGACAGTCCATACGGACTACCAATCACATTTAAGAAAATGTGTGTGCACGCATTAAAATTAAAGCGCCAATCAGAGTGAAAGAATTTGTTGCTTTGTTAACATCCAGAATACTTGCAGGCCTACATAGTTATTATATTACTATCTGCTTTGGTGATCATATGGTCTAACACACTATTCTTGCAGTACCATAGACTAGACTGCCGGTGCCGGAGAGAACAAGGTTTTAATCTCAGTCAGGTGTAATGAGGGTGGTTTTCCCAAATTAGTATTCCACTCTCCCTCCACACGGTACATTTCCTATAAATACAAAACTTCCCAATCCCTAAAACTATAGCGTAATTACCGAGCGGCTGCTGTTAGCATAATAGATAGAGCCAACATTTGGGGATAGAGGGTATCAAGATGGTCAGCATGAGCTCTAAGGTCGTTAATTTAAGTTCTCTATATTGGAGCTGCTACTTTATTTAAATAGGCTGAGTTTGAACTCATTCCAGACCCACTGCTTCACAGATTAACAAAACACCAGGACCTCTGAGTTTGTATCTTAGGCTTAATAATCCAAACAAAAGAATAAAAAGTAACATTTAATAATCACTAGTGCACTGTATTCCCGTAAAACAAGGAATAAAAACACTTAAGTGCTGTAATACTGCATAGAATCAACTTTCTGTGATTCTCTCAGAAACAACAGAACATTTTCAGCTCATCAGCTGTGACCAGTGTTGTATCAGTATGGAATTATGACTTGCCAAGTCTTGAAAATTATGTTATTTTAGGAGATTTGGAGAAAGACTCAAGATAGGGAAGGAATAAATGAAAACCTGTTTTTCTGAATAAATTATGTTCCTATTTTTCAATTTCCTCCATTTTTGCCGCCCTGTGCAAATGTAAGTGTTGCACATTCGGAAGAGCTGGTTTTGTCCAAGTCATCAAATCTCTGTATTTTGGTTATGTGTTCATAATTTAACAAAATCATGTTTATTGTAATATGACAAATAAGGTGTAGGTCTGCGTCTACCAAGAAAGTACAATTTCCATTGTTTTTATGGAACTGATTGGCTGATCAGAACTTGGTGCATAAATCATAAGTCTTTTTAATTGAAACAGGCGTTTTTGCAAATTAATAACATTAAGCTCGTGGCAAATAAAATGAGACAATTTTATAAAAAAAAATTATATTTGTAGACCCGCCTCGGTGGCGTAGTTGGCTAACGCGCTAGTCGTGTTGAGCCCGAGTGCTGAGGACGGGGAGATCGAGGTTCGAATCTCGGTCGGGTGAACTGGGGGTGGTTTTTCCTAAATGGTTTTCCACTCTCCCTCCACGCAAATGCGGGTTCACTTCCTCTAAATTCAACCTTCCCAATTCCTAATCCATTAGCGTAGTTAGTACTTAAGCGTATAACCCGAACGGGTAGTAAGACGCGGTGCTAAATAATAATAATAATAATAATAATAATAATAATATATTTGTAGGATCAAACTAACCTCCTGTTACAAGAAAATACGATAGTAAAACCAATGAAAACATAACCATAGCCGATGGTTGCTGGAACCATGTCGGTCGTTTGATTTTAAGGTTTGGAACTTCCAAAACATAAAACGGTGTCCTGTATAAAAAATCCATTTTGAGTCTGGCCGGCTCATAAAAAATATAATCAACTACTTAAATGATATGCCATTACGTCACTGTGTACGTGTAAATGTGTTGGTACTTGACCAATGCTGAAACTGTAATTCCTCTACAAATAATAATTTACCTATTAGAACCAAAGATGATATACACTAAAAAATAATAATGTAAGAATCATGTCTACACACCGCGAACAGAACAATGTTTTATTCGTAATAATGCGTGGGTATAAGTTTTATGAGTAATAATAAATAACACTCATTGATCTCTATCATATAACTGGATGGACATCATACCATTGTGTAGGAGAGAAAGAAACTTTCAGGTATCTCTTTCTCTCTTTCACCCATACAAGGCAATGTGGCATTTTGACATAGTTCATTAATTTGATTGAATATATGAGATACATCAATGTGTGAGTGGTTAAATTAAATAAATATGTTAGTTAAAGCTTTGAAGAGCATATAAAACTTCAAAACTGGTTAGTTTTTTCTTTAAATAAGTTGATGTAGCCTAATATGTACGATGATTTTTGAAGGAAGCTTACTTGTAAGGCTTTATCTCGTACCAGAATCCTACCCTATAGTTGTGTTTAGTTAGGATAAAAAACCTTCCAGAAGGAAATTTCTACTTCTGTTCTAAATTGCCGTTCATCCTACCAAAATATTATATATATATGTTAGTATTCTGGTACAAAATAAAGCCTTACAGATTGGGATTATTACTAAAATTAAGGTTTAGTAGATATTCTACTTCCTACAAGCCAATAACCTAAATTATCATTTGAACGTAAGACTTCTACACAAAGTGTATCATTCAAACAAATGTAATACAGTTTTTAGCTAACTTGTTTCATTATAGTTATCGAAATTTCAACATAATATGGTTTTTGAAAGATATGAGCCAACTTTAAAAAAAAGGTATTATTATAATAATACTTTCCACAAGCCTATAACCTAAGTGATAGTTTGAATGCATGGCAAATATTCAAAGTTTGTCATTCAAACAAATGTAATCAAGTTTTAAGATACCTTGTTCATTATATTTATCGAACTTTCAATTTAATATGGTTTCTGAAACCAAAATACAAGCTAATAACCAACTTTAAATATAAGTATAGCCGTGGCAGACTGTAAACAACATTGATGATAACTACATGAAAATTGAAATATCTAAGGTTTTATTCGTATGTGTACAGTATTACCTGTAAAACTTGATTGTATATCCTTTAATGTGAATGTTTCTTCAGGAAAGTGTTGTATAATACCTCACTATTTTCAAACAATAACACTTTTATTCATCAGAGACATGTTTTCGCATAAGAACATTAAAAGAAACCGTTAAATCTCTCCGTCCCCCTCCAACCCCCCTCAGTGTAGCAGACGATACACTTGAGCGTCACGCTTTTGTCCTTGGAATGTGCATGTGTATGTCTATCCAGTTATATTATAGAGATCATTGATAACACTACGGACTACAGCATATTGAATAGAGATGTGTCTAGATAACTCCAAACAAGTAAAAGAGGGTATTTCCATTTCAATAAATAATAGCCTGCACCAGGGCCGTTTTAAGAAAATGTGAGGCCCCCCCATTGTATGGCAGTTTTTTTTTTAAGTTTTTGCATTAAGTCGTGATGATATATTGATACGTACTCGGTGCTTATATTACTTAATAATTTATCATGTTTTATGAGCTATTGATCAACCCATTAATTACAATAATTTATTAAATGCAAACAAATTAAGTTAACAAAAGTAAATTCCTCTTTGTACCATTGTACTGTTAGTTTTCTGTGGAGCGATAGTGGTAGCACAATGGTGGCGTATTCTACTGTACTGCAGCAAATACTCGAATAACATAAATCATAAATTATATAAAGTTAGGATTTTCAGGAATCTGGAATGGAATCCTATCACTAAGCGATAACTTATTGCTATTAATTATTTGTACACTATTTGATGTGAAATTTAGAATAATAACTGTAGTTGAATTTAATATTTTTTGGGCAAATGTTGCCCCTGGAATGTGAGGCCCGGGGCTTTGCCCCCCTCCCCCCCAACTCGGCCCTGGCCTACATTTTTAGTTGCTATTATTTCTACCAAAATCAGCATGTACTTACTGATCTACACCTTAGACCAAACGGTCACCGGAGGTCTTACAGATCAAAATTTAATATTTAACAAATGAAAGTTACAATTATAAAATTGCCTTCCCAAATTTTTTAATTTGATAATATTTAAGCTTTAATTTCTGGAACATCATCCTCTTCGCCTTTCTTTGATAGGATGTCGGTAATGCTCTTGGAAGTATAAGATTTTTATACTCTCCATAATATTCCTCAATAATTATTGTGTTTTTGGTTATACAATTTCTGTAAGTCATTATAATTAGCAGACTGAATTTTTAACTTGGACGAATAACATTTCATTTTATCACCTTTAACGTTTTTAAAATTAAAAATTTCTGTTCGTCGGCGTGAACCTTCAGGTAACTGTATTTGACAAACATATACGAGTATTTAAAGTTTTTAGTCAATATCACTGCGCTTCTTTTAAATATTTTCATATAATTGCCTTTTGGTTCATCCTTCTTCCTTAAGTATTAACGTTATTTTTTTCCCTTATTGATTCCAGTTGGTCAGAGTTCCTGGCTACGGGTCAAAAGGTCCAGGGTTCAATCCCTGGTGCTTCCAAAATTTGTCTGTGAAGCAGTGGGTCTGGAATGGGGTCAAACTCAGCCTTTTGAGGACAAATGTGGATCTAGCTGCTTGAATAAAGAGGTATCAGCTCTGGTTTATAAAAGTGATATTAACGGTTGGAGGGTTCGTTGTGCTGATCACATGAATCAATCTCTTTATCCCCAAATGTTGGTACTTTCATCGCTAACGGCGGTACAAGCTCGGTTTAATGTAGTTCACTTGCGGGCTCACACCATGGAATTGTTGTGGTTTTTTGTTTTTTAAGTTTGCTTCAGCTTTCGACCCCTTTTATTCCTTTGATTTTTTTGTCATAATATTCGTGGTTGATGTTTATTTCTGCAGAGTTTTAGGGATGTTAACTTTTTGGTTCAGAAGCTGCTGCTTCATCATCAGTCTCTTGAATTTCAACAGGTGGAAGTACTGAAGTGTTTGTTACACATTTGGATTCTGCTTCAAATACCCTGAAGACCAATCATCAACGTCAGTATAGAACACAGAGAACACTTTATACTATTTGGGGCTTACCTTGCGAGAGATATGAGTGTTAGTCATTAAGATTGTAGGAAATTTAATAACAAAAAATAAAATGTAATCGTCTTTCCAGTCAACCACTAAAAAGAACGGTTGGTATCACCACCAACACCACCCAGCGGTAGAGCACTTAGCGAGAATCCACCTCTCAAGGTATTCACTTTGACTGTTTCGGGAAAATATGTTCGTTTTATCAGTGTACTCAGAACCAATTACCAGACAACACCATGAGATCTCAACTGACATAGTAGTTACGATGATCTAGAAAAACACTTATCTTAAAGAACGATCTTAAAAATGCTAGAATTAATGTTATTACGATATGAATATTATGTAATTCCCTGCGATTGGGAGTCAATTATTACGCTACGGTTTAATATTGGTATTTATAGCCCCGTGATCGAGCGCCAATTAAAGCGATGTGGGGTTTTACGATGATGACGACGCGAGCATGCCTTACTGCGCACTCACAAGTTGTGCGATCTGATTACTTCTGATTTTTATTTTAATAAAATAAAAAAGACTTTCAATGTTGCACTCGATTTATTAAGATGATTTCACCTTTGGAACTGAAGATATAGTCTTAGATGATACAGTTTTAGTTGAATTATAGATTATTTTTCTGTAATTTTTTCTCGCTAACATTTTCTGTGTATTCTATGGATTTAAGTTAGTGGCACTGTCATGTGATATTACTCGTATTCGGGATTGACGGCAGAGGAATCCGTATTTATAACAACCGGGAGGACGGCTGAATTAAACAACTCAGACTTTATTATTATTCTATCACGCGCACAAAAGAGGACCTTGTTTGGTCGCTTCATTTAGATAAATAAAACAAAATACTACAGGCTCATGGCAATCGAAAGTGAAAACAGTAAAACAAAATGCGCCTAGCAAATGCAAAGACACACACAATACACAACATATCGTCCACCAAAAATAATACATATTTTTAACAACAAAGCTAGAAGGTCTTAAATAGAACAATATAAAATATAATAAACACTGGACGCACTACTGTACATTAGTCAATTAAGTCAATTGATTCATTTGATTGGGGACACAGCTTTTGTATCACCCGTTTGACAACACTGGATGACGTACGGACAGTAGCTACTCGAACACGATTGTCAAGACTACGCTAGATTTCTTCCACCACTGCCAATCTTCACTGTAGAGGGAGAACATCATCGTTCTTCAGGAGCACAACCGTACCTGGTTGAAGATCGGGTGATACAGCGGTCCACTTGGAACGCTGCTAGAGCTGGCTTAAGTAGTTGGATGACCATAACTTCCACAACCATTGGGTGCATTGTTGAACCAGTTGCCACCTAGACAGTCTGTTCATGGGAGTGTGTGTGTGTGTGTGTGTGTGTGTGTGTGTGTGTGTGTGTGTGTGTGTGTGTGTGTGTGTGTGTGTGTGTGTGTGTGTGTGTGTGTGTGTGTGTGTGTGTGTGTGTGTGTGTGTGTGTGTGTGTGTGTGTGTGTGTGTGTGTGTGTGTGTGTGTGTGTGTGTGTGTAGTTTGACTCTGGTATTGCGGTGATAAGTCCACCTATAAAGAAATGACCAGGGTTTAGACTTTGAGGATCACTAGGATCGGATGGTAATTGACAAATAGGACGAGAATTGAAGCAATCTTCAATTTGTGCCAATATTGTACACAATTCTTCAAAGGTTATACTTGTATTGCCTACAACACGTCTTATGTGGAATTTCATCGACTTGACACCCGCTTCCCAAAGGCCACCAAAGTGTGGTGATCCTGGCGGGATGAAATGCCATTGTATACCTTCAACACTTACAAAACCAGCCACTTGTTCCTTAAACTTATCATCTTGAAATAATTTATAGAAAGCTTGAAGAGAATTATTTGCCCCTACAAAACTAGTACCATTATCACTGTAGATATTGTTACTTCTTCCGCGTCTGGCAAAAAATCTATGAAGTGCCGCTATGAAGGCCTCTGTTGTCAGATCGCTTACCAGTTCAATATGGATAGCCTTTGTTGCAAGGCATGAATATCGCTGTGTAAAATTTTACCTTGATCTTGCTATGCCACTCCCCTTGACGAATTAAGAATGGACCAGCATAATCTATACCACAGTTCAGAAATGGCCTTGTTGAACGTACACGAGATTCTGGTAACTGTCCCATTAGTTGTTGAGCTGCCCTTGCCTTTAGCCTGAAGCATTTCGTACACTTGTGGACTATTTGGCATACAACACTCTTGCCCTTCACTATCCAATATCGTTGTTTGAGAGCTGCAAGTAACAACTGGGATCCAGCATAAAGAAGTCTTAGATGCTCATTTTGGATTATTAATCTAGTAAGGTTAGAGCTTGCTGTCAAGATAATAGGGTGTTTCTGGTCGTACTCAACCTCAGCATGCTGCAATCGACCTCCCACTCGTAGAATACTGTCTTCGTCAAGGAAAGAATGAAGATTGCGAAGAACGTTCTTCCCTCAAATTTCTTTAAAATCTTGGAGATCTTTAACCTCTTGTGGATATGATGATAGCTGATGAAATTATACAAAGTTGCTCGAAGCTCCTTCACCGTTATCGGACCTTGATGTCTAATTTGTTGTTTTCTTGCATTGGTTGTGAAGCGAAAACAATAACTTATTACTTGCTGCAATCTGGTTAGTGATGAGAATCTTATGACAATTTCCTCCGGATTTTGTGTCACTGCTATATACACTTCTTGGTTCTTACGTTCGGTTGTCTCCTCCTCGGGTGTAATATATTTACATTGAGACCATTGATCACCTTCCTTTGCCAGCCAATCTGGCCCGTACCACTATTTTTTGTGCTTGCAAAGGTCTTCTGGAGCTGCTTCTCTGGAAAGGATGTCAGCAGGATTGCATTGTGCTGGAACGTGTTTCCAATCCCAATCTGATGTCAAATGTTGAATTTCTGAGACCCTCTTTGCTACTAAGGTCTTCCATCTTGTAGGTGTTGCTGCCAGCCATTCTAACACAACTGTATAATCCGTCCACAGATGTATTCTGTTAACGTGTAGACATAACGACGATGCGGTCTTCTTTACAAGTCTCACCAAGAGTAAAGCACCACATAATTCCAAACGAGGCAGTGATATCTGCTGCAGAGGTGCCACCTGTGACCTAGAACACAGAACACGTACGCTGATGTCACTCTCTTTGTTGACACAGCGAAGATACAAGCAAGCTTCAAATCCTGTTTCAGAGGCATATGCTAATCCGTGTATTTGGATGTTGGCTATAGTGCCATGACAATCAATCGGGGTATTTTTTAGGTTGTTTAGGAGTGGCATTTGATTGTAGATCAAACTCGATTCTACTTGAAGTTCTATGAGAAGCACATCATCTCACTGAAAAGGACATGACCATAAGCACTGCATAAATCTCTTGCAATAAAGGATCACTGGTCATAGAAGACCGAGTGGATCGAAGATCTCAGATATGATACCTAGTACTATCCTTTTAGTGACTGTACCTTTGTGAACCTTCACGCATACATCAAATTGTAACTCATCCAGTGCATGATGCCACAACAAACCCAGACTCTTTACTCCCTTAGAATGGTTAAACTTGAATGGTAGTTGTGTTTCTCTCTTCTAATCTGGGATTTGCACACCATTTGTGGAGTTGGAATCCACCCCTTTCCAGTGTTTGAATTAGATCTTGCTGTAACTGCTTAGCCCTGTGAAGATTATCATGTCTTGTCTGAAGGTCATTCATATACATATCCCTTCTGATAGCTTCTGACGCTTCAGGATAATTAACTTGTGCTTCATTAGCTAGCTGTACGAGACATCTGGTTGCAAGAAAGGAAGCATATAATGTACCATATGTTACAGTTTTTAACTGATAGTGTTCTAATGGCACCTCTGGGTTTGAGCGCCATAATATGCGTTGTAAATTATAATCTCTTGAGTCTTTCCGAATTTGTCTGTACATCTTAGTGATTCAGTAGTCTTTGCATTTGTATGTGTTCTGAAACGCAATACTATAGACTGTAGATCCTGTTGTAGGGTAGGACAAACCATGAGAATATCATTTAATGACACTCCACTTGATGATTTAGCAGGAGAATCAAAGACGACCCGTGTCTTTATGTTCGTGCTACTTTCCTTGTGGACAGCATGATGAGGTAAATAGAACGCTGGTTCTATAGTAGCATTGCACTCTGACCTTGGGTTGGGATGAGGTGCAGGCAACAGCTTCATGTGGCCTAAGCTCTGGTACTCCTCCATAAACCTTACATAATTTTCTCGAAGAACTTTGTCCTTACAGAATTTTCTTTCCAGATGTTGAAATCTGTTCTTGGCACCGATGATGGATTCACCCAATGAGGCGTGGTATGTCCTTCGAGGCAAACGCACGACGAAACGTCCTATTTCATCCCTTGATGTATTCTCAATAAAGTGCTGCTCACAATACCTTTCCTCGTCGGTGCATGTAAAAGATCCAAACTCTTCTTGTTCCCAGAATTGTTGCAGCTGCTTGCTTAGGTTAGGCTTATTTCTCAAGAAGAATGATGTGGAAGATGAAAAATACTCTTTTAATTAAATAATTAAAAGGGATGTAAGCATAATTAGTGTATTTTTGTTTGAATTAATAAAATGTTTCATTTATTTATGTTGTACTTTTTTCTTAAATTTTTTCGTCCTCCTTTTCATTGTAAAAAAATTGGTCACCTTATTTTTATGGTAACATAAGCCCCTAACTGCTGAAGGCAAGGAAAAATTATAAATATTTAACACCTCTATAAGTGCTCTCTAAAGTGCTTTTTATGATAACATAGCCCCCTAAATGCTGAAGGCAAGGAAAAATTATGAATATTAAACACCTCTAGAAGCGCTCTGAAGTACTTTTTATGACAACTTAACACCATAACTGCCAAAGGTTAGAAAAAATTATAAATATTAAACATCTCTAGAAGCTCTCTGAAGTTCTTTTTATGGTAGCATAACCCCCTAACTGCTGAACGCAATGAAATATTCCAAATCTTAAACACCTCTAGAAGCTCTCCAAAGTGGTTTTTGTGGTAACACAGCCCCCTAATTTGTATTTGTATCCTAATTTTGATAGTGTGTGAATTATAAATAAAGCCATGTATATTTTTTTCATAAAATTTCGAGGGGGGCTGAACCCCCCCTTTCTGACTACGACCGCGGAGGACACAGATGGGCAATTCAGAATAAATCTCCAGCTTCGATCTCAAACAGGAGAACAATATTTTTCATCAATCCTAAGAATCTTCCTGAATATCTTTTCGCAAAGTAATGTGTTACCATATTCTTTTCAACTTCCTCCAACATCCTCATTACATGTTCAAACCAGATATTAGTCTTGCTTCTTCTACTATTTCATGTATTCCAACATCCTTATCACATGCCCATACAAGATATTAGTCTTGCTTCCTCTACTATCTCATGTACTCCAACATACTCATTACATGACCATACCAGATCTTAGTCTTGCTTCCTGTACTATATCATGTACTCCAAAATCCTCATTACATGCCCATACCAGATCTTAGTCTTGCTTCCTCTACTATCTCATGTACTCCAACATCCTCATCACATGTCCATACCAGATCTTAAGTCTTGCTTCCTCTACTATCTCATGTACTCCAACATCCTCATCACATGAACATACCATCTCAACCTTGCTTCCTCTATTTCATGTACTCCCTGCACCCCAACTCTTCTCCAGATAACTTCATTCGTAGTCTTGTTTCTCCTCATGACAGCTAACATGCTCTTCACAAACTTCATTTTCATGACCTCCATTTTCTTAGTCATTCTTACATTCAGTGTTCATGTTTCTGCTGCAAATGTGACAATGAGTACAAAGTACACCCTATACAACACTTCAAGGGCACTTATCTCCTCATAGCATGTCTCTTACACACCTATAAAACATTCTATCATCTTCTCATTAGATTCTCTCTACTTCCATCTTTCTCCTCAATCATTCTTATAAGATACTTTACACTCTGTACCTTTCTCAGCTCTACTCCATCCAACTTTATAGCTTTACCAGGCCTTAAGGTCTTCCTTATCATAACCATCACTTCACACTTTGCCATGCTCAATTTCATAAAACAATCATCCTGGGTTCAATAAGTTTGTACCCAAAACTTATTTTTCAATGCAATAATAATTAAATTATGCTGTTTCCATAAAAAACATGTATTACAAAGGTGTTAATAAAGTAAGAACATTAGAAGTGAAACTTTATTTTGTAAACAATGTATTCAAATATATTGTTAATTATTTTATTTGTAAAAATATAAACAATATGAATGATTTAAGTCAAAGACTCATATTAAATACTAAACTAAAGTAATTTGAACAAACTAATGGGTATATTATCAAAGACTTATTCATAAATAGAGTTAGACCCAGCTAAAAGAATTAGGCCAACTCATAAAATAGGTTTTAAAATATTTTATTGATGAAATATACAATTATAAATAAATTACATATTCAACAACAGTGACTGAGCTAAACTTTGATTGTTTTTAATTTAAAACGGTTACTCTTGCATTGTTTCTGTATAAATGACACTTCTCATTAGAAAGTCAGTGCATACATGAACACACTAGTGTAGTAGGTTCCTTAGAAAGCACCCAAAGTCCCGACACAATGGCCGACATTTAGCGTCAACACCTCCTAGGTTTCTTGTTTTATATTCTAGATATTCTTATGGTCGCATTATCACAAATCCTTATTGTTATCACATTTGTAATAAGGTACTTTAGTCAGTCAACGGCTGATTCGATGTTGACGAGCAAAAAGTCAAAATAAAGAGCTCAGAAGTCAGTCGAATTCTGTTCTTATTCCCCGGTTCTGACACAGCTTTACTTATACCAAGTTATGTCATCATATTTCAATATTAACTTTAATTATTTAATTGTGAAAGCATTGCTATGGCATTTAACAGTGAACCTCGTGTTCCTGTTATGTTCCCAATGATGACCAATAATTATTTGACTGGACTGAGCATGCTTCAGACATCACAATGTGATATTTATCATGTCTCCCTAAGAACATTGGGAGATTTCAAGATGAGTTGCTCCATAAAAGTGAGAGAGCTTGCAGTTCAAACAGAGAGGATTTTGTGATAAACATCACCCCTGACACCTCCAACCACACAAACACATTTTCAAAAATCAATGCTGCGATGAAATTATAATAATTGGTGGCTAAGAGCAATCACGAGGCAGGAAACATCAGTTGTCCTTTAACTCAGGTTAACTTGTGATGAATATCAGTGGCTGTCCTTGAATTCAGGTTAACTTGCAAGGAACGCCATTAGTGCTTGGAATTTAAAGTGCATCATTCCAGAAACATTTCAAAATACCATATATATGATCCAACCATAACATCTCCCATACTTTATTTACTCTTTTTATATCATGCCAATTTTATACTGATGATCTTTTCCGTTGCAGAACCTTTCCGAAATTAATGTTCATTTAAAAAAATATATAAACTATATTCAATTGACAATGTGGGTCTAGAGTCTATAAAATGTATGAAACTAAACTCCTGTGTTTTTTAATGAAGTTAATGCTAAACAATTTGTTTTCAATTGTTTGTCGGAGTCTTGGTAGTCTGGACAGGAATCTGCTTTCATCACCATGACCCCAGTGGACGATTATGGGAGACACTCGAGGGCCCTCACTTGGGCCTGATCTTCTCATACATGAAGCGCTGGTCCCGGTCCATCGTAGCCCCCAGGACTCGTCTCCGCACCTGTGTAAATTGATCCAGCGCAAACTGATACAACTCGTTCTCCATCTTCCACACTTTGGAGTCCTGGATCCGCGCTATGGTCTCGGGTGAGGGGGCTAACTTCTGTGCCGTACGACGGAGGTGTGACTTGTTACCTGAAGACAAACAAGATGATAGTGAAAGATGCATAGTAACCAAAGTTGATCCAAGCTGTTTCTGTATATTGGTTGTCAAACACATTGTCCTCTTGTGAAGACCAGTTGTAGTCTGATTCTGCCTGTTCAAAGTCATAAAATCTGTTAAGTCCCTTGAGGGCTATGTCTGTTCAGTCCCAGTGAGAATTATGTCTGTTCAGTCCCAGTGAGAATTATGTCTGTTCAGTCCCAGTGAGAATTATGTCTGTTCAGTCCCAATAAGATCCATGTCAGTTCAGTCCCAATAAGATCCATGTCAGTTCAGTCCCAATAAGATCCATGTCAGTTCAGTCCCAATAAGATCCATGTCAGTTCAGTCCCAATAAGAACCATGTCAGTTCAGTCCCAATAAGAACCATGTCTGTTCAGTCTCAGTTAGAGCTATGTCTGTTCAGTCCCAGTTAGAGCTATGTCTGTTCAGTCCCAGTGAGATCTATGTATGTTCAGCTCCAGTGAGATCTATATCTGTTCAGCTCCAGTGAGATCTATGTCTGTTCAGCTCCAGTGAGATCTATGTCTGTTCAGTCCCAGTGAGAGCTATGTCTGTTCAGCTCCAGTGAGAGCTATGTCTGTTCAGCTCCAGTGAGAGCTATGTCTATTTAGTCCCAGTGAAACCTATGTCTGTTCAGTCCCAATAAGAGCCATGTCTGTTCAGTCCCAATAAGAGCCATGTCTGTTTAGTCCCAGTGAGAGCCATGTCTGTTTAGTCCCAGTGAGATCTATGTCTTTTCAGCTCCAGTGAGAGCTATGTCTGTTCTGTCCCAGTGAGAGCTGTTTCTGTTCATTCCCAATAAGAGCTATGTCTGTTCATTCCCAATAAGAGCTATGTCTGTTTAGACTCAATAAGAGCCATGTCTGTTTAGACTCAATAAGAGCCATGTCTGTTCAGCCCCAGTGAGAGCTATATCTGTTCAGCTCCACTTAGAGCTATGTCTGTTCAGCTCCAGTGAGAGCTATGTCTGTTCAGCCCCAGAACTGGAGTTAATTGCAAGGACTCACTTGTCTTGTAATGGTCGAGGGCCCCATGGAACAGTGAAGGCAGAGTCACCTCAAGAACCTGTACAAAGTCCTGGAGTTGCTCCGTGACTCCCACCAAGAAGTACTTGTCGAGAAGGTTCCTTTTAGCCTGCTCGAGAGCCCAGTCACTCGCCACCTCCCAGCAGTGAGGGTTGTGGCCACATAGGAAAGGAACTTGCAGCCACATGTTGGCTGGGTCGCAGTCGGGTTGACCTTGCTCCACGCATTCGTCAAACGTAACCTGCAAGAAACCACGCTATTGTTGAGCACACAGGATTGAGCACCAGGTATTAGCTGGCACATTGAACATCACACGATCCAGTGGCCAACCCTGAGATTCACACAATCCAGTGGCAAACCCTGAACAGCACACAGTCCAAGTGTCCAAACCTGAACATCAAACCATTCCAAGTGGCCAACCCTGATCATCACACAATTCAAGTGGCCAACCTGCTAGTCAGAAATATATATCTCTATAAGAGAAGGATAACCCACCTTGTCTCCGTGTTTTCTGCGTACCAAGTGTGGCCGAAAGTTGTCCCCATAGCGCAGGAAGTAGTAGTATGATACAAGTCGGTCCAAAGGTTTACGTATCAGGTTGACATACAACGGTTGAGGGGCGCCAAACCTACAGCACATATGTAGCAAGTTTAATCAAACAATGAGAAACAGTGTAACTTTTCTCACAAATAAATGATGAGTGTGCAGGCTACTGTTGAATAATCTATAATACATTCACGACCTTAGTTTACTTGGATGACAGCCCAAAAAGTTACTAGAAATAGTCCCTAATACATCCCTACACCAACAGCTTACATCAGTCACTTTGGATAACTGTAGTGAAAATGTATGGTAATGTATGAATGTGATAGTTAACCACGGTAATTTAGGCCAATATTATTTATATATTTATCTGAGGTTGGGCACAAAGCTTGTTTATCGTTTTATTCCACTTAAAAAAATTATTATTCACACCACTTTCACAAAAGGTCTAACTAACATAGCTTCAAAATGGTGACCGATGAATTTAAACCATGTGATTGAACGTGAGGAAAACAAGTTTTTTACAATGATGCACCCACCCAGTGGATAAAAATATTTTATTCAGTTAAATATTTCAAAATACAATAAAATAATCATAAAATAATTTATTATATATTAAAAATGACAAGTATTTACCCTTTGCCAAGCAAATATGATGCCTGTATTAAAAGGTATTAATGTATGCACTATATTACACATCAAAGATAACATTCTAAAATGGAGAATAAGTACTTTTAATTTTGTTTAAAATATTGTTTCGGATTGGGCAAAAAGAAATTATTAAAGTTATGAAACAGTGTAAGAAAACTTAAGTTTACGTTATTTTAAAAGTAAAATATAAAATGTAGTTAAAAAACTTAACATTTATAACGAAATCGTGATCATTTAAATGTGTTGGCAACCCAAAGCCTAAACATATGATTTTTGAACTGTCATCCAGGTAAAAACCCATCTGAACAACTCTATAGTTTGGAGAATATTTCGTGTAGCCTACAGTCAATCAGTGTGTGTTTTGACATTTGTAGTGTTTGACCTCAAAGTGATATTGACCCTGCTGTCAAGATATCCTAGTGATATTGACCCTGCTGGCAAGATACTCCAATGATATTGACCCTTCTGACAGAACCTCGATATCAACATGTGCAAGACACTCCCATGATAGGTGGTGGTAGTATTTGACAATTTGGTCCCAGTATGTTTGACCACCACTTGCAAACAAGTGATATTGACCCTGTAGACCAAGATTGATGCGAAGATACTCCTAGTGATATTGACGTGTCACATTTTGGCAAGATACTCCCAGTGATATTGACCCTTCTGACAAGATACTCCTAGTGATATCAACCCTGCTGGCAAGACACTCCTAGTGATATTGTACACAAGTATCACAATTTCCACAACTAGATACATGTTGACCATCCGACTTACTTGCCAAAGTCTACGAAGGCTACATGTCCATGGTAGAAAGCAGGTTTGATGGAGGTCCAGCGTGTCACATTCTGTACAAGCGCAGTTGGTTGGCGAGTGACAGGACGTGCATGTTTCCTGTTATATTCAGATGTAGAACATGAAAGTTGTTCAGCTTGCACAGATCATAGGCCACGCCCACAAGGCTTGTTGAGCCTGTCTTGGGACACGTTGTACACCACCACAAGGTCCCTATCGGGATCCACTCACTAGGGGGTGTCTTCAGACTCCTGCGCAGCTCAACCTCTCGCAGTTGCATGCGCACCACCGCCAGTTCTAAAGGAGAGAATGTTGGATGAAAGTTGAGGTGCACATTATAGAAGTAGAGATGGCAGCAGATATACCTGGGTTTGGCTTGGGATATACGTACCTAGGTTTGGCTGGGATTACCTGGGTTTGGCTGGGATGTACCTATGTTTGGCTGGGATGTACCTGGAGTTATAGTTGGGGAGATATACCTGGGTTTGGCTGGGATGTACCTGAGTTTGGGGGAGATATACCTGGGTTTGGCTGGGATGTACCTGAGTTTGGCTGGGATATACCTGGGTTTGGCTGGGATATACCTGGTTTGGTGGGATATACCTGGTTTGGCTGGAGATATACCTGGGTTTGGCTGGGATATACCTAGGTTTGGCTGGGATGTACCTAGTTGGCTGGGATATACCTGGGTTTGGCTGGGATATACCTAGGTTTGGCTGGGATGTACCTGGTTTGGCTGGGGATATACCTGGGTTTGGCTGGGATGTACCTAGGTTTGGCTGGGATATACCTGGGTTTGGCTGGGATTACCTAGGTTTGGCTGGGATGTACCTGGTTTGGCTGGGGATATAACCTGGGTTTGGCTGGGATTACCTAGTGTTTGGCTGGGATGTACCTGTTTTGGCTGGGGATATACCTGGGTTTGGCTGGGATTACCTAGGTTTGGCTGGGATGTACCTGAGTTTGGGGGAGATATACCTGGGTTTGGCTGGATTACCTTGGTTTGGCAATTATTTTAATTGCCCAGGTTATGTTAGGCTAGTTTGGTGCTTTGTTTGGTGCCACCCTTGAGCTTGCGTCCTGGCAGCCACACGCTCTAGAGCCGCCCTATTGGTTGGCAACAAGGTTTAGACATGTGTGTTATGAAAACTGTTTAAAATGATTTTATAGTCTATCTATAAGAGAACCATTTTGTGTGGTTTAATGTTTCAGAGATTTTAGTACCTAGGTAACAAATATCCACTAATTATTAACCAAAATTAAAAAAACAGGAAAATATTGTCAAATGATAGGTTCAAATGTGTTTATTTAAAGTGAATTTGACTAGAGGACACTTATTTTATTCTGTCAAAACGGTGTTATTGAAACAAAAACACAACAAAAGAGAAATAGTAGGCCTAAACACTATTGTTCCGGACAGGACATATCAAATCTAAAAATGTAAATATGTTAAAACATACGTTATATCATTGTTAGTTACAAACTAACCCAAATTTAGGCCCAGATTTAGGATAGGGCAACAAGGGCTAACACCCCATGGTCTCCATAAACTGTTGCAATAAAAAATATATATTGGTTCAGTAGATTACAGTCATGGAAATATCTTTAAAAATACTATAACTTAGCCTAATAGGGCTAGCATATCAATTATTATTTATTTCTGAAATAATAATTATATTACTTACAGTAGGCCTACTAATGGCACGTGTGGGAAACCAATATTTCAGACTGTGAGTTTCAAAACATCAACAACACCCTTGGATTGCAACGAATCTAGTGGCAATTAAGGGCTAGATCTAATTTATTGTGATGACAATACTCTAGTTCTTTATTTAAATAATAATATCTTTAACAGTGAGCTCTTAATAATTATTAATTTTGTGATTAAAAAAAGGTTCTGTTGAATCATTGAAAGTAAAGATATTTGTTTAATGTTTAGTGCTTCCACCTTTTTATAGCCTCGGGGCCTCCACGCCATCCCTGCCCATCCTAACCTCCCG
Organism: Timema podura; assembly: GCA_033556935.1. Classification (NCBI taxonomy): domain Eukaryota; kingdom Metazoa; phylum Arthropoda; class Insecta; order Phasmatodea; family Timematidae; genus Timema; species Timema podura. Next base: position 35,417,542 of record JAVRXN010000003.1, on the reverse strand, counting down.
TGTATCTACAAATTGAAAGTGTCGGGTACGGATCATATGGAAACTAATATGGGCTGTATCATCCAAATAGTCTTGAAGATCCTTGAGTTATAGGGTTGATGAATTCACACTCTTTACACACTTCCCAACGAAGATTACATAAGCTAATTCAAATGGAAACTTTCTTAGGACCACAGTGCTGCTACCTACCAATGATCTTGGAAACTATGTCAAACACCATCTAGCAGACCTAATGATAATAGGCCTAAATAGCTTGTATCATTAAATATTGGCACCATTTTACTGTGTTGACTGTTTTACAATCGTTTTACCACCGTTTTATGAAAATCAATAAACCATTTGCTACTTTTTGTGATCTAATAAGTGTTAGGCATGTATTGATTAATCAACTTTACAAAATAACCAACTTCTTAATGTTATGAAAGACATCTGCTTTAGCAACCCATATAGCTTAAATGACTGGCAACATAAAATTCTGAATTATAACAGGCAAAAAGAAAATAATAAAACAGTTGCAAGTCAAACACAGCACTGTCAATGGACTCAAGGCCATGTGAGGGATGCATCAGCATCCTTGTTGACAATTCGAAAAGATCCACACTTGGTCGTTACCGTGATTAATGATGCAACTGTGAAGGGTATGTTTTTACATATTGTCAAGGCGAGAGCTCATAAATAGCCGATTATGATATTTGATTATGCATACTAAATTAGCAATACTGTATATTCCAATAAATTATATCATAATATTAACCTACAGTGCATAACCAGTGTGTTTATTGTTATTAATATTATCTTATAGTTTTTGTTTGAACACAATTTTCAGACTAAATGAAAAAAAGAGTGTCAGAACTGTTAATAATATAATTATCTTACCAAGATTTTGTTTACTGTCTTCGAGATAACTCACTTTCATTTCAAAGTAATACATAAACAAAAGACAAATAAAAACTACAACCAATAACCAAAGTCTCTGTCTCTGCCATAGGTAAGAGAGTAGCATCTTATAAATAATTTAATAACTATCAAAGTTCTCACATCACTCATCAGAAAGAAAGATTTGACAGAAATAAATACTAAACAGACGTAGGTAAGGTTATGTTGAGCATCTAAGTTTAAAAAAATCCTTTATTTGGCAAAAGTTTGTTTTAAATGTTCCTTTAAGATACTCCTAAAATAGTTTGTCATCGTTAGGACTAAATTTTATTTTTTAAATTTATTTATTTCACTTTTGTATCTATATCAACAAGACGATGTCACTTTAAAACACAGATCAAATAATTGTTTTAAATGAAACGCTGACGGAAAACTGTAGGTAGAATGCAGCACATACCACAGTACCGCACTCTCGTACCCTTTGTAATTTGAATGACATCCCTACTTAGATATTATTTGATAAAGGCTGAACTTACATTCATACATGACGTACAAGAGCCGAAAAAAGTTATGATGTGAACGTACGTGTCCAAAACGTATTGCAAATAATAATGAACGATAAAGGGCCCAAAGCAATTTAGAGGCTATACCCATTCTCAATACCTTTAGGACCTAAACTTTTAATTTTTCAGAAGTGACTCAATAATTACTTGAAAGTTAATAAATTAAATTACAAAAAAGACTTGAAGAGTCTGTTAAAAAATGGAATCAGAATATCATTTTTGTAATGGGACTAAAAATAGTCAAAACCTGATAAATATAAGTATAGACTTCATGAGTCTAGACAAAATTCCATGGAAACTGTATCTTTACTAAAATGGTTAAAAATAGTAAAACACAGTGTATTAGATTCAAAACTATACTTTATGAGTCCATACGAAAGTTAACAAAGTTATTACTTTTCTAAAGTGACTAAAAATAGTTTAACACGTAGTAAATTTCAAATTAGACTTTACAAGTCTAAACCATATTTTATAAAAATTGTCACTTTTCTTAAGTGATTAGAAATAAATTTTAATACGAGAACGAATTTAGGAAAAATACAGATTCAGAAAATTTACCCCAAAAATTAATTTAGAATATACAAATATCCTTTAAAGCGTCTGCCTTCTTATTTAGGTGTACTTAGGCCACAGGCAAGGAAATAACATATATGTATATATACACAACCTTACGAGAGATTTTCTGCGCCCCTCGAGTCAGGTAGAACTTAAAATATCCTGTAATAACAACGCTTCCAAGTGAGAATTCTTTAAAAAAAAAACACTTTAAAATGTTCCTCATGAGAAAGACAAGCTGAAAGTTAAGAGCTCCAGTTTCTTCGAATACAATAGCTCAGTACAGGTGCGGTAATCCCTAACCAGGCCTCACCCCCCTTTCATTGACCAAAACTTTTCAAACAATGAGGGGGTTGGACCCAACTATACAATGACAGTGTTTAAACGTGAGTGACACGCAGTCTTCTAAATGCACTTGTAAATCAATTATTAAATATTTTGTGACCAGCTTCTACGGTCACAATTCTTTAAGATTCATTTTTTCATTAGACTGCTGCAAGTAACTGGGATATCGGTGTTCGAATCCCAATCGGGTGTACTGAGAGTAGTTTTTTCCCTAAAATGCTTATAATTCTTCTTTAACACAAATACGGGGACATTTCCCAAACTTTTTCCCCTTTCTCATTCCTAATCTATTGGAGTAAATAAGTGGATATCTACAATGGGAAGTAAGACACGGTGCACAAAATATATCAGTTATTAAAATTAAATACTTATGTTGTAAAGATTGCCTTTATTTTTTTATATTTTGTTGTCAAATTAATATAAAATATACAAGTAATTATTATGCTACTTTATAAACAAAAAAAAAGTTAAATGCATTGAAAATACAATGAAAAGTGTTTCTTAACTCCTAGGTATAATATATTTTATATCGGTAATACCCTCTTATTTTAAACACTGGAATGATTATATTCAACATTATTTTATTGTGATGTGCAATGAGAGTTAACAAATCTGTTTTATAACTGTTTGTAGTAAAATCAAGTCTGAAAATGAAGCTTATCTCCTTAAACTCACTTTTAGGATTACACAACAAAAAATCATTATGTTTTGCCAAATTACATTCTTTCAACACCATCTCATGTTTGTATGGAAGGTTAAATATCTCTTAATTTTAGTAAAAGGGAATAGAAATAAATATTATTTTTGTACACTGAAAACTCTTTCAGTATTAGATTATTTTACTATGAAAGAACAATATTTTCATACAATTAATAGTTGCAGATTTTCTTAAAAAATAAATATTTATATCACAATAAAATAGATTTAAGTAAAGTGAGTAAAATTGTTGACAGTACAAAATATATGAAAAAATACTCTTAACTATTCCCAAATATTGTTTTAATCACAGCTATAGTTATTAAGTGTTTTGTATAAAAATGATCTACTAAAACGTAAATAAAAAAATTCTGTTTATGTAGTTTGGACAGGCTTGAAACTAAAATCATGATCGATATCATCACAAAATCAATACTGTAAGGTCACTACTTTTCTTTGGATGCCCGGTAGCCAACCCTAACTACAGCACTACCGCGGCACCGTAGGGACTTACAAGGTTGGGATGGACCCCGAGCGGTAGGGGTTGAAATAGATGGTTCGTGGGGAGTGAGACTCAAATGTTAGTCCAATAATATATATTTATTAATCTATTCAGGTGACTAAACTACTACATAAGTAACCAGGTAGATCTCCCGTGACGAGGGAGCTGGCGCAATAGTGGAACTCGCAAACCTTCCTCTAGACCCACGATCGACCCTCCGGCGGGGTGAACCACCATATCACATTTTATTCTGTCGTTAGTCAGTCGTTGCTAGATATCGACCCACATGCACACAGCATGGCTCCAAACACTCAACAACGTCTTATTCTATCAGCTAAACTTGCTGATCTCGATATTCCACCAGCCAGGAAGGTCCATCGGTCGCACCGTGCTCGCTTGTCAACAGGATGCAAGCTATAGGAGATATATGCTATTCTCAGCAGGATGACAACCCAACACTCTTGACTTCTAAGGAAATGTACAAGTGTAGGTTAACCTCTTGCCAGAATAAACCTTGAAATAATAAGCTCTTACAATACAACAATAGTACAGAAATAAGAGTAAACAGAAATATGATTAAAATATGTGTCAAATTTGGACATTGCTATATTTCATAATATTCTGGTCACTTTGATTTCATAATATACTAGATCGAGCTTTGACGTATTTAGCTATAATATTCTTGCTTTATTGGTGAACATCCAACTCATAATTTTGATAGTTCCTCCGTGTACAGTCCTGAGCTAACCATAGCAATCACAAACCAGTTATGGCAATTAATAGATAAAAAATCTTAAAAAGAAAATATTACCTAGTCTACAAACTGAGTGCACAAATGAGCACAATCACAGGAAGGCCATCGCACTCCATTGACAACGTAAACTTTACCCAAGCACGAGCATAGAAACATGTTTGAAAAAAGAGGATCCCATTTTACCAAAGAACATAAATTAAATAATAGGCTCTGTCACAGAAACATATTAATATGAAGCATCATGATTTTCCAAAGATAATAATGCTCACAAGCTATGTTTCCTGAATTGGTTTATTTTAATAGTTATGTCGCTCCTAGATATATGCTAATAGCTATGTATTTGCAATACTAGTGTACCCACTTTAAGATAGTCTTTAGTTTGTGTAGTCATTTGCTTTTAGTAGGTACTTTAAACTTTTTTCCTCTGACTTTACACAGTTAGTGTTCCACCATATCGAGTTTTTGTAGTTAGTTTGGGAAATTTTAGAGGCCCTCCCATTTCCCAGAAGTAAATTTTCGAATTCCAAACTTTCCCATTTTTATGGTTATGTAGGGTGGTCCTTTTACCAACTTGGTGAATTTAAATTTTCTTTCATGCATAAAAGTAGATTTTCTTTTGGAAAGATGGCAATTTACTCTCATTTTCAAATCCCTCAATCTCTCTCACCCCCCTTAGTTCCCATACTTCCAATTTGAATTTTTAAGATTTATCTGGTTATCGTATGATATTTTAAGAGACTACCAAATTCCAATCTAACCACATCGAAAAGAGTTTTCGATTTTGGTTGTATACATTTTAAGCGTTTCCATTTCCTGGGCTTCAATTTTGAAATTCCATTTGTTCAGACGTTGTTCGGCCATCCGGGAAGGTCTATTGAATTACATGGCGATATTTCAAGTTTCTAGCTCTACAAAAATTGTGTTTATATAGCTTTGGAAACATTTTGAGGGATCATCCCTCCCTATTTTACGCTCCTTTATTTTGAAATTTAAGAATTCAGACCTTGATACTGTTAGTGTTGGTCCTTATACCCCCTGACTTATGTAAATCTTCTAGCACTTTGAGAAAGTGTTTAGTCTTTAGTTTTAGAAATTTGAGATTCCCTACATTACCAGCCTCCTTAGAAATAAATAATATTTAAAATTATTTGTGGTTATTTAAATTTATCCTCTAAATTCCTGACAAGTTTAAATTTTCTACCTCCTACTTGTACACCCCATCACCTCCCCCTTCCCCTTTCTTATTCCCTGTCGTCTCATTTTTGAAATTTAATATGTTCAGACTTTGTAGTTAATTCGAGTGGTCCCTATATCTACTTGACGAATTGTAATTTTATACCACACAGAGAAGTAGTGTATCCACTGGTTTTGAAAATGTTAGCCTCCCCCTCCCCATTTCTATAACTCCCACAAAATCTCAAATTTAAGACTTATTTGGTTATCTGAAGCCGTACTTCTACCAGCAAGCCAAATTTAAATTTTCTACCATACTTAAAGTTTTTTTATTAATTCCCCTTTATTTCCTGGACTCCCATTTTAATTTTTAAAATTTTCGGACTTTTATAGTTATTTGGGGTGGTATCTTTGCCTATATGCAGAATTTTAGTATTATACCACACTGAGAAGAAGTTGTTTATAATAATTTTGTAAGTTTTTAACTATTAAACCCACATTTTCCAACCCACTCTGAGAAATTTTAAATTCTAGTATTCATTTATTATCTGGAGTTTTATTTCTACTTGTCTTTCAAATTTTAATTTTTAGCTTCATCTCAAAAGTTATTTCTAGCCTCCCCCAATTCCATTGTTTAGTTTTAATAATTAAAATTTTCATATATTTATGTTTACCTAGAGTGGTCCCTCCCTATACCTACGAATTTAAGTTCTCTACCACACAGAAAAATAGTTGAATGGATTAGTTTTAGAAATGTTGAGCATGCCACCTTCTCCTACTATTTCTTCAACTCCCGCTTAGTAAATTTCAAACAATATTAAGATTTATTTGTATTTTGAAAGGTCCTTCTACCTACCTTCCTAATTTAAATATTCCATCACAGCTTAAAGTTCTTTTTTATTTTTACAACCCCTTCTCCCACCCCTATTTCCCAACGTCCCATTTAAAATTTAAAATGTACAGACTTATAGTAATTTGTCATGTCCCTTTACTTTACTTCCAAATTTCAATCTTCTACCACACTGGTAATATGTTTTTTCTATTAGTTTGGGAGATTTTAAAGCTAATTTTTCTAGCTTTCATTTAGAAATGTCTATTTTTAAGACTTATTGGTTATTCAGAGTTGTACTCCTAAACGACTGTCAAATTTAAATTTTCTAGCACACATAAAATATTTTTATTCTGTTTATATCCTCTCCCTATTTACCAGGCTCCCACTAATTAAATAGAAATGTTCAGACTTTCATAATTATTTGTATTGGTCCCATTAGTTGTCTGCGAAATTTCAATCTCCTACCACCCTAAAAAATAGTTATTTATATTAGTTTTGGTAGTCTTGAACACTCCGCCCACTTTTCTCCAACGCACCTTGAGACACATCGTGTGGATGCTGTACATAAATTAATTTCATATTAGTATTCTGCGACCCAATAAACTCTCCATATATAAAATTTAATCTTGATTGGAGGACATAGAATTTATCACGAATTTTTTGCGCCTTTACACCCCTTTAGGTGATGAAATTTAAAAAATCCTAAGATTATTCTCACCCATTTCTATTGTAACCTCGTTACAACATGAAAGAGAAAGGATTGTTTTGGCTCACCAATTCTGCCCCCATTTGGCTGGTCTGCAACAAGGCTCTACGCTACGTACGCATCACGGCTCGACTGGTATCCAACTAAGGTTCCGTGCTTCGACGTACACCTCCAGACAGGTCTCGTCCAAGAGAAATGAACAAGAGACTGTCTGCAATGCGCAGATCCGTGCGCGCCGACAAAAGTGATTTGGTGTTTACGGTCGGCTGACCAGCGCGCAATTTAAATAATATCCAGGTCGTGTGAGCAAGTTCTAGAAACAGTGCACTCCCCTCACCCCTTTTCCTTCCGTGCTTCCGCGCTGTGAGAACACGTGATTCAATTGTGTATATAATGGCAGACCCTATAGCCAAGAACATTCTCTGCACTCTTTTGGTGAGACACTTGTGTTTAAATTAGATTTAGTTTATTCACATCAAATTTGTTGGTTATGATGGACTCTAAATTACTGTTTCGGCAATTAAACTAAGACATAACTTTTAATTTTTATGGGACTGCAGGATTTTTTCTTGAAATCAGGTTGCGCAGTCGGACTTAAACTAGTATTGTATAACTAACTCGTCTTGTCCGCTTCACGGATGGGTTCGAAATTTATAACACCGCCATCTTGGTACACGAGATCTTTTTTGGATATTGTTGAATAATGGCATTACTTGTCAAAATTAAGGATTTTAGTATATTGTAGATCTGTACTTGTTGCTCAAATCTGGGCCGTGAGCCCGCGCTCTAGTTTGTTAATTATGTTAGTCGTTAGGTTAGTTAACTTTGAAGATATTTTATTATGTATCTTGTTCTTTTTATGGCGCCTAGTAATGACTATTAAGATGAACCATTTATCTAAGGTACTCTTGTCTTTTACAGTAGCCCCATGGCTTTTGGTGCTGACTGACAGTTCACAGCTGACTCTGACAGTCAACATTTAGGTATATACCTAATTTTGACTGTCAGAAGTGACAACTGCTAAAGACATGTTTTTTGCAGATCATATGGTTCGGCGTAGGGTACATAATTTGATCTGGTATTTTTCAAAGCATCAGAAGTCAGCTGTGAGCTGTCAGTCAGTCACCACAAAAGCTAAAACTGAGGTTATACATTAGTTAATAGAGAGTTGCCAATGGCGACTAGTATATATTTTATGATAGTTCTTTTTGGTCTGCAGTTTATCATTTCTATATCTAGTCATTATCGTAACACATCCCAATTTGAGCAGGCTCAATTTAAATATGTTTTGTTTGTAAATTGCTTGGTTGGCCATCTTAGAGTTTTGGGGTCATGCCCCATATCATTTATTTCGGCATTGTTTATTATGGCTATTTGGTATCATTGTCAGCGCTAACGCTTACTTGTCTCTCTCTCTCTTCGAGTGTTGTTATTTATTGAATGAATAAAAATAAAATAAACTCTCTTGTAACCAACCTGCCTTTTATTTATGGTAATATGGACCACCCAAAAAAAAGAGGGGGGTTCACTATAAAGAAACATTCATTTTAAATTTCAAGGTTTTATGTCCACTAGTTCAAAAGATGCACGGTCAGTGAATTTTGAAAGCTTTCAACCCCCCTTTTTCATCTTTTACGGGTTTAATTTCGCAAAATTTGACCCTATCTCTGGTCTAGGGCCAAAAAGGAACCTTTACTCAAAATTTCAAGTCTCTATGTTTGAGAACGTTAAGCTCTTCTAACAAAACCACAAATCCCCCGCCTATTTTATTGTCTCTACATGAAATATTGACCTTGTAGTTTGGAATTTTAAGCAATAATGTATCATTCCCTTATATCCACACTCGTGTTAATATCATTAAATCAATATTTAGTTTAATATAAGAAAGAAAACTTAATAAATCCTCAAATTTGTGCTTTATATTTCTAGTGTTTAGATATGTTATTTTCAAATAGCAGTTTAAAGGGACTATTTGTCCAAAATTAACTGTAGATAAATGTTTTCAATAGATAATTCTTATATGATATCAGTTTTGGTATCCACTAAGTGAGAAATAATGTTGTAATAAAGACGAAATTACAAACTACTAGTCTATAAGTTGTATAATATTAACTTGTTTCCATATTCTTAAAGCTAATAACTAGGCCTACCTCAATAAATAAATGGTATGTTGCACCACAGAAATGTGATGGAAAAAAAGAGCATCACATTCCACCAATGAGGCATAAATGAAAGAAACATATTGTTCATTATTCATATTTTACAGAAACAAATTATTCATTAAAAAGCAAAATAATCAATTCCCGATTTCCGAGACCTCAATTTAAAAAATATATTTGCCAATAGCTCGGTAGCTTGGGACCATCCATAAATTACGTAAGGATTTGTGGGGGTGGGTGGGATCAGTATGTTCTTACGTTTTCGTGGGGGTGGGCAGAATCCATCTTAACGAAGGATTGTATCAATGTTTATGGTGAGATAATCTAAAAAAAACCACTTCTACAGACGCGCGGTTATAAAGGTTACACCTAGCGATGACAGATGGCGCCGAAGCGTAGCCTATACTATAGTAACCTTGATGCGTTTCTGCGTTCCTTAATTATATCTAGGTTATTCTAGCCTATACTATTCATACACAGCTATACACACTGCAGGGTAGTGTAAAATGTTTTTGAAAGCATGTTAATTCTCTTAAAGGCATTTCTGGTATTCCAAAGACCATGTTCTATAATGGTGACAACTCCTGTGACGGAACAGCAATCAGTAACTTTTTTGCACATTATTTTCACTCTTGTGTTCAAGAAACCTGACGATCATAAAGTCAACAAACAGATTTTTAACTGTTTCTGTAATGACTCTTTCTACTTGATCACCATTAGACCTAATGGAACTCTTACTAACAAAAGCTATGGGCCAGATGAAATAACCCTCTTGTTTACAAAAACTGTGCAACCTCTCTTGCTTACCCCTTTCACATTATTTTCAATCTTTCACTGACATCTGGTGTTTTTCTAGACCATTGGAAAATCGCCAATATTGTCCCAATACATAAAAAGGGTGACCAGACTGATGTAAGAAACTATAGGCCCATTTCCCTACTTCGTACTGTTAGTAAATTATTTGAGTTACTAGTATACCCAAAGATTTTTTTATGTTAAACATTTTATATTTCCCAGACAACACGGTTTCTTCAGTGGTAGATCCATTGTTACTAACTTAATGTGTTACACTAACTACATTTACAGCTCATTTATCAAATTGAAATACTTACAAGTAGATTCGATCTACACAGACTTTTCCAAGGTAGTTGATAAAGTAAATCACACCATTCTCACTAAGAAACTTGAACTATTTGGTACATGTGGAAATCTCTTCAACTGGTTGAAAAGTTACTTGAATGGAAGAAAACCATATATAACAGTCAGTGGTTTTCGTTCTACCACTCTTCCAGTTACTCTGGAGCTCCACATGGGTCCATTCTTGGACCACCGCTCTTTATTATTTTTATAAGCGACCTTATATCTCTTCTTGGCTCAAAATGCCTTATCTACGCTGATGACTTAAAAATTTACCGTTCAATTGACTCAATAAGTGATTGCAGTTTTTTACAATCTGACTTGGACAACATTACAAAATGGTGTAAAATTAACGATCTTGCCCTCAACCTGAACAAGTGTGTAAATATGACTTTTTTTCAAAGAAACGGCGTGCTATTGTATTTTACTATATTTTATCTGACCACTATTTAACTCCAGCATCTAGTATAAAAGATTTAGATATTACTCTAGACTCTAAACTGACTTTCTCTACACATATAAATATTACTGTTACAAAATAATTTAAATTGTTAGGGTTCGTCAAAAGAAACACTAAAGACTTTAATAACACTAGAACAAAACTTTTTCTCTATTATTCTCTAATTCGAAGCAATTTGGAATATGGCTCTATTATTTAGTCTCCACACCATAAAAAGTACTCCCAGTTGCTTGAAAAAGTACAATACAAGTTTATTAAATCTTTTCCTATAATAATCCAAATGTTATTCCTTTGTTAAATCTTGAAACCCAGCGAACATATTTTGATATGAACTTTCTTCACAAACTTATAAATGGAAAAATAGACTGTGATAACCTACTGGAACACATTAAACTCTTACCACCATTGAAACTGACAAGAAACACTAATACATTTTTCTGTGATGGAAAATTTACTAGTTACATCTACAACTCACCTTTGTCTCGCATACCTCGTGCATATAATTTAATAAGCAACAGTGAAAATTCTATAGACCTAATTTACAGCACACAGGCTGTCTTCAAAACAAATTACTAAATTACTTTCGAACCCCACACTAAATCGCTTTTTTTCTTTTTTTTTAATTCTTTAGTTAATATGCCAATGTAATTATTTATTAATCCAGCGAACTACTGTAATTGTAAGTTGGCTTCCTAGCCAAAAACTGTTGTAGTTCCTTCAAATGAAATAAATAAAACTAGCTCAATATATGGACAGGTGACGTACTTTTGTAAGTGCGGCAGTGAACTTTTGAGCTCCTAATACCATAGAGTAAGTCTAATTGAGACAATTATTTATTATTGTTACACCACGTGAACTCTGTTTATTTATTTATCTGCACTCCATCTTACTATCCATTTGAGTTATGTGCCAAAGTAACTCTGTTGAGCTTACCAACATTCTATCTTTATCTGCTTAGACAGTAATTTCTATACTATACTAGATGGACATGAACATGTCCTGTGCATAGGAACAAAGTGTGATGCTCAAGTTTATCGTCTGCTTGATTATGAGGGGACAGATCTAATGATTTATTTCAATGCTATTTTTCGAAAAATGTATCTGGTGTATAAAACTCTTATTATTTGAAAATAGTGAAGTGTTGTATCACACTTGGGTGAAGACACATTTACAATAAAAGACACACGATTCATTTACACGGGTAATATTTTTTAAATAGAAATAAAATATGTAGCTATCACCTATGTTGTTTACATTCTGCTAAGGTTACAGTATCTTTAAAGTTGGCTATTACACTTGTTTGGATGACAAACTTCGTGTTGTTGTCTTACGTTCAAATGATCATCTAAGGTAGAGGCTTGTGGGAAATATTACTATATTATCATGTACAACTTATTTAAAGAAACAAGTAATTAATTTAAAACTTAGTAATGCTGTTCAAACCTTTTATTAACACATTTATTTGTTTTATTTAACCAAGCACACAGCAATGTATCTCATATATTCATACAAATTAGAGAACGATATAAAAAATAATGCAACTTTGACATATGTGTGTAAGAGAGAAAGAAAGAAACCTGGAAGCTTTTTTCTCTCTCACACAAGTATTTAAGAGGAATCCATAACTTAGGTTGGCTGTCTTTGTTTGTTGGAAACAATCAAAGTTATAAAAGTAACAATATATACTTAGTACTTACACAATATTATCAACCACATTAAGTGAATCATTAATCCTTATTTGTTTGTTTTATAAAGTTGTTAAAATGATTAGGCCTTCTCGTACAAAACTTTTGGACTCGATAGGTACATGCCTTATTTAATTGAAAAATAAATATTTTTAAGGTTAAGCTAGTGCGCTATGTCAGATCACGATCAACATAAAATAGAGTGACGTATTATAATCAGAATTTACAACCTTACATTAACGTAAAATTGACATCAAAACAACCTAGGCCCTTGTGAATTGAATTTTTTAAAAATTATCACAAATTGAACTGCAGTTAAAGCGATGGTGAACCTAGAATTACTTAGTCCTGTCACAGACTCCGTATCCGTAGGTCCGTGGTCCGTAAGAAATCGATGCCACAATATCACATTGCTCTGGCCACAAAGTCCTTATCCGTAAGTCCGTACTCCTTAGAAGTTGACCAACTTTAATTTTCTAAGGACTAGTTTATACAGACTACCAATCACAGCTGAGTAAATATCTGCATGCGCGTTGGGATCTATCTTAAACACCAAAATAAATTGTTTGTAATTAGATTTTATTTTGTATTGGTTATATTCTTGTTAAAGATCAAATCTATATATCGGCCCTTAAATAAAGGAAGCAGCGAAAATAATATTAAAAGTAAATGCTTTGCTTACGTTCGGAATACTAATATCTAATTTTTTTTTGCATTTTCAGGCTAATATATTTTAAGATTGATATTAAAATCATACTATAAATATATTTATTGTGATTGTACTACATTTTAAGTATATCCTGGAAGTTTTCTCAACAAAATTTTATTTTATTGATCAGCTGAATGATTGGCACTCACCCCTTGCTGTAGATGATTTTCTTTTGAAGTTTTTGATTGGACAAAAACTCTTGACTATCTCATTGGTTGGAACGGTCACGTGATTACGGATATGGACTGTGTTATCGTGAATAGAATTTCTTGAGGACCAGGACCACGGAGTACAGACTATGGACCTACGGATATGGAGTCTCTGTCAGACCCTTTAAGCTCCCTCTACAGAGTCCTGGTTCGTATCCTAAACCCCCATATACAGAGTCTGTAAGCTCCGCATCCTTATAGTGTAGATGCAAATAGAATTTCCAAGAACCATGGACTACAGATACAGAGTGTGTGTAAGGGGTTTAACACTTGAAGTTTAGGCCTATTACAAAGCTAATAAGTAAAATGTAAGAATATCCCATGACAGTAATCCTAGAACTAATGCTACTAAAGCAGGTGCATGGTGGCTACAGACAGGGAAAACTTGGAAAAGTCAGAGAATTTTAGGATGACAGGGAAAACAGGGAAATGTCAGGGAATTTAACTAAAATTAAGTAAGTCATGGAATTAAAAATATGTCTAAAACATCTCATTAATTTTGCAACTAGTTAAACACTAAAACAAAAGTTAATCATACCTAAATAAAATAACATTTTAATTTTTTAAATAACTGATAAAACTGTTTATGTTTAGTAGATACAAACTTTTTTAATAGGTGATCAATAATAAATAAAACAAAAGTCATCATCCACCGTTAAAACTGTAAAAAAGTAGTCAGGGGAAATTGAAAAATGTTGCCTGGAAAACCTGTAAAAGTCAGGAAATTTTGTAAAATATGTTTTGTAGCCACCCTGAAGTGTTTCCATGCCATAAAATAAAAAATTACGCAGGTAGTACCTACTATAAGTGAGTGTTGACGTTGCTCGCAACATGATTGCTTATTAACTCGCAAGAACATTAAATGTATTGTGATGGCTTCCATTTGAAAACATTGGATGAACCTTCATGTTAAGTTGGTCATGGTCCCACCTGGAACCGATGCAAAGAGCCCCCATAGTACAATCAACATGCATATACAATCCATGGTATTACTAGAACCAACTGACTCAATTGAATTCAGCTTTTAAAATGTGACATTTATTGATGATCGATTCCCAACTCGCAATTGAGCTTTCACTTGGGGAAATGTAGCTCATATTTTAAATACTATGCATAATTGTGTATGTATTTTATATCCCCATTCTTCCCCCCACCTCTTAGACCCATCCACTACCCTTCTAAATGCTTGCCTTTCTATCCTACTTGTTACTTCGCTCCCCCTCTTGAGCCTCTGTCCAGTAAGGGTACCAGGAGCAGACCCCAGACTCTTCAATGGACCGGGCCATGTCAGTAATACTCATTTCTTTTACCACTCCACTTGCCCCCATCATGTTTTAACCATAAAACTAAGCTGCTTGGAAATCTTTCATTTGATATTATTGAAATGTACCATAGACCTCACCACATTTTAGTTATCAATAACCCTTTTTAAATCTTTAAATTAGTTTAGGCTCAAAACAAAAACAAATCCATGAGTATTGGGTTTCTAATTCGTTAGTTCCCAGGATTTTTTTTAAAGATGAAGCGCTACTGACAGAATTCGGGTTCGCTTCGAATTGTCACTTTCCTACTACAAGGAGATGTTGGTGTCTAGCTAGGCTGGGAGAGGATACTCTTTAAGGGTCCTCAGTTTGCAAACTCTGTGGCCTGAGATGTTCATCTCACTGATAGAGAACACGTTCTGAGAGCCTGTGTGTTGTTTCAGTGAGTGAAGATCACGAGTACATGACCCCGCGGAGGGCAGTCACTTCTGTCGAGGACATGAATATCTGGAAAGAGTCTGAGGCATATTCGGTGAGAACTCCATCTTTACGCCCGGTATCGATAGTGGTCACACAGTATTTAATTACAATATATTGAGCTGACGTTGTTTCTGCAGGAGATAATTGGGTTCATAATCGCCCTTAACGAGGCGGTGAAGGGCAAACCTCTGACCATCGACTGTTTGTTGGCGGAGGTGCCACAGAACTTGTTGGAGCTATTGAACAAGCTGGACCTGTGGGTGGAAGGGACTCCTCCTGTGGAACAGCCACAGAGGTTCGGGAACCAAGCGTTCCGGACCTGGTTTGACAGACTCAAGCGGGTAGGTCGATACGTTTACTGCACACACTCTGAGCTATTAGCACTTTAGACCTCACTTGTTGACTTTTGTCTGTTCCCTCTTTGCTCTCCAGGAAGCACTGGAGCTCTTACAGCAGGCGCTCCCGGAACGGTTCCACCGGGCGGTTCCCGAGGTGATGTTCTACTTGGTGGAAGGGTTTGGCAACTCGACACGCATCGACTACGGGACAGGCCATGAGCTTGCATTCCTCATGTTCCTGTGCTGCTTGTTCAAGATCGGAGCTCTCAAGTCTCTGGACCAGGAGGCTGTTGTCACCAAGGTCTTCAACAGGTCAGGGAGGAGCAAGTGGACTCAGACCAGCAGTCTCGTATAGTTTGGTTTGCGAATGATGAGGTTCAGATCCTGGTTGGGTGTATTGATGGTGGTTTTTCCTAAATTATTTACTACTCACCTTCCATGTAAATGTGGACACATTTCCTCTATATATGCTATAGTCAATATGCCTGTGATTGAGAAAGTAGTACACAATAAAAATCATACCTGTGATTTAGAAAGTTGTACATACTAACATCAATATGCCTGTGATCTAGAAGTAGTATACACTAACATTACACCTGTATTCTAGAAAGTAGTACACGCTAACATCAATATAATGCTGATAGATTGCTACTTGTGGAATGTGTCCTAGGTGAGGATATTGTTGTGATTGCTACCAGGTATCTGCAACTGGTACGGAAGCTGCAGCTCACATACCGAATGGAACCAGCCGGTAGCCACGGCGTTTGGAGCCTCGATGATTACCAGTTCGTCCCTTTCATATGGGGCAGCTCTCAGCTCATTGGTAAGGCTCCCCTCTTTGTCACTTTGAAAGAACAAGGGTCTCCAGTGTATGGTCAAGGGCGTGGAAAGGTGTGGGGCTACATATACATATACAAACTATTGTTATAGTTTTCTACTTTTACTACAGTTTTAATTATATATGTAATCAACAAGTACTAGCTAGTATTTTAATTTTCACCTTCAAGATGCACCTTGTAAATAAATCTTCTGATTGTTAAATTACCTCTTTCAACATTTTGAATTCCTTTATTCTCCTATATTCAATATGGTATTGGAAAACAAAGGATGTTTCTTGGAATGATCCGAGTAAGGGGTACGCAAGAAAATAAAGCAAACATCTTTGCTCTCACCTGTAAGATCTTACTTTAGGAATCAACAAGAGGAAAGTGAAGCTAAAACAAAAGAACAACTGTTAGATATGGTGTTTGTGGCTTATGTAGGTAGGTTTACTACATACACTACTTACTCAAAACATTATTTTGTAACTATGATAAGTTTGAAATCATACACAAAATTTTAACAGCATTACAAGTTGATAAAAGTTCGCAAAAGGTTGTGTTAGGAAGAGGAAATCAGTTGTAAAATAATAATGGCATGTTGTTAACATGATATTAGTGTTAACCACCAGCAAAAACTATTCTCTCTGAGACACTAAAAGAGGTGAGATGTGTTTTATTTCCTCGCATTTCATTATCTTTTCAGGTATACGTAGGCTACTAATTACACTTGTTGTAAGGATGATAAAGTTAGAATGTAGTGGGAGAGTGGGAAACAATTTAAGAAAAACTACCCTCAATAAACTCGACTGGAGCTCAAACCCTGACATCCCCATTACCGGCAAACCCGACTAATGATCTTGACCATGTGCCCACTGGCGCGAGTAGTAACAATGCCAATGCTGTTAATATTATTAATATTATATTCACTTATGTGTAGTTTTAAGATACTATATAATTTTGTTTCACAAATTGCTTTATTCTTCTTGAACATAGGTATATCTATTTTTCTTTCTCATACAAAGAGAAAATATTGTAATCATGAAAAAACTCAACCTTTTTTTGACTATGATGAATATTGACATTTAATGTGCCTCTGAACCTAAAAAAGTATATCTGGAAGCTTTGTGGGTTACTCGGTTTGTTTGTCTGTACCTGATGACACAACTGAAGTGGTTTGATAGGTTTGTTCAAACCTGATATTTAGGCTTTATATGGTACTACAGGGTGAGGCAGTCAAACGGCAAGATTTTAAAAAAATCACAAAAATTAAAACAATCAATTTTTGTTTAATTTTTTTACATAAATGTAATGCACAAGAGTGGAATTACTAGTGTACATGGAAAATGCTCATTTCTGAAGATGGCATTAGTAAGATGGCATTCTTGGTTTTGCACACATTGTCGGAGTCTGAGAGTGAAGCTGCCCATGGCGTTGCGTAGCATTTCCAACGGAATGTTGACCTCTTGCCGAATTCGCTCCTTCAAATCATCTTTGGTCCTTGACAGGCTCTCCTTGAAAACCCGGGATTTAAGGTATCCCCAGAGAAAATAGGAGCCGTCAAGTCTGGTGAAAGGGCAGGCCACGGCAAATCACCGAACTTGCTGATGAGACGACCAGAAAATGCGAGCCTCAGCAAATGCATTGAAACTCCGGCAATATGGCAAATTGCACCATCTTGCTGGAAAATTGTGTTTTCATCTGAGTCATAGTCATCGAGTGCAGGCAGGGAAAAAGTTGCCAACATGTCAGCGTAACGATCAGAGTTCAACATCACCATGTTACCGTGTTCATTTTCAAACAAATAAGGGCTGATTATTCCACAAGATGATACTGCGCACCAAACTGTCACTTTTTCTGAATGGAGGGGCTTTTCGTGGAGATTGTGTGGGTTATTTTCGGCCCAGTACCGAAAATTCTGCTTGTTGACGAAGCCACTAAGGGGAAAGTGGGCTTCGTCACTCATTCATAAGTTGTGAACTCTCTCCATTTTATTCAATGAGATTTAACATCTGTTGACAAAAGCGTACTCTGCTACTGTATTCTTAAGGTTTGAGGTCTTGCACTACCTGTATCTTGTATGGATGGTAGTGGAGGTGATTCTTCAGAATCCTTCTTATGGTTCGATTACTGAGACTAAGTTCTACGCTATTTCGTCCAGCCGATTTTCTCAGACTTCATGCTAAAGCTACAGGCACACGATAAATATTCTCTTGGGTCCAGCTGGTTTTTTCACCTCTTTTCTGTGTCGTAGTAGTAGTGGTTTCAAAATTTCTCACCCACAGACCGATAGCTTTTGCAGAAGGCACGAGAGCGCTTGGGGGTAAACAAAACTCTCACCGGAAGGCTCTCACAACCCCCTACCACGCCCGCCAGCTCTTCCTGGAATCTTGCCGTTTGACTGCCTAACCCTGTACCTTCAGCCATTTATAAATTTTCATTCTAGCCCTTAAAATAAGTGTTTATTGATTATTATATTTGAAATTTTTCCAAAATGGCTTATAACAACTTTGTTTAAAATAGATATATCTGGTGTGTATTTGACATGACAAATAATACTGTACACCTATTTTTGGGAGAAATTTACCTCAGGGTAGTTTACTAACAATTAATTTTTGAAAATTATATTTTTCTTGAAAATTGCTCTACAAATTTGTTTATAATGTATATCATAGGAGTGTTTTACGTTATGCATATCACTGTACACTCATTTTTTAGAGAAAAATTGACTATAAGTAGTTTACATATGATTATTTGGTTTTTTTAAATTCATAAATGGCTTTGACATTTTTGTTAGAATTGAATATTTAGGCAGTGTTATACATGATAAATAGCAGAGTTTATTATTATTATTAGCACCGCGTCTTACTACCCATTCGGGTTATACGCACTTACGCTAATGTGCAATGGTAGGGTGATTGTGAGATGAAATGGAGGACCTACAGTTTAACGTGGAATCCGAACCACGGTGGAGGCCTGGCATTCCTCACATTCAGCAGAGTTTAGAAAGTCCAGGTTCGGAGGGAGGGGGGTCCAGACTGCCCCCTGTAAGTTGATATACTTTCCTCCCTCACCCCTAAAGCAGGGTATATATATATATATATATATATATATATATATATATATATATATATATATATATACCCTGCTTTAGGGGTGAGGGAGGAAAGTATATCAACTTACATATATATATACATACAAACACTTTCATAGGCTAAAGGCTTAGTACAATTTTCTATCAGACCCCACCTTAGTAAAATTATCTTTTTACTCCCTTGTCCATAGTGATATACAATGCCCACTAGTGTTAGTCCATAGTGATATTATGTCACTATGGTTATGGGTTACATACAAAGTGATATTATGTCACTATGGTTATGGGTTACATACAAAGTGATATTACAGTTCTAAAGCTCATGATTTTTTCCAGCCCACCCCCGCATTGAACCCAGGTCCTTCCTTCAAGAAGACGTGGTAAACTCGTACGCTGATGACTACATGTTCCTGGGGTGCATCCAGTTC
Source organism: Timema podura (assembly GCA_033556935.1). NCBI lineage: Eukaryota > Metazoa > Arthropoda > Insecta > Phasmatodea > Timematidae > Timema > Timema podura. The sequence goes on along the minus strand of JAVRXN010000003.1, from coordinate 35,397,761 downwards.
ATCAACAAGGTAAGAATATTGGGGTCCCCTCCCAACTCTAGTGAGGTGGGGACTAGAAGTCCCTGGAAACCCTCACTGCTCTAGAGGAGTGCTGAGTACTCTCAAAAGGTGACCTGGTGTATTGGGGTAAGGTGTCATACTTCTGTGCTGGGGGTCCGGGGTTCAATCCTCAGTCCCGGCACAGATTTATCTGATTTCCAAACCCTTCCTTCACCTCTGACAAGATGTGTATTAATCACAACTTGTGAATGTGAGGAATGCCAGGCCTCCACCGTGGTTCGGATCCCATGTTAAACTGTAGGTCCTCCATTTCATCTCACAATCACCCTACCATTGCACATTAGCGTAAGTGTGTACAACCCAAATGGGTAGTAAGACGTGGTGCTAATAATAATAGTACTCTCAAACATGACAGGACCATAAGGGGGCACCATCCCAACAGCGTGTATCAGTCTTATTTTGCTAGGATGGAAGAATAATTTGATAGTTAAAGCTGCTCGATTGATTATTAGTAAATTCAAACATGTCACTCGTTTCGGTGGTCGAACGATTTAAGGTGTCACTCTCACATTAGACTAGACTTCTGATGACAGGGAGATCATGGTTTGAATCCCGGTCGGGTGTATAAATGGGAAACTGGGTTCTCCTAAATGGTTTTTCACTCTCCATGCAAATGCGGGCACACATTTTCTAAATTTAACCTTACTCATTCCTTACAAATTAGCCTAATTAGTATATTTAAGCGTACAGCCCAAACGTGTAAGATGCAGTGTTAAAAAACATGTTGAACTAATGGAACTAAACTGATGGGTTGTGTCGCTTCAGGTTAAGACTGGTATGTTTGCGGAGCACTCCAACCAGCTGTGGAACATTAGTGGAGTCGGATCCTGGTCCAAGGTCAACAGTGGTCTCATCAAGATGTACAAGGCCGAGGTTAGTACGTCTCTGATCATAGGTCAACACTGGCTAATAAAGTCTGTTCAGCGTAGGAATTGTTTTTTAAAAGGCCTTTTTTCCCTACCAGAAATCTATTATATAGTAGGATATTGGTAGGAAAAAAGACCTTTCAGAGAGTAATTCTATCTTAATGGAGTATAGGTGTGTGGAAACACTTGGATTGAAGCAAATATCAGCTTCAACTTCGCTTCTAAACAAATATCGACTTTGACTGGCTCAACATTTATGAAGCTTCACAGATAAAAATATTTACAGCTAAAATACTCAATTATAGCCACCATGCACTGTTATGTACATTACAAATTAATATGAAACAATCTGACTACCTAATTAGATTGTAAGTTGTGATAGTAGCTTTAGTTATCAAATTAGATTGTGTAATAAAACATTTTCTAGGTATTTAATGCATAAAGTTAATTATATAAGAACAATCTAATATTCCTCCAAGCCTAAAACAAATAACTTAATGGTTGGGTGATATGAGATGAAATGAAAGGTCTATAGTTTAACATGGAATCCGAACCACGGTTGAGGCCTGGCATTCCTCACATTCACAAGTTGTGATTAATACACGTCTTGTCAGAGGTGAAGGAAGAGTTTGGCAATCAAATAAATCTATACCGGGACCAAGGCTTGAACCTCGGACTCTCAGCACTTAAGTCCAACACCTTACCCCTAGACCGCCAAGTCACCTATAGTAGTACTCATGTCAGTTGATGAGGTACTACAGTAGTACCTAGGTCAATTGATGTGCTATAGTAGTACTCATGTCAATTGATGATGTACTATAGTAGTACCTAGCTTAGTTGATGGTTGATATGCCGGAATTCTGATTGGCAGGTGCTGGCCAAGTTTCCGCTGGTCCAACATGTTCTGTTCGGGTCCCTGCTCCCGTTCAGACCAGTTGAACGGCAACAGCCAGGAGTACACTGTGTCCGGATGAGCATGACTCCGCCACCTCCTCCTCGTTTCTTGCCTCCAGACAAAGATGACCAGTAGACGCAACACTCGGACATATAATTACTCGTAACCACGTCATCGTTGATGAAACATATTAGGCTGGCAGTGTCCGTGTCCAAAGTGTATCAATATTTTTTTTCAAAATATGAATATTGAGAGATTATTATTTAATTTAAGTTTTTATTTCACTTTGCTGAAAGTAAATGTTGTTAGTGTAACATTATCTTTCACTAAAGTTGACTGCATTGTCGATTCCCAGTGTAACAAATACATCAATAACACTAATCATTATTGTAATGTTTTTTGTAATTATTTATTATCTCCCTAATTTCTACTGGTGTTTAATTCTCTTAAAAACATACTCCTTAGTCCCTCACTAACTCTTCAGCATCATGGAACTCGAAAGTTCATGATCGTCAGAGCGTAAGCTCGCCATCCAATCCCTAACATTATCACCCACCTCAATTTTCACATTATCCTCCCATTTCTTCAGATTCTTCAGCTAAAATGTGACCACGCCTGTTATCACCCATACAGGCCACCTCAGTCTACACACCTTTATTGTCCTTAATATGTTTGGAGATGCATACAAACCATGAAGTTCTTCACTGCCCTCTTTGTTCATCCCTCTTAGTTACAAATATCTCTCTCAGTACTTTGTTTTCAAAAACTCTCGATTTATTCACTCAGTACAAAGTTTAAAATCCACACTTCACATAAGTAAAGAACAATGGGTAGGATTATAGTTTTGTATATTCTCAATTTCATATTTAAATTAAACATTGAAAAGAAGATAGAAGGGCAAGACCTACACACCAGAAAACTATAGGCCTCAAAGTTCTCTCTTCTGCTGATGTACCCCGAAAATTACATAATATGTGTTTTAATTGTGAACTTTGAGACCTACAATTTTCTGGTGTGTAGGCCTTGGTCTTCTATACTCCTTTCAATGTTTATTAATGAATTTTATGACTAACTAAATAGTAATAAAATAATGGTGATCACATTGTAGTTGTCAATGGTGAGAAAACATTTATATAAAAATAATAGGGGTGGATGGGATCTCGAACCCTCAGGAAAATGTCGGGAATTTATCCATTCCCGAGAATAGGGCGGGAAAGCCCCTTTCCCCGCAAGGGTTTGGGTGGGAAATAAAGCCTGCTTATTGTTCTAGCAGGTACTACTGGCTCAATCTCTATTGGAGAGCGTCATCTTCTTTGTTCTATAGCAAACTTGGGGGAGGGGGGTATTTTACTTCCTGTGGTGAGACAAACAAGTTTGGAAGCTCTGAGTCAATGTTTCTCGGCCATAGTTTGGGGCATAAAAATGGGGAAGAATTAGCTTGCCAAGGTCAACTATCTATAAGCATCAGCCTGTCTGTTCTAGCAACCTAACAAAGAGTAGAAATTACAGGGGTGTTAAGCTAAATAACCTTTAACGGGGGTCAAACATAGAGAATATTTGAAGGTTAACAAACCTAAGGAACATTTAAGGGGTTTCATACCTAAATAATATTAATGGGTTTAAACCCTGGATAATCTCAAGGGGTTTTATAACTAAAGAATATTTAAACAATATTGTAATCCAAAACACAAACCTACCTTTAAGAGGTGTTAAAATAGGGAACATTTAAGAATGGTAAAAAATATATATATATATATATATTTTTTTTTTTTGCACTCTTCCAATAGGTATTTAAATATAAATATAAAAACACCATTTTCAAAAGATATTAACTAATAAAAATAATATATTAAAATTAATTATTCATTTGTATTCACTATTTGTCCAAAATTTTGCTATTTGTTTCAATAAAATATTCACACACCCGTATCTATATTATTATGTTTTTAGGATATATTTTGGTTTTATATTTAATTATGTCAAAGCTTTTACAAGTATTACCATGCTAGTATAAAAACAATATATATTTTTAATCTAGAACTAATATAAAGCATAATTTTATAATTTTCCGTTCCGATATAAAAATGTAATTACCGTCCATCCCTAAAAAATAAAATAAAATGATATTCATATAGGTAATTAATAAGGTCATACCTTCTTGGGTGACCACATGGTCTAAGGCGCTACTCTCGCAGTGGACTAGACTGCTAATGGTGGGAAGCTCGCAGTTCAAATCTCAGTCCTGTGCGCTGAGGGTGGTTTTTTCCAATATGGTTTTCCACTCTCCACACAAATGCGGGTACATTTCCTATAAATATAACCTCCCTCATCCATAAGACCATTAGCAGGGTGTCTACCAATACTGGAAATACTGGAAATATACTTTACTTTATTTTTGATACTGGAATATACTGGAATTTTGAATCTGATACTGGAAAAATATTCAGCCTTTTTACATTGAGTGAAATGTTGGATTAAGCATTTTGAGACCCCTGATATTATTTGGACTACTAATAGTTCTATTTTGACCACCCCTCCATTACTTCCCCTCTGGTCTATCTTGTTTGCCACACAATTAGTTGACCTTGCAGTGGGGATGTTTGCCTCATTTGCTGGCCTTTCTATTCTCAGTCTCTACACTAAGCCCTCCCCGCCCCCTCCCCCTTGCATACTAAAGAAAGAAACAAATAACTGTTTTGACTTCACTAGCAGCCTACCTCCCCCTTACCCCCCTGTCTCCCAAACCTTTTCCCAGCAGTAACCATTATGAGTGATGAGTTACTAGTAACTGCTCAAGTTCAAACACCACTTCAAACTATTGGTGTACCTGTCTGACCACGTACATCAAGTTGGCCCGCCACTTTCTCCAAATGAATTGAAATTACTACAGTCCTTTGTGCTACGTTTGTGCTCATATGTGCCCGAAGCACAGCGTTTGTGCTATTTAATTACTCAAATTATAACGATTTTAATGTGGCGGGCCAGCTTGATGTTCATGTTGGCCCGCCACATTTTCGAAATCAAAATTTTCTTATACCATTCGTTAGTATTGCGTTTGTGCTCATATGTGCCCGAAATTCAGCTTTTGTGCCATCAAATTATGCTTGTTACAACGATTTTAATTCTGCTGTCCACTGTTGTGAGGCGAAGTCAGGCGGGGCGGATTGCTTGGTAGGATACTTAGGGGAAGATAGATTTTTCGTCCATTGGAGCGATGCGGGAAAGCTAACACTGCACAACTGGAGCACATGATTAGTCTAATTAGTACATAACTGTATAAATCGAACAGGTAGTAAAATAGTGGTAGAAAAAGAAGTCACATTTTTTATACCATTTTGTTAACATGTCTTCCCTGGCTCGCTTTTTATTCATTTATTATTTTTCCCGCATTTTACTACTCGTTTGGAATGTAGTCATATACTAATCATGCAAATGTGTTAAGGATGAATGTAAAATTTAGAGGAAGTTTACCTGCATTTGTGTGGAGGGAAAGGCAAAAACCGCTAAGGAATAAATCACCAGTCCAAACAATACAAATCTGACATTGATTATATGAATGGGGCTAAAAGGTCACAAAAGAGAATCTACTATACTGAAGGGTATTTTGGAGGTTATGTTAGCAGCACCACCACTCGCCCAAACACGAGTCTGCTACAGTAAAATTAGTCAGCAAACAACAGTCTTAACTTGGATACCTTGGCATTTTTACTTTCTCATGACCCCTTGGGGAAAGAAAGTATTGTGATTGTGAAATAAATTGAATTTGAGATTTTAAGAATATCTGATCATCATTCATACTGAATATATTATCTTAAAATGGAAACACTTGTTTAACTAGTTGTATACAGTACCATCTTGCACTAAAGAGGAAGGCAGAAATTAAAGGAATAGTTCTCATATTTGCATGGAGGGAGAGGGAGGAGACATTTAAGAAAACAATTTTTATTTTGTGTTGAAAATATTTATTGAACACATTTTCAGTCACACAAAGTATAAAATGGAGTTTAAAAAAATAAAATATTTGTTAAATAAACATACATTTGCTTTGTTACTACACAAGTCTGCCGCAACTAGGGTGGTTTTTAATATTTGAACTATTACAATAATCTGATGATTATAATGTTTAAAATGTATAAGTAATTAAAAGAAGAACACATTTCACTCTTAACACTTCTGCCATTGGACAAAGAGGTGTAGCATTTGGCTACAATTGAAGAAAGTACAAGTCGGAGGGAAATAAACAACTTACCCCATTCACCGGCCCAGCACCTCTTGACAACAGTTCAGCGAGACAGCAAAGCACAACCAAGCATAACCGCGCCTCGTGGAAGACTGACGGACGCCAACTAAGTTCGAACTGCGGCCGTTAGAGGTCGCGTAGTATCGGATCTTTCCTAAGAACTTAAAAAAGGAAGTGACGCCTAGTCTACTATGGAGGAGAACATTTCTAGTACCTTGGAGTGTATTCTCGAAGCTATGTTTGTCACGCGTATCCACCCTTTTGTGATCCTAATATATTCCCCCACCATATTCCTTCTCCTGTTTCTCTGGGTTTTCAAACATAATATACTATAACGTCCCTTCTTCGAACCCCCGCTAACCCTCCGGCTCATTGAACTTTCGTCAACAGTCATGACGTCACTCTCATCTATTGAGCGAAGAACGGCAGCTTGCATCCCTTAGGTATTTCCACGTCAACCCTTCCAAAATTAACTACACTTATTGTAATCCGTTAATTGGTAAGCAGGTGGAGACATATCCATTATTTCCATATTCTTATTTTGCCGCATTATGGAAGTTTGAGCACCACCATCTATTAAGAATCTGCATTTTCTTCCCTCACAAATGCATTCTAGAATTAGTTCATCAGTAGACTCGTCATTACCTTTAGCGATCGCGGGAACCACCCTTAACTGAGACCGACTTACGTGGCTTAAAAGGCCCCACCCTCTTTTGGGTGTTTCTCACTATTACCCTTTTTGGTACATTATTTGAAAAAATTTCCCTTTTTGCCACAATTAAAACAGGAGGGTCCTGTTCCATTTTGCCCTTCCCTAGGTCTAGATATTTGACCTTGAAATTTCTTGCAATTCCTTGCTAAATGCCCTTCAATATTGCATTTATAGCAACGCTTATTCCCTGGGACTGAAAATATCTTTTTCCTCCCTTCCTCCTTCCCCTGAGGACGTCTGTCACTTTCTATGACACTAATTGCTGCTCTTATCGCATCCTTAAATGTCATAAGATAAGATAAGCGGGTAAAGCTCCCTAATTCCCCAGACAATCCATTAAGGAAAGCATCTAATGCCCGCTGGTCAGCCTCGAACCAAAGTACCTCGTTCGTGGTGACATTATCTTCCAACTCGTGTTGACGTTGATCTTTCTTATTCTATCCGCAAATGCTTTCACATTTTCTCCCTGTTCCCGTATAGGGTGAGTTGCTCCCTAAAATATCTGGCAGTAAATTTACGCCTAAAACGCTCCATTAAACAAGCTTTTAAATCCACAAATGAGTCTGCTTCTAAACAACCAGGATCAGAGATTAGGAATTCTAAAGACTCACCTCCTAATCTCAACTTAGTGACTGCCTGTAATTCACTAGCTGTCCAATTTAACAAATTAGCTGCTTGCTCCAGCTTAAAAAATAAAACAGCAACATTATCTTCTTTCTTGCCATTAAATATTGGAATACTAGGGATCAGGGAAAAGTTTTTAATATCACCATGCGGTAACTCTTCTTTCAAATCTGCTTCCTGCTTCTTCCTAAGGGTCTCGTTTACTTCAGTAAGGTCTGTAACTTTTCTAGCCAACAAATCCACAGCGGTCTGAAAATCAACTTTCTTCCCCAAGACCTGATAAGTGGCCATGGTTTATGTAAGTGAGACGATTCTTACCTTTATTCACTGCCGCTAATCCTCCGTTGTTGCTGGACTCGTTCCGGTGATCTTCCGTCCTCTACACTGGTGAATGTTGCTGCAATTGTTCCCAATTACTGCGCATCGCGGTTGTTAGTTGAGCTGTCCCGACATATTGTACGTATTGTCACGTACTAGCAACACGGGCTAGTCGCTCCACGACCCGTACTACACAAATTCACGTGAGTCCTCCGGAAGCCCTGGATTTCGAAAATCTGGTTGCTCCGTTTTACTTCTGACACCATATGTAATGGTCGTGGGTTTGTGTCAGGCTAAGTGTTGAAGGACGGAGGCGTTGGCAGACTTTGTAAAGGAGGTATTTATTTTATAAAAGCTACATGTGACGTTTAAAGTGCAGATTTCGATGAACAGCGATGAAGGATACATGTCGTCGAGTCGGATTTTGGCTCTGTTCGTTGCTCATTACTGGGTACTGCCATAACCGCGTAACTATTATTATTAGCACCGCGTCTTACTACCCGTTCGGGTTATACGCACTTACGCTAATGTGAAATGGTAGGGTAATTGTGAGATGAAATGGAGGACCTACAGTTTAACGTGGAATCCGAACCACGGTAGAGGCCTGGCATTCCTCACATTCACAAGTTGTGATTAATACACATCTTGTCAGAGGTGAAGGAAGGGTTTGGCAATCAGATAAATCTGTGCCGGGACCGAGGATTGAACCCCGGACCCTCAGTACAGAAGTCTGACACCTTACCCCTAGACCACCAGGTCACCGACTAATCGCGTAACTGTTTAACTAGTAGTCTTTCCTCGACAGCGGTTCACACACAAGTCCGTCTTGTACTCTTATAAGGCAATATAAGGTAATTGCCACTACCGAGACTCGCACCCGTGAGTCTAACATAGAGTCGTTGCTAACCCGACGAACTATACGTCACGGACGCATATAATCACGGACCCCATTGCCCAAAAAACAAGCGCACCACCCGACTGTGCAGAGAAGAGAGCGCCCCCTTCTCCTTCTCGACTTGTATTTAATAGAACGTTTTACCCTAGTTCTCGAGACATGTGCTAAGGGTTTTGCAATCGAACACTTGAACAACGCAGCTATGAAACACTCTCATGTTAAGAAATCCTATCACTGATCCAACTCGAGTCGGCGGATTCTTTATACATAGTTTATTTATTTAATTACTATACTGTAACAATTTAGCTCTTAAGAATTAATAGCCAGAGCTATTATTTATGCTTTTAGTGGGAATTACTCCATCTAGATATCATATTCTGAAAATTGAAAAATGACACCTGGACACGGGAATCGTCCCAGGAAAGGTCCCGGGTTCAATTCCCGTGTCCAGGTGTCATTTTTCAATTTTCAGAATACTTTAGCTCTTACAGAATCAAACTCAAGGCCCAAGGTAAGTGCTCTACAGTGGCGTTACCACTTCTTTGGTTTTGCATGACTGCTAGCTTCTGCTATCAGTAATGTCAACATTATCTGAAAGTAACTTTTGTCAACATATTTGGAAATAATTATTATTTGCTAAGTATTACTATTATTATCAATAAAAATATTATCAATCACTTTTAACAATACCTCCCCAAGGATTACAGTATAATTTTATTTTCCATAATCAAATTTAAGAAAAAAAAGTCTACTAAATTCATTCTAGTTTTTCTTTTAACTTCTGTGGCAATTACAGGTTAAATAGAGCAAGAATTTTACATTTAATGGTATTATATTCAGCTATTAATATTTTTATAATTGGCCTCACATATCTTTAAAATAAATAAATGGTTTGGGATAATAATAAGGAAAAAACATACAAAATGTTTGTGAAATAATATAAAGTTTAAATTTTGTAAACACGAGTATTAATACTATTCTCCGCTCAACCGGCAACAAGGTCCTCTTTTTTTGTAAATCTACCTACTTCACAAAATAAAAGTGGTTGGTAGTTGGCGTCCAACATTATATATATTATAAATTAAATTAAATTAAATTCATTCGTATATTCATACAGAATAAGAGTAATAAATAAAATAATATAAACTTTTTTTTAACACCACGGTAGGATACGTATAAGAGAAACTTAAAATAATATAAATATTTTGTGACGAGGGATTCCCCAATAAATGAGAGAGTTTTTAAATATGACTTAGGTAAATTTAACCTAAGGAGTTACAGGTAAATAAGGTTCAACCAGAGATCGAACCAGAGCCTAGCTAGCTCAAGTATTAAAATAAAAGGAAAACTAAGGGTAACTATTATTATTATTATTATTATTATTATTATTATTATTATTATTATTATTATTATTATTATTATTATTATTATTATTATGTAACCATAACTACAGCCTTTGTAACTGGAGTAAACATTAAGTAACTATAAATGTAAATAAAATGAAATATTCAATCTATCTTTAGCCATGATAAGTAAATGTTTTAATAAAAATGTAAGTAAATATTCAAAAGTACAAATTCAGCGAAGTAGAAATAATACTCCTTTTGTAAGGTAAGAAAATGCGTATTTGTTAAGACACGCCTCAAATAGAAATTGTAAGTAAACAATTAGCAACAGCAAACTCAACAAGGTAGCATTAATCCTTTTGTAAAATAAAAAGTGTGTATTTGTTAACACGCACAATGTTCTGTACTTCTTCAAAACAAGTTTTGTAGTAAACCTTTATTGTTCTCCTCTACGTCTCCAAAAACAAGCTTGCAGGAAGACATCTTTTGTTCAAAAAAAAATAGAGAGGATAAACTCAGAGACAGTTACTTAAAGGACGACGCAGTATTAATAAAAAAAATTCTATGAGTAAGACTCGAACCCGGTATATTTACAAACATGAAATTTTTAAGTTTAAAAATATAAATTCTGAACGAATCATATTAGTCTCATTTGGATTTAAAATAGTTGCAGGAAATTCTATCAATTAAAATAAGTAATAATTAGAGAAAAGTATGCTTATAGTAGGGGGGGGGGGGCATAAACCCTTAGGAGCATGCGGATAGTAGGTTATGTGAGGGGTTGGTTACGTATGTCAACTAGAATTGTGTGAAAGCACGCGAGGAGAGAGAGATTATAGTGTGAGCAAATTCTAAGGGCATATTTTTGTTAATTGTATAATAGTATTTGGTAAAAATTTTATTAGTTCAAGTTAAGATAAGATTATGCCAACAGGGCAGTTTTGAGTTTTATAAGAATTTAAATAGTTTCAATTTAAGACAAATTTTGTAGGTTTGACTAATTGTGATTAGGATCAAACTTAATTAGTAGACGATCGTGGAAATCCGAATAAATGTATAATTTTACAAATGGTAAATTTTAAGAGTGAAAGTTAAGACAAGGATCTTAATATTTGTGTGGGGGTCATTTTAATTAATTACATTTTATATAAATTCAACCGGTATTGGTTAAATACATTAACGGAATCACAGAGTAAGCTAATGAGGTGAAAGATAAAATTTAAGATATCTAAAGAAGTTAATTTAGATATTCACTTGAGTACATTATTACAGTAAATTAAGGTGAGTGGAAACATGAGAGGCCAGTTGTGTCTTATTTTAAAGCATTTCTTTTATATATATATATATATATATATATATATATATATATGAGTTAAGGTGTAGGTCTATTGGTTAAGGAGTTAAGGTGTATTCAGACATGGACTTAGCTATGTGCAAGTCATGATCTAAAGCGTCGTGAGTTTTTAGTTTAAAGATGGCCCGAGGACATCTTGCAGCATTGAGGAGTTAATGTGTATTGGTTAAGGAGTTAGGATGTATTCAGACATAGACTTAGCTATGTGCAAGCCATGATTCATTTATATTGCTGGTGAGTCTGGGAACCATCAAGGACCAGATAGCAGGCATCATAGAATATAGAGCTAGCACAGCGCAGTCTATCATTGATGTCAGTCAGTAACAAAATGAGGCCAGGCCTAGGTTTTCCACCAATATGTGATAAATGTATAACAGTAAATCTGGATTGAAATTGAAAGAAAATTATAAAGACGTTTAAAAGGGTAATCTGTGATTGCGTGATGTAACGGCCAATACTAATGAAGTAACAAAGTGTTTAAAAAAGTTAATTAAGGTGTTGTACCTAATTAGGCTACTGTAATAGATTTTAATTACAAATTAATTTTATTTAAGTGCCTAAGGCAACCAGGCAACATTTAAAAGGTTTTAGTCGATAGATAAAAAATATTCTTTTTTACTAATGAGAAAGTAATTACCAAATTAGAAAGGGAAAAATCATTTTAAATATTTTATGATAGTGTGACATATGATTCAAAGCCGATTTAAAGCAAACTATAAGATTCCAAGATTGTCCTCTATATATTTCAATTATTTAAACAACATAAGGTTAGCTAATAAAGTATATTTTCTGTGGCTCACACACACACACACACACAAGTCGACAAGTTGACATCACGAAAGAAAAGTAGAAAGAGAGAGAAAGTGAAAGCTAGAGGGCAGGTTGACCCTGAACCCGAGTAGCTGTGCCACTAGTCAAGGTAAAAGAAAGTGAAAGGGCAGTTTGACCTTGGGTGAAGAGCCAGCGCCCTTTAACAAGAAAATAACTAAACATTATAATAATCAGAGGTTTATTATAAGTAGATTGAATATTTAATAATGTAATATACTTTGCTCAGATGTTAATATAAGTAGATTGAATATGTAATGATGTAATATGCCTTGCTCAATGGCAAGCTATTAATAGTTGTTCTATGATAATAAAATAAATGAGGTCACATTAATAAATAAAATCAATAAAAAATTAAATAAAAATGTTTGAGAAAACGTGACCCTATTTTTTCAAATTTATTTAAGTTAGTAATTAAGAATATGTAAGAATTTTTTATATCAAGGACAATTTAAATAAGTAAATTTTATATTTAAATGAGTAAATTTATGTTGTACGGAAAGTTTACCGTAGTGAATTCGGTAAACAGTGATTGTATTGGGTAATTAACACAACCCACATAAAGATTTGAGTTTTAATAGAAATAATTGACTTATCGATAATTAAATTAAACATTTTATGAAAGTAATTTTAACATTTTTATTTTATTTTAGCATTTCAATATTTAATTTATATTTAGATACTTTAAGGCAATTCAGCCATTAATTTATATTAATTTTCAAGATTTTTCATATTACCCAATTCAGCTATGTTTGGATTTATTAAATTTAAACTTAACATAATTTCACCTAAGCTCAAATACAAAGTTAATTATTCAACCAAAGCAATTTATAATTTTGTTAAAATTTTTATACTATCACCATTTCAAGAACAGTGCGACAAATTTTTCAGTGTAATAAGGAAAATATGGCAAATAACAAGAAACACTAAATAAATAAACAAGAACACAGAAAATTATTTCTTTCCATTTATTCATCAAAAAGACTGAACATTGAAAATAAAATCAATCAATTGTGAAAACATGTAAACAATATATCATAACTATTGTATTGTTATACAAGTAATTTTAAATCATTGTTCATAAATATATACAATTTATGTAACTTACATTTTACAAATTTATTCATGTTTAATTTTAAGAATATTAAATGTCAAATATGACGTAGCTCTTGCACATTACAGGATTTGCTTATATAAAAATTCATTAAATTCTTTAAGATATAAGCAAATGGGGGTATTGTAACGATACTGATTTGGACCCCTCGCATATATGTAAAAAAGTCATGGATGAAGGTATTTTTCTTTAAAGTACTGTATATAAAATATCCTTTCAATACTTCATCTATGGAGAATCTAGTGCTTTTCAAAAATAATGTCGAAGGATTGCACCATTAAAACTTATTTTTTCTTCAAAAGTAGCTCCGTAGTGTTTACAAAATAAAGCAAGTGACGCTAGTTCCCTCTACCCAAAAGGAAGCTAGCCTTCAATACACCTGTCGCAAGGATGCTTTCGATTTGTTGGTTTTGACACTGGTCACGAGAGGTCCAAGGGGCAAGGGTAGGTCATATAAAAGCTGCTTGTGCTTATGAATATATAGAGTAGTCACATAAATCTACACAGTGCAGGTAGGAAAAATAGTAGTAATGTAACTCAACAGAGTAAATTATTAACAGTGCTTGGCGACATAAATCTACAGAACGTTGTAATAAACCAGTGCCATAACCTAAATAAATCGTGTGCAATATTAAAGGTTTTATTTATTTAGTTAAATTATCTCACAAACATTCTGTACCGATTTAATTAGTGCTCGATCACGGGGCAATTATCAGCTGATTAAACGGTATAACTTTAACCGGCGCCCCAAGCAAACGTGGGGCATAATAATAATTTCGTATCATCATAATTGGTGCTCGATCACGGGGCTATAAATACCAATTATCTCACAGTCAATTCAAGAACGTTTCAATTGGCGCCCAATCGTGGGGCCATAAAACAGAACGTTTCAATTGGTGCCATACGCGTGACCGTAACGTTTTAATGCTAGATGTGTATTTTAGACTTGTCGTCAACCCATGTTTTAATTCAATGTCATATCAATTTATTGAAAAATTTTATATATAACATTTTGTTGCTCATTAAAAGCACACTATAATCAATATTTTGAATATTAAAAGTCACTTAATTCATCTGCCAATTTTAAAACTATCTAATTCATTAAATTGAAAATCTATATATTTTGTTATAGCTATTCCTGAGTATATAATAATAAAAACTAATATGGGATTAAATGCAAAAAGTTTTTAAAAAATTAATAATTAATACTAGGCCTAACATCAATATATCAAGGTCAACAATAATAATAAATAAATATAATAAATATTAATATTAAAAATTATTTATTTATAATAATAAAAACTAATATGGATTAAATGCAAAAATTTTATATTGTGGAAAAAATTAATAATTATTTCTAGGCCTAACATCAACATATCAAGGTCAGCAATAAATAAAAAATATATATATAAATAAATATGTATAAATAAACAATTAATAAAACTGTCACAATGTTTCTTGTATAGACCTCAATTTTGGCTGTCAGAAGTGACAGCTGCTAAACACATGTTTTTGCAGATCACGAGTTGAGTTTCGGTGTAGAGATACATAATTTGGTCTGGTAACTTTTCAAAGCTGTCAGCACCAAAGAAGCTATGGGGGGGGGGACTGTAGCTTGTCTAATGTGCCGACAGATACGGCTTTAGAAGAGGGAGATCAAAAACCTTCAATAGATACTTCTATGGACAAACGGACCAGAAAGGGTAGGAAGGTTACTATTCCAGCAAGATATTCAACATACTCGTAATGCAATTATTGCGTTTTGTGTTTAGATGTTAAAAGGACAATGACTTGAATACTCTGAACTTCATCAAAGTGATATTTTTTGTGAAAATTCCTTATTTGTTTTCTGTTGTTTTGAGTCAGAAACTCAAGGCGGGAGAATATCATATTGTTTCAATAGATGGACTTTTAATTATTGTTTCACAATAAGTCTATGCCTCTAATCATGTGTTGTCTATGCTTTTAAAAATTGTATGTTCTTTGTCTTCTTGTTTTGTAGATTGTCGGCATTTTGTGGATCCAATTTAAAAGCCACATTAAATTAAATATTTTATTAGATACAAAGCTTCTTTATTTCTTTACTTAAGTATTACGTCAACTTTATTTACGTCGGGTAGACGATAAGTGACAATCTCATTAAGTTCACGTTTTCCCCTGGTTATATTATTTTACATAAAGAATTGGTGAGGGTGGCCATGCTGTGCGACGTCTGCCTGGTGAGTCAGCGACTTTGTGGGGTCGGGGATTAATGTACGGACCTAAAATGAATTGCGTATTTTTCCCAACAGGATACTACTTTAATTTCTAGGATTATATGGAGAGAAAAAAACAGCTGATAAATATCATTTTCTATTAATAGCGAGTAAGTATTAAATAACTAAATTATAATAAAATTAAATCACCCAACATAAAAACTAATTCTAATCCCAGTGGGGTCCTAACCAAATTATTATGAGGCTATCGTGAAAAGAGGGACAGGTGAAACGGGTCAGTATCATCCCAATATTTGATTGTACAATTGCACAGGAGGTTAGATTATAGTAAAAGTAGTATTCAGATCGTAAAATTGGGAAATTGAGCGACTTTGGAGAAATAATTATAATATAGAATAGACTTACTCAGGACAAGCTGACTGCAGCGCTCCTGGTTGCCTGATCTGATACTCGGAGTGTGCTGTTAATGTGTGTTATCCGTTATTAAAGTGTCGGAGAAAGCGCACGTTAAAATAACTCATTTTAAACATAATATTATATACCAAAGGTTGTGTATGTAAATATCATTGAAATAACTTATTTTTTACTATTTCACAGTTTTTTAACGTATATAAATAATATATATATATATTATACATATAATGTTAAAAAAACTGTGAAATAATAAAAACTAAGTTATTTCAATGATATTTATATATATATACGATATAATATATATTATGAGGAAAAACTTCGTAGGAGTAATATCTTATTATTCTAAACGTCACAATTTAAACCCTTTCAGTCACCCCATATTTGTTCCAAATCGGTTTGTAACCATACATACTGTGGGTAATTTAACTTACTGACTGACCTCGATGTGAGATGTAAAGTTTTCTTTTATGGTGGAAAATCTCCCTTTAAAGTTTAAACTGTTCTATCCTCCACAGATGCAATATTTATAAATAGATATTGCTCGGTTACAGAAAAGCTTACCACCAATTAATTCGGCCATTACAAGTAACAAGTTTCCTCCTTTATCTTCTCTGTTCTCTCCCTCCTTCTGGTTGCGTCAGGCTGCCAACCTCTGCCAGTAAACATCACGTTTCTTTTCGTTCTTCACTTCTTCTCCGTATTATCAAATACCACACCTTTCCCCTTCAAAAGAAGGACCTTGTCTCTCCTAACAATTTAGATCATTATTCACAGTTTCACTTAAATTACCTAATCTAATTTACAAACGCTTCCCTATCTCACGTTCACTCCTAGGGAAGAGAGGAGTGGTTTGATCAGTGCGGATCCAGCTTCCTTGGGGCTTCCTTACCCGAGGAGTTCGACTAACAGCCAGAGGAGTGCATGACCGAGGTGATTCCGAGGCACTGGAGAAACTGAGGGGTGGTTTCTCTGGAGACGGATCATCTGTATACCCAGGAGAAAATTATTGTGAGTTATATTCTACCAAAGGCAAAAGAACTCCTTCCACAGGGTCGTTGGCTCCTGGTTTTTGTCCCAACAGGGCTTCCGTCCCACTTTCTATTAACATTAAACTACGCAAGTGATCCGTATGCACAAACCTCACCTTAGTTCCCATCCTAACAGGTAACAGGACTTATAATCCTTATTATTTTCCTTGGCATCCATGTTTCAGTTTCTCCTCGAACCGTATTAACCAAAACTACTTGACCTTCTTCAAATATACGAGGTGACCCCCCACCTTTCTATTCCAATCTTTATTTCCATTTTTCTTTCTTTTCCGCCATCCTTGCCGCCAGATGAGGCTTGAACATTGACAACCGAGTTCTCGGTCTGAATCCAAGAAATAACTCTGCTGGGGTTTTACCCGTAATTGTGTGAGTGGTATTCCTATAGGCAAAAGGAAAATTATCTACACTGTGCTGGAGAGTTCTTTTTCTCCCTTCCTGACGATCCTGCTTCAAGGCTCGTAAGAGCGCCTTTTTCACTATCTTCACCGAGCTTTCCGCCTGTCCATAAGATGTTGGATGATAAGGTGATACTGTGTGCACCACCCCATTTCCTCACAGAAAATCTTCCATCTCTTCTGAAACCAACTGTGGACTTCCATCAGACACTAGCTTCTCCGTTATACCATAGGCTGAAAAACATGTCCTTAGTTTTGCTATTGTTTGCGATGTCGTTGTAGACATGGGGAACACCTCTGTCCATTTCGAATAAGCGTCGACCAACACTAAGTATTCTTTTCCGTTCAATTTTGTTAAATCAACATTACGCTCTGCTATCTTCTTAGTGGCCAGATCCATTGTTGCAACAGTACTCTCGGAGCAGCATCGCGAGTTTCCTGACAAATGGGACATTTCTTGCACATTTCTTCAATCTGCGAGTCAATTTCTGACCAACACACATACCCTCGAGATAACGCTTTCATCTTACACATTCATGGGTGTTCTTCGTGTAACATTGACAAAATGATCTGACGATACACCTCTGGGACCACCACACGATTCCCCCAGAGGATATACCTGTCTTAAATGGAGATCTCGTGTCGCTTTTGAAAAAAAAGGCATCAATCCCGGTTCCACTCTGAGCGGCCAACCCTACAGTGTCCAGTCCTCAATTTTACCAGTGGCGTGTATTCCATAGACGCAAGGTACACATTGCTTACCCAGAGCCAAATAGATACATAAATACAAATACCATTAACAAAAAAGTTATGAGTGTCAGTTTAATCATTGATATGCTATTGTTTGGTACAGAATGTGTTCCTTGTTCTACATATAAAATTGAATGTGCAACAGTTGGTTATTTCCTTATTATACGTGACCGAAACCGCATTAAAATAATAATTAAATTTAGTTAGTGTTTAAAACGATCACCAGTCAATAATGGCCACTGAATTTTACTAAGACTTAAATCCTTCATAGTTTCTTTCCCAATTTTCTCACTAGATATTGGTAGCTCCTCCAAAGATGCAAAAGTAAAAATTTACATCCTCCTCTAACATCTTCCCAACACCAGCCGGCAATCGTGACAACACATCCGCTTCAACAATCTCAGACCCTTTTCTATAATCTCTCACCCATATGAGGACAGTAACAGCGCCTACCGTTGTATACGAGCTGCTGCCATTTCTGTAACACCTTTCTTGGGGGACAACAAATACAACAATGGTTTATGGTCAGTAAACCGGGTTAAATTTACGACCAAAAACATACTTGTGGAATTTTTCTTTTACTTCAAAAATCAATGCTAAAGCTTCCTTCTCTATTTGCGGATAATTCTTTTCGGATTTTAATAATGTCCTGGACTTAAAATATACAGGTCAAGTGGAACCTTCTGGACCACATGACACATCACGCTCCCAAGACCCTTACTGGAAGCATCGCACGTTATCTTAATGGGCAAAGAAGAGTCAAATGGCACCACTGTGTCACTTTACACGAGTAACCTTTTAATTTTCTCAAACACTTGTCGCTCTTCTTGGTCCTACTTCCAGCTCCTGCCAAACTCAATAATTTATACAAAGGACTCAACTCTGTTAAGTTTGGTAATAAATTCCCATAAAATTGCAAAAGTCCTAGAAATGCTCTCAGCTGTGTCACATCTTCTGGCGCTGCTGCCCCTAACATGTCCTTCACCCTTTCCTTGGTTGGATGAATACCCCTTGCATCAATCTGATGACACAGATAGGTAATTTCATCTGCCAGAAAAACACATTTGTCCTTGTTTACTTTCACCCCATAATCCCTTAGTTTCTGAAGTACCTCATTTGTACGTTACATGGCCTCCTCCACCGTACTTATTACTAATATGATATCATCGATATAACCAAAGGTTTTCTCTTAGCCCTAACAAAATTCGGTCCGTGATAGACTGAAAAAGAGAACACGCACTCTTTATACCTGGACTTATTCTGCGGAATCTGAACAATCCCACATGCGTATTCACAGTTAGTAAAGGTTGAGACGCTTCACTAACCTGCAACTGTAGGTACCCCTTTGACAAATCAATCTTGCTAAATATATTTCCCCCGATAGCTTTTCAAAAATACTCTCCGTCGTGGGCAACGGATAGTGTTCGTCTTCCGTAAATTTATTCAGGGTCACTTTAAAATCCCCATATAAACTCACTTTTCCCTTTTTATTTGGTACATACAGTAACGGTGTAGACCATTGGTTATGTTGAATGGGGTACATTATTCTCTCATCCCGGATCAATTTTAATTCTTCCTCCAACGCATAGGGATTTGAAAAAAGTATCGATACTATACTAATATCAATAGTTTCCTTTCGATACTAGTAATTTTTTACTCGATACTTTTTCCGATACTTTTACTGATATTGGTACTCACACTCCGGTATCGAAAGAAACAACTATTTTGCTATCTTCAATCATGCTAGGATTAAATGTTTACTATAGACGGATTTGTGAAAATATGTGTTTCAGACTCATTTCAGTGTTGTATCTTGTTACACCACGTGGGAGACTGTTATCAAGCAAAGCGGTTCTCACTCTGATAAGCTGACAACGTTGAGATATGAATGTAGGCATGAGGGGAGAGGGGTTTCCATCCCAAGTATGACCTTGAAGCACATAAACAAATGACGACTAGTATAGGATGGACTGTGGAGGAAGAACAAACGACACGATTTCTCAATTCTCATTGATTTTCTGCAACTCTATCATTCAATATCTTTTAGCTCATCATAATTTATAGCTGTTCTTTCATCTTTGTTTAACAATACAGTCGCCTGACCGGTTGACGGGACGAGTGGTGACCAGTCTTACTACCCCTTCCTTTATCAATGAGCACGCTCATTACAAACTAAACAAAAGAAGCTTTTGTATAACTCAATGAGCTCACAAGGTGCTCCAAGCAGACAAAGCAGAAAAATGTATGTGCAGATGAAGCAGGGCATAGCGTCCATTCTTCTATTGTTTGTCAATAGTTGATAATCTATCTTGATAGCATATATGAAGGACGAATGTAGTTAAAAAATGGCACCTTCTGGAAGTGAATTATGGGAGTTTTTTTAAGTAGTTGGATCGCAAAAAAGCATCTTATAAAATTTGTTTTAAAGTATTAAAAACCATCATAACTTTCAGGGTTTGAATAAAAATACAATTATGATGCAAAAGTTGAAATATTTTTTATCCCCGCGTCTTACTACTTTTTCATGTTATGTACCTATGTACAAATTACACTAATCGGTTTGGAATTAGGAAGGCTTAATTTAGAGGAAATGCACCCCATTTGCGTGGAAGGAGAGTGGAAATCCATTTAGGAAAAAACCCTCAGTGCACCCGGCTGGAATCAAACCCAAATCTCCCCGTCTTCGGCAGTCCAATCCAACATGAGATTAGCGTGTGGACCACGCGGCCACCAAAGCGGATAAGAAATTATTAATACTAGATTAAAAAAGCACATTTTTCTAGATTAAAATTTCTATATCGATACATTTCTTTCGATACTAGCACGGTATTGATATTTTTCTTCTGAGACTTTTATTCAGTACAGTATTGATACTTTTCTTTCGATACCACATCCCTACCACCGCATCCTGTAAAGCGTAAGGCACTGTTCTCGCTTTACAAACTATAGGCGTGGCTCCTTCTTTCATAACCACATCGACTGTTATTCCCTTATTAGCCTCCATCGGCCCATCAAACACCTCTGCATGTGTAGAAATCAGGGATTTCGCCAAACTTGATTGGCCCTGTAGCATGTTCCCAACGTACCTAACTTCTGACTGCCAGTCTAATTTCAACAAATTTAACTAATTTATCCCCAACAATGTCAAAACTCCTTTCCGATTAGAGGAAACTACTAAAATTGGCAACTCCATATTGGAGGATCCATGCATTACTTCGGCCTTAAATTCTCCTTTCAGATCTAGAACATGACTCGAGTATGAACTCAGACCCAGTGACGGTGGTCTTAGAATTTTCATCCTAAACACTTTTTAATACACACTTTCTGGCATCAAGGTGCGTGGACAACCAGTGTCAATCACCATTTATACTGGCTTGCCATCCACTTTCACTGTTGTTACCCACTGCGCATCACTGTCCCTCACCTCGTCTACATGACATAATTCGAGATCATTAACTTTTATAAGTTTAGATCTATTATTTTCTTTCTTTAATCTACATGTCATAGCTATATGTCCTACCTTGCCACATGTGTAGCATTTGTTGTTTTTCAAAGGACAATCCGCAGCCAAATGCAAAGGACTGTTACACCTAAAACAGGGTCTCTTCCCCTGAGCCCCCGGATCCTTTCCAAATGTGAGAATATTCTCTCTATCTAACTGGCATTGAATAGATCAATCCCGTAGACCACTTATAAACCGATCCTTGAGAAATGCTCCAAAATCACTAGAAGCTGCTAGTGTTTTTATTTCCACTACATAATGAGCTACTGTTTCAAACTCGGCTTGCGAACGTTGGTTGAACACCACCCTTTCAGACACCACAGATTTCGGCTGACTAAAATGACTCTTTAACCCCAAAACTAGTTGCTCATAGCTTTTGTCTTTAGGCGCTTCTGGCATCAAAAGGTCTTTAAGAAGCCCGCATGCTTTAGGCCCTACTTTAGTTAATAGAATATATGGGTGACCTGTGGTCTAGGGGTAAGGTGTCAGACTTCTGTGCTGAGGGTCCGGGTTCAATCCTCGGTCCCGGCACAGATTTATCTGAATGCCAAACCCTTCCTTTACCTCTGACAAGATGTGTATTAATCACAACTTGTGAATGTGAGGAATGCCAGCCCTCTACCGTGGTTCGGATTCCACGTTAAACTGTAGGTCCTTCATTTCATCTCACAATCACCCTACCATTGCACATTAGCGTAAGTGCGTATAAACCGAACGGGTAGTAAGACGCGGTGCTAATAATAATAATAATAATAGTTAATAGAAGTGGCACCTTCTCCCCTTCCTCAGTTTTATTAACTAAAATTCCTAGTTCCGGCCTTTCTAGGTAATTATCCAATGGCTCCACCTCTTCTTCAAAATTTTCAAATCCAAACGATGAAACGCTTACAAAGAATTTCCAAAAGAAAACTATATCCCGTAACGCGAATATTATTAATGAAAAACACCACCGAGCATGCTTTCACACTAGATAACAAAACTTCACGTTATTTCTCATAAATGCAGAACTAAACCACTCACGAATAGTCACACATTGTTCACGCAACTTCCACTATTATCCTCGTCGCCACTTATGTTCCATCCTCCACAGGATGCTACATTTATAAATTGATATTGCTCCGGTTACAGAAAAGCTTACCACCAATTAATTCGGCCATTACAAGTAACAAGTTTCCTCCTTTCTCTTTTCGGTTCTCTCCCTCCTGGTTGCGTCAGGCTGCCAACCTCTACCAGTAGACACCAGATTTATTTTCCTTCTTCACTACTACTACTACTACTACTACTACTACTTCTTCTTCTTCTTCTTATCAAATACCACATAAACCTGTACCGAATTTTGTAAAAAATTGCTAATAACAACTAAAAACATAGTGTGAAAACTTAACGGTCTTGAAGAAAGATGCGGGACTCAGATGTTTTTTCCTCCCTCCATCATAGAAAACTTTCTATTTGTTGCCATTTATAGTTATTATTAAGTTTTGCTCAAATTCGTTTATTACAGTAGACATTGTTGGGGAAATATGACTCACTGACTGACGTTAGTGTGCAGTAGCGTACCCACGGGGGGCTTGAGGGGGCTCGAGTCCCCTCTACCATAGTTTGGGGATGCCCCGAGATCTACGCAGATCTAAAGATAAAATAAAATGCGGGGGGCGGGGGGCTATGACCATTGTGAGCAAAGAAAAATATCAGGTGATCATAAATAGTCTCTATAACCATCACCAACAGTAGCGTACCCACGGGGAGGCTTGAGTGGGCTCAAGCCCCGCCTACCGTAGTTTATGGATGCCCCAAGATCTATACAGATCCGAAGAGAAAATAAATTGGGGGGAGTTATGACCAGTTAAACATTGTCAGCAAAGAAAATAGCAGGTGGTCAGAAGTCTATATCATTCACCAAATGTATTTAATTTAGGCCTATTTATTTATTATTTTGTTAAATTATCACGTTTATAATGGTAAAAATATAAACGATCAAGTTAGTACCAATAAAAAACCTTCCAAAAAAGCTTCTAGGTGTATATAATGGTAAAAAAAAATGCCTCCGGTGGTTGGGGGTACCTTCCCCCCAAAGCCCCATTGAGATCTCCCTACTTCACAATCCTGCGTGTGCTACTATTAATGTGAGGTGTAGTAGTTCGCAAGAAAGTTTTTTAAACTGATGGTTTAATCTACAGCAAATTTAGAAACGATTGGGTAAAGAATTACGACTCTAAGTACAGTACTTTCGGAAACATTTACTGTATTTGAGGAAGAAGAAATAAGCTAATATAATATTTTGATTACGCTATAAATTATCATACTATTATTAAATGAATAAAAAATCATTTTAATTACATAAATATTAGACAGTCCCTTATTTAAATGATTAGATGTATTGATAAAGTGTATTGCATCATTAATCTCACTAGCAAAGGACGGTCGGTAGGTACTCTGCAATCATTTACCGTGATTGCAAGGTCTTGTGATCTTTACAGATGATTAAAACTGAGCTCAAACTAAACATTTGGTTTTCCAAGTTAAGCAACCCCGGATACATCTCAACAATGATAAGACAATGGCAAGGATCATTGTTGCCAACTGTACGATCTGTATACTACTCTTGTCTATATCAATCCTGTACAAGGCAATAATGAGATATTACGCTAAAAATAATATATTGGGACCCTGGAATACAACAATATAATAAATTAATTATTCGTTTATTGATCATTGTGGTCGAGGCTTAGTGCTTTATAAGTTCGATTTTAGATGATAATTATTTTATCTCCCTGCCCCTTTTACTGTTCGCCATAAGATTTGGTTTGTATCCTAGTGGAATAAAAATTAATTATTATTATATAGCGCGATAAATTTTGTAGATAGTATAATTATTGCTGACCTACCAGATAGTATCGTCACTTTTATATTAAGCGCTTGATCTTTTTAATATAATCCTAGCAACAAAACAAACAAAAAATCCGTTTCAAGGTCGGTGTACCTACTGACTCTTGAGGTCAGAGATTCGGCAACACAGGCAATAATAAGTTTAGTTTCTGTGTACTGCTGGACATTACAAGTATTTTTTTAGCAACACGTCTTACTACCCGTTCTGGTTATACGCTTATGTACTTATTACGCTATGATGGTTTTTAGGGATTAGGAATATTATATTTATACGAAGTGTACCGAAATTTGCGGGAAGGGAGAAAGGAAAATCATTCAATCATTTTGAGAAAAAACCACCCTCAGTACATCTAACCGAGATTCGAACCTAGATCTCCCCATCATCGGCAGTCTAGTATTCTATGAGAGTAGCGCGTTAGACCATGCGGCCACCGAAGCGGGTGTGAGAATAAGTTTAAATGGCCAAACAGAAATATAATATCTACAGTCTACTTGTTGAGTCAAATCCAGGTTGAACAAATGGCAATATTATGTCAGCTTTTGAAACAAACATAGTTATCAATTCAACTGATAACACAATTAAATCGGATCTACAGTCTATGACCGCAAAGTTGAGAGCAGTGGCGCAGGAACTGGCGGGTACGGGGGTAAACCTAAAAATTGAGGGGGGTGAAAAGTATCATTTTTACCCCCCCCAAAAAAAATAATATAATAAAACTTTTAGATAATGTAAAGGTCTTGTTGAATCAAAATACAAAGTTCACACTAGGGTAACATAACAAAAATAAAATGTGCTTGGAGCACACAGTTTGAAAACTCTGATAGTGATACCAGCTACATCAGCTACTGTAGAAAGAAGTTTTTCAATGCTTGTACGAAAAAAAACTATCTTCGCTCCACGATAAGGCAACATAGACTAAATCAACTTTATCTGCTGATTGCACACCCTGAGAGGCTCAACAAACTTGAAAATTGCAAAATTAGTTAGTGGTTTATAGCTAGTAGCGAATATAGGGCAAAGGTGTATGGAAGCCTATTTTAATTTTTCAGTGTTTCATAATTTTTAGCTAAGCCACATCAGATACAATTTTTCTTAATTTGTTTTGTGTGTATTCATTCTAATATTTGGCATGAATAAAATAAATGAGAAAATGCACAATGGGACTGTTAAATACAGGTATCCCTCGTTATACGTGATATCACTTTACGCATTTTCACCATAACGCGATTAAAAAATAATAAAAATAATGCATGGTCAGCATGCTTAGCAGTCACCCTGTGCGGTGATGGAGTGACCTTGTGCACGCACACTCCAGTGAGGACAATGATCTTTACTGTACAATTTGGTGTTAAGGGGTGGTATTGACAAAACATTGGATATGCATGGGCAGAAGTTAAACAGTCCTGTATTAAGGGAGTTTGGAAAAATATTTGGCTCGAAGTTTCTGATTCTAATGATTTTGATGCTGAACACGAGCTTTCCAATTCAAGACATGACATCGCTGACATAGCAAGATGTTGGATTTTAGGACGTAGACCAGGCAAATGTGGATTAATTGCTCCAATCCCACTCAATAAACTCGCCATTGAAGATCTTCTAGAAATGGAGAACGGCATAAAGATGAAGAGGAAGAGCTCTATGTTGTTGAGCTTACCAAACAACTTCAACAAAACAAATTGCTGAATTTTTTAAGCACATTGACAGTACAATTAGAATCATTGAAGAGAATGAAATGACCCTAAAATGAGTAGAAGTCGCCAAAGTTGCCAGAGAATTGAGTTATTTGGCTTGCTACAAAGCACTCTATAGAGAGAGGAAGAATGCTGCCCGTCAGCTAGGTCTTGACCATTTCATCAAAAAAGTTGAAAATCTTCAGTCTAACAACCCAGGGCATTCATGACAGCAAGAGCTGTCAGGCAAGAGTCTTCAATAAGCAAGAAGCTTACCATCCCAGCTGGGCCTTCCAAGAGCAAGAGCTTATCGTCCCAGAGCCTTCAAGAGCTTACCATCCCAAGGCTTCCAAGGAGAGCAAGAGCTTACGTCCCAGTGCCTTCAAGAGCTTACCTCCCAGGCCTTCAAGAGAGCAAGAGTCTACGTCCCAGGCCTTCATAGAGCAAGAGCCTACCATCCCAGGGCCTTCAAGAGAGCAAGAGCCTATCGTCCAAGGGCCGTCAAGATAGCAAGAGCTTACT
Organism: Timema podura; assembly: GCA_033556935.1. Lineage (NCBI taxonomy): Eukaryota > Metazoa > Arthropoda > Insecta > Phasmatodea > Timematidae > Timema > Timema podura. The sequence goes on along the minus strand of JAVRXN010000003.1, from coordinate 35,371,104 downwards.
GTCCCAGTGCCTTCAAGGGGCTTACCGTCCCAAGGCCTTCAAGAGAGCAAGAGTCTACCATCCCAGGGCCTTCAAGAGAGCAAGAGCCTATCGTCCAAGGGCCGTCAAGATAGCAAGAGCTTACCGTCCCAGTGCCTTCACAAGAGTCTACGTCCCAGGGCCTCTATAGAGCAAGCGTCTACCATCCCAGGGCCTTCAAGAGAGCAAGGCTTACCATCCCAAACCTTCAAGCGAGCAGAGCCTACTATCCCAGGGCCTTCTAGAGAGCACGAGCCTACCATCCAAGGGCCGTCAAGAGAGCAAGAGTGATAATCCAGATTTCCCAGATCCAGATAATTTATCATGCGAATGAAGCTTAACAGTAAGTATACCTGTAGCGTTGTATTAATTAGATAAATTTATTAAAAATTGCATTTGTTTACAAATTTCAGGGGATTGAAGATTGACAAAAAGTGTAGGCTACCTGTAGTATTGTACTAGTTAGATAAATTAACAAAAATTGCATTCATTTACAAGTTTTAGGTTTTTATTTACTTTTTTCCTTTGGAGTAATCCCTATCTCACCCATGTTAAAATCAATTCCCTTTATGCGTTTTCGTATTACGCGATTATTTATCAGAACCAATCACTCGCGTAGTGCGAGGGACAGCTGTATTACATTTCCCTGGGTTTTTTTTAATCTCAAAAATGTTATCACGTATAAAAGCACATGATTATTTCTACCCCCCAAAATAAAAACGTTCCTGCGCCACTGGTTGAGAGGGCGTTAGATGTTGGAACGAGGGGGGAAATATTTAATTAGTCGATTCTTCTTCACAGTTGTATATCAATGAAAAGGATAACGATATATTATCCTCCTCTTAATCACAGCTGTATATAGTAACAAACAATTATACTGCCCTCAAACTAATGGTTACGTATCAGCTGTTCAAGGTCAGTCTAAAAGCAGGCAGCAAGCCTGTTCATTATTCTCGTATCATGTGACCTGCGAGAGGTCTGTTCGGTCGTGCAGTCTTTCTTTAATAGTCAGTACTCAGTGCGTCAAAGTCATCAAGCCGAGCTACTTTATGTGCGCATTTGTGTTCTTTCAACAATTACCACAGCGCAACCGCTTAGATCAACCGCGGTAAGTTCAAAATGATGGCTTGTTTGAACACCTCCCATTATGTTCAACTCAATTGATCAAAAACATGCTTGTTATCAATTAGTACCTTTCTCCTTAAAACTTGGCCCAGTCACCAGGGTTTGGTTAGTTAGTTTTAAGTCAGGCTTAAGTGTTTCCTCTGGTTCCACTCCCTCATATTCACTATCACCCTCACCTCATCTCATCGGGACATGGAAAGCGCCTCCACGTAATGGATGTAAGATTAGTGGTACATTCGGGCGTCCCCTGGCAAATGATACATTAGTTCAGGCTAATCTTTCAGCAAACTGAGCTATGAGTGATGTAGCACAGATATTAATTATAATACCTGTACACTTTATTAAACTATTTTCCGTAATAGTAGAATATAAATCTATTTATTTTACCATAGTACAATAAATGACCCGCCTCGGTGGCGTAGTTAGCTAACGCGCCAGTCGTGTTGAGCCAGACCACCGAGGACGGGGAGATCGAGGTTCGAATCTCGGTCGGGTGAACTGGGGGTGGTTTTTCCTAAATGGTTTTCCACTCTCCCTCCACGCAAATGCGGGTTCACTTCCTCTAAATTCAACCTTCCCAATTCCTAATCCATTAGTGTAATTAGTACTTAAGCGTATAACCCGAACAGGTAGTAAGACGCGGTGCTAAAATTAAATTACAATAAATGATTCAACAAATTCATACAATTCTTGTAAAAAAAATCCTTTTGCTTTCACCAAGTGGAAAGTTGAGTTTGTATGGAAGGTGAAGGGGTGGTGGAAAAGCCACTCTCAGTACAACCGGGCGGAATTCGAACCTCTACCTCCTTGTCATCAGGAAATCAGACTAAATGGACTTGATATTTAGAGCGAGTTCACACCGATGCAGTTATTAATAGTTCATCTGTAGTGGTACAGCTTGTCATGAATACTCCACAGGATGCAGTTGAAGTCCTTAGCTCTAGTCTTGTAATACGAGTCTTGATGGCCACAGCGAGCACGTGACAAGACAAACGACGTCATGCGTCTTGGTGCCATAATGCCCAATTTTTGGGCGCAGACCACGAAAGGGCCACTGCAGTTCTACGATTATCTGGGCACGTCGTAAGTACAATTCTACTCTTTCTTTTGATATATTTACTTCAAAGTCCTTTCCTTCCGGGATGGTTCTAGTCTCCTTGATGTTCTTTTATCATGAATATTTTGGTGGCCAGTTCTAAAAAGATACATTTGTGAATATAATACTTTTTAAGTTATTATTTCATGCACTATAATATCTTTTGTTGCCACAACAGTAAAACAAAAACCGTAATAGTTGCATTAATATAGATTGTTTGTTCATCAATATAGAAAATAGCCACTTTTACAGGAAATAATTATTAGAATCGTTTGATAAGACTTTTTATTGATAATAGTATTAGTAAACCAAAGCCAATAATAATTATTTCCGAATAGGCTGACATTAGTCACGTCCAGATAATGTCTGCTAGTTGTCATCTCCCACCCCTCCAAACCATAGGTGCCCTATATCTAAAATGTCTACCGGCACATCACCACACTAATGGCCGAGTGAAGGTAATTCTCTCGTGTCTATGTTTCAGCAGATGGTGTGTCCTGTTCTCGCATCCTGCAGACTTCACCCCCGTCTGTACGACGGAACTGGGCAGGATCGCACAGCGCTACTATGAGTTCACCAAGAGGAACGTCAAGCTGTTGGGTCATTCCTGCGACTCTTTGGAGAAACACAGGATTTGGATACAGGTAAGTTACACACTTCCTGAGGGATACAGTGGATCTAGATACAGGTAAGTTACACACTTCCTGATGGATACAGTGGATCTAGATACAGGTAAGTTACACACTTCCTGAGGGATACAGTGGATCTAGATACAGGTAAGTTACACACTTCCTGATGGATACAGTGGATCTAGATACAGGTAAGTTACACATTTCCTGAGGGATACACAGGATCTAGATACAGGTAAGTTACACACTTCCTGATGGATACAGTGGATCTAGATACAGGTAAGTTACACACTTCCTGAGGGATACACAGGATCTAGATACAGGTAAGTTACACACTTCCTGAGGGATACACAAGATCTAGATACAGGTAAGTTACACACTTCCTGAGGGATACACAGGATCTAGATACAGGTAAGTTACACACTTCCTGAGGGATACACAAGATCTAGATACAGGTAAGTTACACACTTCCTGAGGGATACACAGGATCTAGATACAGGTAAGTTACACATTTACTGAGGGATACACAAGATCTTGATACAGGTAAGTTACACATCCTGAGGGATACACAGGATCTAGATACAGGTAAGTTACACACTTCCTGAGGGATACACAAGATCTAGATACAGGTAAGTTACACACTTCCTGAGGGATACACAAGATCTAGATACAGGTAAGTTACACACTTCCTGAGGGATACAGTGGATCTAGATACAGGTAAGTTACACACTTCCTGAGGGATACACAGGATTTAGATACAGGTAAGTTACACATTTACTGAGGGATACACAAGATCTTGATACAGGTAAGTTACACACTTTCTGAGGGATACACAAGATCTAGATACAGGTAAGTTACACACTTCCTGAGGGATACAGTGGATCTAGATACAGGTAAGTTACACATTTCCTGAGGGATACACAGGATCTAGATACAGGTAAGTTACACATTTCCTGAGGGATACACAAGATCTAGATACAGGTAAGTTACACACTTCCTGAGGGATACACAAGATCTAGATACAGGTAAGTTACACACTTCCTGAGGGATACAGTGGATCTAGATACAGGTAAGTTACACACTTCCTGAGGGATACACAAGATCTAGATACAGGTAAGTTACACACTTCCTGAGGGATACAGTGGATCTAGATACAGGTAAGTTACACACTTCCTGAGGGATACACAGGATCTAGATACAGGTAAGTTACACATTTACTGAGGGATACACAAGATCTTGATACAGGTAAGTTACACACTTCCTGAGGGATACACAAGATCTAGATACAGGTAAGTTACACACTTCCTGAGGGATACAGTGGATCTAGATACAGGTAAGTTACACATTTCCTGAGGGATACACAGGATCTAGATACAGGTAAGTTACACACTTCCTGAGAGATACACAGGATCTAGATACAGGTAAGTTACACATTTCCTGAGGGATACACAGGATCTAGATACAGGTAAGTTACACATTTCCTGAGGGATACACAAGATCTAGATACAGGTAAGTTACACACTTCCTGAGGGATACAGTGGATCTAGATACAGATAAGTTACACACTTCCTGAGGGATACACAGGATTTAGATACAGGTAAGTTACACATTTACTGAGGGATACACAAGATCTTGATACAGGTAAGTTACACACTTCCTGAGGGATACAGTGGATCTAGATACAGGTAAGTTACACACTTCCTGAGGGATACACAGGATCTAGATACAGGTAAGTTACACATTTCCTGAGGGATACACAGGATCTAGATACAGGTAAGTTACACACTTCCTGAGGGATACAGTGGATCTAGATACAGGTAAGTTACACATTTCCTGAGGGATACACAGGATCTAGATACAGGTAAGTTACACATTTACTGAAGGATACAGAAAAATCGGTTACACTTTTTACAGACGCCAGAGTTTTCATTTAAATTAATTGAAAAAATTACACCTGGACACGTGAATCGAACCCGGGACCTTGTGCATAGCGCACCAATGTTCGTTCTTATCACTGAGCTATCCAGGATAGGTCCCATGTTTGGGTTATTCTTTACTCATAGTTTAAGGCAGAGTCTGTGATGGATGAGTGGAAATTGTCAGCTACAAATGAGCGATCAGTTAAAATAGCGAGTCATCAGATAGCACAGCCATCTGCGACTCTGGAGGGCTGTTATGCTGCCAAGTAAACAATACAAGAGTGTAATTAAAGTGAAATTTCAAATAATATCAACACATATGCTGCAAATTTTTGTGATAATATTACAACTCGCAAATAGCCGTGGTCTCTGATAGCTCGCGATACTTATTGGTCGCTCATAATATATGGCCAATGATTCCACACATCCATCACAGACTCCGCCTCAAACTACAAGTGAAGAATGACCCTGAACATGGTAAATATCCGGGTTAACTCAGTGGTAGAGAGAGCATTGGCACGTTAAGCCAAAGGTCCTGGTTTGATTCTCGTGTTCATGTGTCATTTTCCAGCTAATTTAAACGAATTGAAATGTGGTCCCCTCTCCGGGGACAGTGGCGCAATTACAATGTTTTAGCAACCTGTATGTTGATATTCAGCGCCAGAGGTTTCCCCCAAAGAACTAACACAGCTCTAAATCGACATTTTCCAAATTCTGAGAGTCTTTACAAAGGCATGTTAGTTAGTTTCATCACTGTCCTCTGAGAGTCTTCCAACTGTTTCTTAAAAGACACTGCCACTCTTTTTACAGACATTCATCTCACGGTTGTCTGAGGACATCTTGTCCCTCTCCAAGATATTGAGGACATCTTGTCTCTGTCCAGGATGTTGAGGACATCTTGTCTCTGTCCAGGATGTTGAGAACATCTTGTCCCTGTCCAGGATGTTGAGGAACATCTTGTCTCTGTCCAGGATGTTGAGGACATCTTGTCTCTGTCCAGGATATTGAGGACATCTTGTCTCTGTCCAGGATGTTGAGGACATCTTGTCTCTGTCCAGGATGTTGAGAACATCTTGTCTCTGTCCAGGATGTTGAGGACATCTTGTCTCTGTCCAGGATGTTGAGGAACATCTTGTCCTGTCCAGGATGTTGAGGACATTTGTCACTGTCAGGATGTTGAGGACATCTTGTCTCTGTCCAGGATGTTGAGGATATCTTGTCTCTGTCCAGGATGTTGAGGACATCTTGTCACTGTCCAAGATTGTTGAGGGACATCTTGTCTCTGTCCAGGATGTTGAGGAACATCTTGTCACTGTTCAGGATGTTGAGGACATCTTGTCTCTGTCCAGGATGTTGAGGACATCTTGTCTCTGTCCAGGATGTTGAGAACATCTTGTCCCTGTCCAGGATGTTGAGGACATCTTGTCTCTGTCCAGGATGTTGAGAACATCTTGTCCCTGTCCAGGATGTTGAGGACATCTTGTCACTGTTCAAGATGTTGAGGACATCTTGTATCTGTTCAGGATGTTGAGGACATCTTTTCACTGTCCAAGATGTTGAGGACATCTCGTCCCTGTCCAGGATGTTGAGGACATCTTGTTTCTGCCAGGATATCCGCGCGTACCAGCGCGACGTGCCCGCCGAGTTCCCCTACCCGGTGATAGCCGACGAGAGCCGAGAGCTGGCAGTGAGGCTAGACATGCTGGATGAGGACGCCACTTGGGACGTGGAGAGTTCCGACGCTGTACGAGCCCTGTATGTGGTGGACCCGGACCGACGAGTCAAGCTGGCAATGTTCTACCCCAACACCACGGGACGGAACATCGAGTGAGTGTCTGCAGTAGGTTTGAGATGTGTGATGCAGTAGCGTCTTGTGACCAAAATTCTTAGGCAAGCTTGGAAGGGGTGCCCCAAGCTTAAAAGAGGAGGTCCCGGAATTTTTTTTAAATCTTTTATGCCTCAAAAATCTATTTGGAGTTTTTTTTATGTTAGTTGTGGCTTTGGGTATCCTTCTGTTCTGTGATTTACATTATTGTGTTATTACTTATTATAGACATATACTTATGAACTTTAGTTTGTTAGCTTTCAATAATATACACATCAAAACAAAAGCACCTGCTACAATAAACTCCACAAAACTCTAAAGCCCGGTACACACGACACAACTTCTTGTACAAAAAGTTGTGAAAGAAATTGTACAATATCTTGGTCATATGGATTGCATACAAATTTTAGACAGCGACTGTTCACACAGCATTTGTGATTGCATACAATATTTGAAAAAAAAAATGGCGTTTTTGCCCTTTTTATGGAAAAATAATGATTGAATGATTTGGAAAAAATTGGAATTTAATGTAAATAATTTCTTAATCATTCCTAAATATTATGAAAATAAAAAATTAAAAAATTTCTATTTTTTAATATTCTTTTAAAACAGTTGAAAACCTTTATATTAATTTTGGGGTTTAACCTCCTTGGATTAGGTTTAATTATTTGTTTTCAAGCAATTAGTTGTTTTTCTGACAATCACTCTTTTTTTTTAAAAAAGTAACTGTCCAGCAGACGAAGTTTTCATGTATACAATATTTATTTCTGGGTTAGTGACTTCGGTTCTTGTCGTCACCTTTCGGGCAATAAAAGTCGTAGCTCGGCTGCTTGCATTTTTACCTGATATCCCACAGCTCTTCCCCTTCGCTCCCTTCCGAGATCTATGATGTCACAAAATAAGAACTACACTAGCCAGAGCAATGGGATGAAAGTGGACAAATACCGACTTTCAGCCACCATCAGATGGACTAGTGCACATCTTGCATGCATGTTGACCTGCCTCGGTGGTGTAGTTGGCTAACGCACTAGTCGGGTTGAGCTCTACTGCCGAGGACGGGGAGATCGAGGTTCAAATCTCAGTCGGGTGAACTGGGGGTTGTTTTTTCTAAATGGTTCTCCACTCTCCCTCCACGCAAATGTGGGTTGACATCCTCTAAATTCAATCTTCCCACTTCCTAATCCATAGCATAATTAGTACTTAAGCGTATAACCCGAAGAGGTAGTAAGATGCGGTGCTAAATAATAATAATAATAATAATAATAATAAAATGCATGCATGTTACGGTAATTGCCATGTACAGGATTTTTTTTTCAAACCACTGATGCATGAATTACATTTAAATAATTACCAGGAGAGTATTTTTACAAATATTAAATAAAATAATTACATATCTTTAATCAAAGGCAAGCTTGCCCTGACGCGACAGCACTGGTGTGATGTCAGAGGGTGGTAGATGTATGATGTCAAGGTGTGAGATGTGTTATGTCTTGTTCCCAGTGAGATTCTGAGGGTGGTGGACTCCTTGCAGCTGACGTATAGGCTCAAAGTCTCTACACCCGTTGACTGGCAGGTGAGAACTCAATTTACTCAGCATGTTTGGTGCTCTCTAGACCAGGAGTTCCCGAACTGTGCGTCATGACGCCCTGGGTCATCACTGGTCGGGTACAGGGCATCATGGCTATAAGTAAAAACTAAAACTTATAATGTATAGTAAAATGCAACATGCAAATTTTTTGTACTTGTACAGTACATATTTCAGTGGCGGCTCGTCCTAAAGGGCACAAGGGAACGTGCCCTCCCACCTAAACACCAAGTTATTCATACAAACCATTATAAGCTATAATAATATTTAAGCTATATAAACAAGGGAAATATTAGAATTAAAATAAACCTTTTTCTAGTTTTTCTTAAAATAATTATGACATTTAAAATTGCTGAGCGAAAACCTCCAACCGAAGCAACTATCTTCCCGATCAGGGCAAAGTAGTAAATGTTCCTCAAGTCATGGCCGACAAGAGGAAGACGAGGCAAGGGACGGGATGCTCAGAACAGCTTTGCGCAACTCCAAGAGGGGCAATATTTGAGTGTCCCCCTGTGAGTAGAAGCTTGGAGATAGAGTTGTCTTGTCTAGAGTATGGGATGCATGTCACTGAAGGGCAAGGGCTCGCTGGGAGAGCGGTATTACACGGTCATATTTCTTTGTTAAAGAAATGTGATGTAACTTTGACGAATCGTCAAATATCTTTTATCAAAGGAAATATTTGTTCAAAGATTTACGCTATAGAACATGATCTCGGGTTTTATCAAAGAAATTGGCAACTGAAATATTAACCTGGGCGCGAGAGACAGTTAATAACAGAAATGAATTTGATAGTTTTGTAATTAGTTTAAACGCTTAAAAATTATTAAAAGAAAAGAGAGGGAAGATTGTATAATATTTTGGTACAAATTGATTTGGCGGGTGTGGGAGTGATGGACGTAATTGTTTATTTTATTTTTTTTAATGTTTCACAGGTTTTCTTTTCATTTTACCAGCAACGAGATTATCGCATTCTCAGTCACAGCCGCTGCACATAAAATTAAACCATTCAAGCTAATTTTAGAAGTAACACATTACTGTAATTGTAGAAACTTTGAAAGAAATGTGATGTGATATTTTATTATAGTCGGCATCAAATATTTGATCATAAATTATATTTGATCAAAGAAATATGTGTTATTTCTTTGATCGAAGAAAAATAGGATAGTGTAATACCAGCCATAGAAAGGACATATTTTTTCTCTTGCTGCTCGCATCCCCATCCATTGTAAAGTAGCCGAATACTTGTCAGTCCTTTCAAGGTCAAGCTTCACATTTTCAGTCCATCCCTGAAGAACAGTTAGCCAGCGTGTTTTGTCACTAGTCAATCGCACACGAATGTTTATTGCTGTAGACTAATTTCTTATCTTTCTTCGTTCAACTGTTCGAGTGTTTGAAAATGAATTCCGAAATTAACTGTTAAGAAAAGGTTACCATGAGCGGTTCCAACTCGCTGGAAATTTAAAAGCAGAACAGTCAATACTTTATATGACTACAAAGACTCATTTAAGGAATGCTTAGAAAAAATCATAGACTCTGATGAAGTAGATTCGAAAACACTAAATGAAGCAAGTGGCCTACTGAACCACTTAAATAGTTCAGAATTCATGTATTGGCTGAAACAATTTCATTTAATTATGCCACACGTGGACATTTTTTAAAATCAAACTCAAGTGCGTGGTATTGATAACCTATATTTGGAGAAAGCTATAGAACAATTTGAGATACAAATTAAAAAAATTAGGAATGGTACCGACGAGGTTCAAAAACCCGAAGAAAAAAGAAAGAAAACTTCATCCACTGGCGGAGATAGTAGAAATACTGCTGCAAAAGAAGTTTGTGACACTATTCTAATCCAAATTAAGGATAGGTTTGGTTTTAAAAGGCACATAAGTGCAGCAAAATTATTCAATTCATTTTTTTTATCTATCAAATATCTTTTCCTCAAAATGTGTTTAACTAAACTGTTGCATCCTATTCCATGTTAAACGCTATAAAATTAAAGAGTGAATTGAATGTAATTTACAATCGTGATGATATGTGTGAAGTTGAGGGTGTGCTATCTTTATTAGTGTTTATTTTATAAAATAACCGTGAGATTTTATCTGAAAGTTTCAAACTATTGGATATTATTTGCACTATACCAATGTCAACAAGTGAATGTGAGAGGTGTTTTTATACCCTAAAACGGATTAAGACTTTCTTGAGGAGTACAATGTCGGAAAACAGACTAAATTCTTTAGCAGTTCTATCAGTCGAAAAGAAATTTATTAATTCAATTTCTGAGTTCGACAACAAAGTTATTGAGGTATTCTCAAATATCAAGGAAAGGAGGATGGACTTTCATTACATAATATAATAAATAAGAGATGAGTTTATATTTTTATTAATTATTATTTATTTTCAATGTTGTGCCCTCCCATGAAAAAAGTCACGAGCCGCCACTGACATATTTTAAAGAATGGAATAAATCATACAAGAAAACACATAACATTTTTTGGTGAAAGCGCTCCCTTCGTATGAGTTCCGGATTCTAATGCTCCCTGAAAATATTGGGTAATGGGGCGTCGCACAGAGAATCTGACATAGGAAGGGCGGTGCGGTCTCAAAATGTTTGGGAACCCCTGCTATAGACAGTTAACCACCTCTTACATGTGTGGTGTTTGGATGGGGTGATGGAATGTAAAATTTTGCTCTCACATGTTTGTTGTTGTGTAGCATGGTTGAGATGTGATGCTTCTCACATGTGTGTTTGTCTAGATGGGTGAGGTTATGTAATGTTTCTCACATATGTGTGTGTGTCAAAGATGGGTGAGGAATGTGATGCTGGATCCTGCAATGAAAACTGAGGGAGGTGCCAACAAATCGTTCCTGGAGGTATCGAAGTGATAGCGTTGCCCTCCGGCATCGCTTATGTGCGCAAGACAAGTGACTACACACATGCTAACGAGTGTTGGGATGGCCCCCCACCCTCGTAACACTCCATTCATGCAAGTGCTCGGATCAGTGCTCAACCCGCCCCCTAAAAACTGCTCATGGAAGTGCTGGGATGACACCCCACCCCCTAGACACTGCTACATAGTAAATGCTGGGACATCACCTGCCCCTAGATACTGCTCATAGAAGTGCGGGAGATTATGCCTCGTTCCCTAGAAAACTGCTCATATAAATGCTGGGATGTCAACCCCCCCCTTAAATTGCTCATGAAGTGCTGGATTATGCCTCGTTCCCTAGACACTGCTCACATAAATGCTGGGACATCAACCCCCCCCTAGATACTGCTCATAGAAGTGCTGGGATGACACCCACCCCTAGACACTGCTCATATAAATGCTGGGATGTCAACCCACCCCCTATAAATTGCTCATAGAAGTGCTGGGATGACGCCCTGTGCCCTAGAAACTGCTCATGGAAGTGCTGGGATAACGCCCCACACTCTAGACACTGCTCATATAAATTCTGGGACAACAACCTGCCCGCTAGACCCTCTGCTCATGAAAGTGCTGGGAATTGACACCCCACCCCCTAGAAACTGTTCATGGAAGTGCTGTGTCGACGTCCCGCCCCATAGACGCTCTGTTTGTGGAAGGCTGGGACGCAGTCGTGCCCCTATGACGCTTTACTCGTAGAAGTGCTGGTATGACGACCTACCCCCCCATGACATTGTGGAGAGTTTGTCATGTTTGTTTGTATGAAAAACTACCAGCTGTAGCCAACAAGTCTTTGTGATGATCTTTTCATGCAGGTTTTGTTTTAACATGAGGAAATAGCTTTTATATTTTGTTTTGATAAAAACACACTTGAACAACATCATAATATTCTAATGTTCTATAATCTATATAGTAGTACTATTTTTCATGCACCAAGGCTCGCATATGTTTTGTTTCTTGAAATGTTGAGTCAACTAGGGATATATTTCTTCAAAATAATGTGAGACAGTTTCAAAGAGTTATTCTCATTGTCTGAAATATTGGAAGATACTCTTAATAAAGTCATGCTCAATTTTTTTTAATAGCTTTATAGTGCCACAAAATGCACAAAATTGTTTTTTTTTTTAACCATTCCTGTATTTATGTTTCAACTTCTCAAGCACTTTAGATGCACTAGTTGTATGCGTTATACATTAATATAAGCCCACCATAAGTAGAAATTAGGGGCGACTAAAATGTAACCGTCTCGGATTATGGCTCAATTGTCCAAGGGGAAAACTGCTGTGTCTAGAACTATAATATTAAATTTTAATTCAGAGTACTGGTATTTTAAATAAATGAGTATTTTTATTATTTATTTTTTTAAATAAATGGTACAGTGCACTGCACTAACTTAATTGCTTCTTTACCTAAGAATAGAGCAGTTACTTAAAACTCATATAGTATAATTATCTGAAATGAAATAATAATATACATTTTTGCAGAAACCTAATGGAAAAAAAAGAGCATCACATTGCCCAAAGAGTTTACATTAGATAATGTGGATGGCTACAGAAACCCTTGAGAAAATATAAACATCTCGATCCACCAAATAATTAAAACCCCATTTCCCAGACCTCCAATTAAAAAATATGTATACTTAATAGCTTAGAAAGTATTGGTTTTATAAAAGATTTATTTTTATTTTTAACAGTCTCACAGCTATACAATGATAAGTTAGTTCATATTTCAAAGATTTGAGAAGACATGATCAAAGCTGGATATAGCTGCCCACATATGTAAGGTAACCTCCAAGCAACCTTCCCGGAAAAATTAAATACGCCATTTTGTTTTTAATGTTAAACTATGCCTATATACGAACTTTATTCAAAATTGTTAGAGCCTATTTCGAAAAATAGCTTTTTTTTTCTCTCTCTCTCTTTTTCCTCGTAAGTAAACCTCCATTTTAGGGTTAAACAGTTGACTCCAAAAACTCCTCCGGGGAACATTAAGAAAACCCTATGCAGCAAGTTTGAGCCCGATCAGTAAAATGGTTTCGGCTCTGGGCCCACTTGTGTTCTAAATGAATTTAGTAAAGCGTATTATGATGATGTACTAATACTTAATAAGATAGTACACTATCTATAAAATTATTTTCAAACCACCCATGTTAATCAACATACCCGCTAATTTTAATAATATAAAACACACAAAATTTGTTTATATTTTTTTTACAAGCACATGTAACAAATCTAGGGCCGAGAACACACTCATGTGAACTCCGACACATTTGTATTTTAGCGCTTTTTGTATAGTAGGGTTTGAACAAACTTCCTAAGACTAAAGTGCTTGATTAAACTACCTAGGACTGGAGTTCTTGCTTTCCATGACGAGTGCTTGAACAAACTTCCTAGGATTGGAGTTCTTAAGGCTGAGCCTAACCATAAATGCACAGTTCTAAAAAAAAATATTTAATCATTCAACAGTGTTGTTTTTATTTATTTTAGTAAGATATCTGGGCATCTTTCATAATTCTTATGGAATTTTCAAACCATGCTAAAAATAGTTATTGAAATATTTTCATTAAAATGTTTCCATTTCAATGCATTTTAAATGGGAAAACAAAAATTATTAATTGATTTATTTATTTTCTTTGTAATATTAACCTAGAGTGTTTGTTTATAATATATTATTTAATGAATAATTTATTCTTCTTTTTAAATATATTTTTTAGTTTGGGTTAGCTTCAATAATCACGATATTGAGCTCTAACGACTCCCAAGTTGACACTCTAGTAAAAATACAGAGTTTGAAATACAACTTCTCCTTCTACAAATAGTTATCTTAGTTGATAATAGGTGCTGTTAGTAAGATCGGTACCCATTTACAAGCTAGTATTGTTTTGCAAGCGTTGGCTAACCTGCTGTATCGGAATCCAGGCTGCACTGGAGGATGAAGCTAATCTCTGTGACCTTATTGAGTCAAAGAAACATTAATTAATACCATGTGCATTGGGATAAGAAGGGCTAGTGTACAGTAATGACAAATTTGCATAATTAAATATAAACATCTTATAATATTAAGCAACTAAAATATTCACAAAGTCTTAACTGCTGTGGAATAAAGATAGTTGGTCCCTACTTACGTGTATGAGAGTATTACTCTAGTGATACATTATTTTAAAAGAAAAAACCATATGCTTCTCCATATACAAAGCCCTTATTTACCTGAGGCAGTAAAACATGTAAAAATTTTCAATCGTAGCCTACATTCTTTCACGGTTTTTCTCATTCTTGAGCATTACACGTTGTAATAATAAGTGTTAATATTCATAGTATAAGAAAACTACTGTAGGCCTAGAAAACTACTGTAGGCCTACATTGAATTTTTAATCCACTGTCGTAGGTGACCTGGTGGTCTAGGGTAAGGTGTCAGACCTCTGTGCAGAGGGACCTGGATTCAATCCTCGGTACTGGCACAGATTTATCTGATTGCCAAACCCTTCCTTCACCTCTGACAAGATGTGTATTAATCACAACTTGTGAATGTGAGCAATGCCAGGCCTCCACCGTGGTTCGGATTCCACGATAAACTGTAGGTCCTCCAATTCATCTCACAATCACCCTACCATTGCACATTAGCGCAAGTGCATATAAACCGAACGGGTAGTAAGACGCGTTGCTAATAATAATTTAATCCACTATTATAATAAATAAAAATAAACATTTCAACTCAAATCAAACAGAATTATTTAAAAAAATAGGATCTAAATGTAATTTGGAGATGTTCACATTATGTTTTTATTTACTATATTATTTTATGATCTAGGATTTGACTCTCATTGGACTTTGGAATAAGTTATTTTTCAAAAAATTAATGAAAGAAGTGTTTGGTAGTCAAAGTGTGACCATGTTTATTTTATTTTATTAGCTTGTTAAATGTGGTTACCTTTAATTTGAATCTTTTGCATTCTCGCAGTTTGTGCGCTCGTTTCAGAAGAAATGTATCGAATCCTGAACCATAAGTACCCACGGTGATTACTTTGTATATAATTAACAAAATGTGACTTTTTTACTATGAATTGTATAAATTTTGAGGTGGCAAAGTATTTACACAATACTATTTTATATCGTTGTGAATAACTAGTTTGTGAAGCATGAGTCGATGGAAGAAAGGGTGTTCAAAGAAACTCAAAGATAAAATTGATTATTTAACTGCTTGTCGTAAAGGGTAAGTTTTTTTAATGGTATGTATACATATTACTGGCGTTTAGGCTATCTGTATCTACTAATTTAAGTATAACGGATGAGTACGATACTATTTTATTTACTGTAGAAATAATATCAAAATTAAGATACAAATAAATATTTCTATATAACACTGTAGCGATTATTCTGATATTTCAAGTACTTTTTTTTAAAAAAGCTTTTAGCTGAAGGTAAATGTTACTGACACTCTGTAATGCACTTATAGTGTGTTCAAAATCTCTTGTGCCTTGACAGAGTTGGTATCACGCTAGTACAAAGTAATTTCAATCATACAGGGAATCGAACTAGCAAAGTTACTAGAACTGATTAATTTACGCACTCAGTCATAGCGCCTTAGCAATCTTGACCACGATATGGAGCCGATGATAAGTAAAATATATTTAAAACCTTTAAAGTTAATGAACTTTTGTGTTCCCTATGCCACAAAGTAAGTAAGTAGTTAATACCTGACCGCCTCTGCAGTCTAGTGGTTAGATTTCTTGGCTTCAGATCCTGAAGTCCCGGGTTCGATCTCCAGAGCTTCCAATTCTGTCTGCGAAGCAGTGGGTCTGAAACGGAACCAAAATCAACCTCGTGAGGACAAATGAGGAGCTACTTGAATGAATAAGTAGCGCTTTAGTCTAAAAAACTGATATAGAAGGCTGGAGGGCTCGTCGTGCTGACCACATGGCACCCTCAACCCGAAAATGTTGGCAATATTTTCGCCAACATACGGCAGCCTCTCGATTGGTATAGCCTGCTTGCAGGCTGACACCATGGAGGTATTACTAAAGTTAATATCTACCAATAGGATGAAAAATTATTCCCAAAAACATTTATTTCTGGAAAATTGTGTAAATCCTATAGATGTTTGAAAACTGTAATCACCGTATTAAATAACAGATACCCCCTTAAGTGGCCGAGTGGTCTAAGGCGTCACTCCAGTGTTAAATTGGCATGCTGATAGTGAAGCGATTGGGGTTCAAATCCTGGTCGGGTCTACCAGAGGTGGATCCAGATCATTTTCATAGGTGGGTTATAATTATAAATAACATAGCTACTTAAAATGTTAGATTTCTGTTTAAAGCCATTTAATAGTTTTTCATTCATACTTGATCTTATGTATGTTTTAAACCGTGGTCATCATCTCCAAGTTTTTAAAATCAGATAGTTTTAATAAACCTATTTGAAATGAACCTCCTTAAACAATTTTTTTGAAAAATTGTTCATTCTAGAAGCTTATGAGTTGTCTTCGCCTTGATTTGTTTTTTAATTAGATTCTTTTATAAACCATTTAAAATATTCCTCTCCTAGAAATTTTTGAAATTTGGATGCCCCTCGAAGCTATTTAGAGTGATCTTCACCTTAATTTTTTACGATAATTAGATGCCTCTACAAGATAATCTTTGAAGTGGTCTTCCACCGGCAACATTTTGAAAATTGAATTATTTCAGATACTATTTGGGGTGTTCCTTGACTGAAAATTCTTTAAAATGACATACATTCAGAAGCTATTTGAAGTTGTTCTCCCCTAGATATTTCGAAATTTGGATGACCTTCTAAGCTATTTAGAGCTTTCCTCTGACTTTTTCTGCCAGTTAGATGCCTCTAATCTGTTAGTTATTTGAAGCGGTCTTTTCCGGAAAATTTTTGACAATAGACTGCATCTAGAAGTCATTTGGAGTTTTATTTAAGGCCATCTTTCAGCTTCATATTCGATAATATCAGAGGATTTGAAATATATCTTGAGGGGATTTATTCAAGGGGGGCAGAGTCCCCCACAGTTCCGTCGCTCTTCTGTCCACACATAATCTATATTCGTGGATGAACTACTCTCAGTCTTCTTTGATGAGTGGTAATCTACCGTCTCTATGCGAGAAAATATTCATTACTCGCTATGCACGACAAATATTCGTAATGAATAGTTTCCCCACACTGGCGTGAGTCATATCGAAAAATGAATAAACGTGGACGAATAACGAACGTGTGGACCTGGCTTAAGAGGTGTCTGCGCGTAAAAAGATAAACAAATTGTATAATTTATCTGTGTTGTATTTTCTTTCTAAAATTTGAACTTCCATTTTGTATTTTGTATTAGTTTTCTAAAGTTCACAGGGGGGTCAACTTCTGAAGAGTGGAGTTCTTAAACTTTCCATGGAGTGCCTGAACAAACTTCCTAAGACTGGAGTGTTTAAACAAAAATCATATTATAGGAGTACTTGAACAAACTTCCTAAGATTGGAGTGCTTGAACATTATTTATAAATATATATGTAGAGAGAGAGAGATACACACGTTGTATTGGTATTTAGAAGGAAACTCATTGTGATTTGTGTTTGTTTTTTTATATTGCTGCTATGGCACATAATAAATATTTATTATGATATTCCATTTAATATTTTGGTCATCCCTATGATTATTACAATTCAAATATCATTCATCGTGTTGAGATTAGAAGAGTTTGATACGCCTCAGTTTAAATTACAAATTGTTACGAAACACGCACCGCGTCTCTGTGGCAACGCAGCCAAGTTATCGCTGTCCTCAGCCCTCCATCTAGTGATGGGCAGAATCGGATGAATAGAATCGATTCATTCGATTATTCTGAATAATCGATTCATTCGATTCTTTCAAAATCATTCGAATGAAAATATCATTCGAATGAAAATATCATTCGAATGAAAATATCATTCGAATGAAAATATTATTCGAATGAAAATATCATTCGAATGAAAACAGTAGCTGACTCGATGCGAGCTGACCGATTCACTTCCTTACCAGCACTGGAGAAAATCGACCTTATGGTTTCGAATACTTCTAGGCTATCTCAATACAGGTCTTCATTTCTATTAGGTTCATTTTCAAAAAATTGTTCAAATTGCTACACAATAATCAACCTTACGCTTTCAAATGATTCCAAGGCTAATATAATACAAAGTTTAAGTGGTTATACAGTTTAAAATCGAATAGCAGCCAAAAATAATTCGAATGAAAGTAACAAAATGATTTGATTATTTTGCTACATTATAACTATTGATACTACGTAGATTGTTTCTTTTTCTGTTGCGCTTTTTTTTTAAATTCCTGTTTTGAATATGCCACCTAATTTTTAAGTACAGTAAAATATGTTTTTGTTACAATATTTATATTTGAAACTAATGTGTTTTTTTTTCTTCCGATTCTCCAATAATTGTTTCTAAGCGAATAATAAATATGGAATATGAGTAAAGGAAACATTTACACTTTCACACGGCAAACTAATACCAATAGTTTACGCTAGCATTTTTTTTAATGTACACTAAGTTCAAATAAAAACTTACCTTTTTGTGGATGATGATAGACGAGTCTCGGAGTTATTTGTGAGGCTAGTTTTCCCGACTTAATGTAGAATTTTATTTTGGTCGTGAGTAATACAAGCTGGTTTTTGTTGTTCTAATGTTGTCCCTTGCGATCGTTGGCAAACTTCATCCCCTCAAGAAAATCCTGGATCCGCCCCTGGTTATTGAGATTTCCTTAAAAGGCTTCCCACTCTTCTTCCATGTGAACGCAGATACATTTCCTTTAATTTCTACCTTTCTAATACCACCACCATTGTGTAACCAAACGCGAATAGCCCTAACGGGCTGTGAGATAATATATTTTTTAAGTTGACTCAAATTTATTAAATAGATAAGTATATTTTTTATAAATGTAATAAAACATTGCCCGGCCGTAATATTCAGATCATCTTATCATTTTATTCATTCAAATAATTTTATATTCTTATAACTGAAAAAAAAAAGTCACTATACAGCAAACTTATGTTGCCGTTTTCGGGTAGTAAATTTTATGTTTGATTTACTTACGTTTCCATTCGTGTTTAAGAGTCGAAATAATTGACCCTCTAATATTTCCTAAACATAAACAATTATAAGCTTACAATCCTATTTATATATCGGGTAAGTGATGACATATTTTCTATTTGAATATCTGAATCAATTAATTATATGCCGCCTGGAATTCAAATAGAAAATATGTCATCACTTAACCGATATATAAATAGGATTGTAAGCTTATAATTGTTTATGTTTAGGAAATATTAGAGGGTCAATTATTTCGATTCTTAAACAAGAATGGAAAGATATGTTCTTTATTTATTTACTATGACTCTCACGCAAAAGTATTTATATTAATGGCAAGGTACTTATGAGACTAAAGCGTTCACTGTGTAGTATTTTGTTGTGACTGTACTTTGATCTTTGACACCGACACAAGGAACTAAATACAGTAAAGAAAAGTGTTGATAAGTTGCAAACGTAAAGGAATGCGTGTTGTGAGAGCCGACAGCAGGGTGAGGAGAATAGTAGCACAAAGCAAAACCACCAACTAGTAACTACTTTTAAGAAGTAGTAATAGCTAACATCCGATTATTACCGACTCTTTACTACTTCTCAAAATCATTCGAATGATTCTTTCGATTCATTCGATTATTTTTCAAAGAATCGAATGATTATTCGATTCTTAAAATCACTCGATTATGCCCATCACTACCTCCATCACACGTCGATTTTCACAAAGTTGCGTCATCTCGCGCATGCGCTCCGACTCAGTTCACCGAACTCTCGACAGATGGTGCTAGGATGGCACTAACAGCATACTACAAGCGAGATTGGAAATATCGATCTATTGTCATTTAACAATTAAATACTGTAAACCTAAACGAACTTGATTTTAACAGAAACAAAGAACACCATCTTGATTTTAGAATGAATAAATAATTCTAGCATGGGCGTCGTTAGCTATAATTTTTTTGGGAGGACAAAATTTTTCATTGCAAACTAATTTTATTGTTACTTTTTTTTGGTACATCGTCACACTAAAATACATCACGCACGCAAAATCTAATTATTGCAAGAAAGAAATTAAGTCAAAACCCACAAAATAAATTTATAAAAGATCCTATTTGATAGTTGTGAAAAGAAATAAACAATAACAAAATAATTAACATTGTCATTAGGATGGAAATGGTTCAAAAGTCCTTTTTCTAAATTTAGAGCCATGATACAAATGTAGGCTACCAAGTTTTCTCATATCAATTGAGTCCGGAAAGTCCTCCTTAATTCAGACCTAATGGAGACCAGTGTTGCAGCAATTTTCCTAGTATCGATTGAGTATAAGATGTTATTGTGAACATGACAGAGGGCAACGTGGGTCACTCTCTTTTGAGTAATTGTGGAACGCAAAAATGTCTTCAGCCGTCTGAGAGATCTGAAACTTCTGCCTCACAAGACGAGCTGGGTTAAAACCAGCAGCAGCCGAACAAGATGCTCCACATTTGAAAACAGTTTTTTTAAATTCTGGTGTAATTTGTTTGAAACACTTCCCATCATCGTCCACACAAGAAACACTATATTTTGATAAAAACATCTTAAGTTCCACTTGCAATAATGATGTGTCTATTTATGGGTAGTCATTGATATCAGAACAGTTTTCTCAAGAAGTCAGTAGTACTTCTTCAAGTTTCAGGTGTTTCTTGATGCCGGGTTGGTCAAACCGGTTTTTTTATTGAATTATTGGGGAGGGGACATGCGTCCCCGTTGGGTTATTGGGGGACGTGTCCACCCCCACCCCCGCTAACGACGCCCATGATTCTAGTAATCATTTATCAAAGAACACTTTAACAACACATTTCAACTAGAAGTGTTTCTATATTTATTATTATTATTATTATTATTATTATTATTATTATTATTATTATTATTATTATTATTATTAGTTAGGGTTAGTTAACGAAAGGTGAAGTATTTCAAATAGGAGGAATAGTACTGGAGAGTGGCGTGTGACAAGACTCCAGGCAAGGTCGGTTACCTCCTTCACGAAGTGAAAGTTGGATTTCTAATATCTCTAAACTCCTGTGAGAACAATAAGAGACTGACCCGCATCGATGGTCTAAGGTACAGTCTAATTATAATACGGAGAGAATACGAACTCTTATTTTTTGCGGCCAACAATGATAACGTTTAGCCCTCTCTACATAATCCGTTTCCGTTATGTCTGAAGTTAATAAGAAGAGCTCGCTCGACCCCACAATAACAGATTGTTCTGGAAATAGAGTCCGTATCCGTTAGTGGATCTACTTTAGCGGAGAACGAATCATAAAAATACAAAAAATTACTATCCGCCTTTTTTTTTTTAAATTCATGGGCTACTGTTATTTAAATTAAAATGTATTTTTTTAAATCGTAAAATATTACGAAAATGTTAATTGTTGAGAATTCGCAGATATTGTTTTATTTAGACGAATTTGACTGTTCAAAATATTATACTCCTATACTCCCATTGAGTGACACAAAATCACGTGATCACGTGAGATTAACGACACAAAATTGGAATTAATACGGACCAGGGCTTATAAGGATTATACGTGGCTTAGAGCCTCATTTACTACTGCTCTTTTATCTATTATAGTGATACAATTCAAAAGTGACATCTGCAGATCACATCAGCTGGTTAATGAATACGTGAAAGTAGATCTATAGACAATCTATGATTGAAGTGATGGGCAAGGGGGGCACTACTACCCCCTGGAATTATATTTTCTTTGAAAAGAAAACATTGTTAACATTTTTCAATCTTCTAGTTTGCCTTATCATTTTTTCTTCCAACATTTAACAACTATCAGATTTACAATAGTGGTATGTGTGTGGGGGGGGGGGGGGGCGGTCGGGGGTAGGAATATATTTGGACCCCCAACCCCCTGGAAAAATTTCTGCGGGCGCCCATGGGTTAAACGCTTTCAATAATATTTCCCTGAGGATTACTGTATGATTGGCTTTTTCCTAACTTATTGAAAGACCGCTGTACATACAACATAAATAATTTAGGACATTTCCCACCTTGAGCGTTGCAATAAGATAATTCGAGCAATAAGATAATTCACCTCTTCTTTCCAGTTTTAAGTTTCAAGTGACTGCTCGGTGAACAAGTGAAGTAACTGTGCATGACCTTGAAACCAGGTAGCTTGATAACTGCTCGCTAGATGGCAGCAGCGACGAGGATGGTGAGATCTAGCGAGGTCAACGGATCTCCTTGTTGAGATCACACACTTCATTGTTCTGACTCTGAGCGATGTTGCCAGATCTCCTACTGTCTTGTAGACATTCCGACAAGTTTGTGAGAGCGTGGCCATTGTTGTATTTGTCGCACGACGTGTCGGAAACTGTGTATATTACCTTCATCGGACGTCACACTTCTTGACCTTAGGACTTTTAAAATTCAGGCTCTTTCAGTAATATCTATGTCACAATTGACTGTCCATTATTGTTTTTTTATAAATTCAATTCCTTTCAATAACACCTGGTCCACAATCTACTATAGTTTATTGATTGATTTTAATTTCAAACCCTTTCAACAATACATGGTTCACAATCAAATGTATTTTATTGATAAATATAAGCCTTTCCAATAATACTTGGTTCACAATCGACCTATATTATTGGTGTTTAAATTCAAACCCTATCAACAATACATGGTTCACAATCTAATAAATTTTATTGTTTTTAAATTCAAACACTTTCAACCAAACCTGGTTCACTATAGAGTTCACAATTAACTGTATTTTATTGGTTGTTTTTAAATACAGCCCCTTTCAACCAAACCTGGATCACAATAGAGTTCACAATTGACTATATTGTGTTGGTTTTTAATCAGTTATAAGTAAGGAATCAGCAGAAGAAGAATGTTTTACATTGTAAATCTATTTAATCGTAGCCACAGTTGACCATTTTGTGGTGGCTCACTTCGCCAAACGTTCGAGGTTCGAATACCCGGCTCCGACATCTTTCAAAGATTGTTATTGTTTCAACACACTGCGACAATCCGGAAAATGCTCCATATTAGGACACAAAGAGTTGGACTACAGGTTTCTCCAACAGTGAAGAACTACGCATGCGCAGAACAATGAAGGCCGCACGCTCTCTCTCTCTCTCTCTCTCTCTTTCTCCACGCGGAAGTGAACTAGGGTACTACTACGAGCAAGCAACCGCGCACATCCGCCACTTGTACGTCACCTCAATCGCGTTCTCGAAGAAAATCAAACAAGTGCATTGTAGGAATTGGGAAACATAACGCAAGGTGCCAAATTAAAAACTTTTTTTGTATCTGGTTTGAAACTATGGACGAAAGGAAACGCAAGAAAAGGGCAGTATTTTTTGCGGTTTTTATAGCATACAATTTCTTTTTTCCGGCAAAATAAATCAAATATTGCTCTAATAGAAATATTGAGTCTAATTTTCTTCAGATTTTGAAAACAACAATTGTTGAATATCTATCATGAGCATAGCGGCATTAGTTGACAAACTTTTTAAATGAAAATAAAAAGTTGTCGTTAAATTCCAGGACACCTTGGCAGATATTCAACAACTGTTGACATCACCATCTGAAGAAAATTACATACAATGTTTCTATTGGAGCAATATTTTATTTATTTTACCAAACTTTTTCTTGCTAAAAAAAAACCTGCAAAAATACTGCCCTTAACTCTTGTTATTCCCACAGTCTACCTTAGTACTGCACTTACCCTCTTCGGTGGCTGCATGGTCTAACGTGCATTTCTCGCAGTAGACTAGACTGCTGAAGACAGGGAGATCTGGGTTCGATCCCGGTAGAGTGCACAGAGGGTGGTATTCCACTCTCCCTCCACGCAAATGCGGGTTCACTTCCTCAAATTAAACCTTCCTAATCCTAGACACATTAGTGTAACTAGTACATAGGCGTATGACCCGGACGGTTAGTAAGACGCGGTGTTAACAAAAAAAAGACTGCATTTGTGTAGGAATGGTCATTGGTAGTCGACCGTGAAGGTTCGAGGTTCAATATCTTCGCCATCAATGTTTGTTGGTCGATGATTTTTTTTAAATACCGCGTCTTACTACCCGTTCGGTTTATACCGATATGTACTGTTTTCACAAATATGTTAGGGATTAGGAAGGTCGAATTTAGAAGAAGGGTACATACATTTGCGTGGAGAGAAAGATAGGAAAATCATTTTAGAAAAAAAACTTTCAGTACATCCTACCAGGATTCTGAGCCCCTGAGCTCCCCTTTCGTTAGCAATCCAATATATTGAGAGAATGATGCCTTAAACCATTCGACCATCGAAGCGGGTTGATGATTTTTGAAAAATCAATGTTTTGCGCCGAATAGGAATCGATATTACATACAAATCAGTCTTCGACAAACTGATCATTTTGTTTTTTACTGTAAACTATTAATTACTTTGTCTATTTTAGAAGTACCTAGTATTTTTTTAGATGTGTATTTATGAAAAAAATAGATTCATGTATTTAAAATGCATTTCATTTTCAGTTATTTAATTGATCTAAAAATAAAAAAAATCTCCACTGTTGGTGTCAAGACATAAATATTTTAGAAAAGAACATAAAGTGTTAGCCCGCTCTACCTCCACGTCCCGTGACCAGAGGTCGGTCGCAGTAGTTTCCCGCGTGACGTCACAGTGAGGAGAACTGGCAACAGCGGGCCGGTGTTGCGTCATCATAGTGTGCGGGGCCAAGGATTGGGGGGGAATCAACCAGTTTCAAGGCAGTTGTAAAACGACAAATAAACACGAGCGCTTGGTTTAGAACGTAGAGCTTAGTACTCCATGAAACCAACTGACCTGGGTCAACACTTAACCTAAACATCCACGACTGTCTTTAATTGCACCCTCGAATGAATATGGCCCAGCACAAAGGGTCATTGGCACCTCGCACCCTTCACGAACACTGATTCCTGTGGGTGGAAGGAAGGTCCACATGTTATCGACCCCGGAATGAAGGATGAAGAGAGTACTGCTAGTTGCTCTTAACCTAACGGTGCCGCTGTGCAAACCAGAGAGCTCTATGGAGAGATTCAATTCATGTAACTAGAGTATGAACCAGAAAGTTCATTCCCGCACTTACAAAAGTACGCCACATTTCGCTATATTGAGCTAGTTCTATCCAGTCCACTTCATTACACCCTGTCTCTATCTTGAGCTAGTTATATCCAGTCCACCTCATTACATCCTATCCATATCTTGAGAGTTCTATCCAGTCCAACAAATTAAATCCTATCCCCATCTTGAGTAGTTATATCCAGTCCACCTCATTACACCCTATCCCTATCCTGAGATAATTATATCCAGTGCACCTCATTACAACCTATCCCTATCTTGAGCTAGTTCTATCCAGTCCACCTCATTATACCTTATCCCCTTCTTGAGATAGTTCTATCCAGTCCAACTCATTACACCCTATCCCTATCTTGATATAGTTCTATCCAGTCCACCTCATTACACCTGTCCCTATCTTGAGATAGTTCTATCCAGTCCACCTCATTACACCCTGTCCCTATCTTGAGATAGTTATATCCAGTCCACCTCATTACACCCTATCCTATCTTGAGAGTTCTATCCAGTCCAACAAATTAAACCCTATCCCTAGCTTGAGATGGTTCTATCCAGTCCACCTCATTACACCCTGTCCCTATCTTGAGCTAGTTATATCCAGTCCACCTCATTACACCCTATCCCTAACTTGAGATAATTATATCCAGTGTACCTCATTACAACCTATCTCCCATCCTGAGATAGTTCTATCCAGTCCACGTCATTACACCCTGTCTCTATCTTGAGCTAGTTATATCCAGTCCACCTCATTACATCCTATCCCTAACTTGAGCTAGTTATATCCAGTCCACCTCATTATACCCTATCCATATCTTCGAGTCATTCATCAGTCCAACTAAATCAAACTCTAAACCCTAGCTTGAGAGTTCTATCCAGTCCAAAATTACACCTATCCCTAT
Source organism: Timema podura (assembly GCA_033556935.1). Taxonomy (NCBI): domain Eukaryota; kingdom Metazoa; phylum Arthropoda; class Insecta; order Phasmatodea; family Timematidae; genus Timema; species Timema podura. The sequence goes on along the minus strand of JAVRXN010000003.1, from coordinate 35,344,931 downwards.
CTTGATTAGTTCTATCCAGTCCACTTCATTATACCTATCCCTATCTGAGATATTCTATCCAGTCAACTCATTACACCCTATCCCTATCTTGAGCTAGTTATATCCAGTCCACTCATTATACCCTATCCCTATCTTGAGAGTTCTATCAGTCCAACAAATTAAACCCTATCCCTATCTTGATGACCTATAGTTCTATCCAGTCCACTTCATTATACCTTATCCCTATCTTGAGATAGTTCTATTCAGTCCAACTCATTACACCCTATCCCTATCTTGATATATTTTATCCAGTCCACTTCATTAACCTTATCCCTATCTTGAGATAGTTCTATCCAGTCCACTCATTACACCATCCCTATCTTGAGATATTTCTATCCAGTCCACTTCATTATACCTTATCCCTATCTTGAGATAGTTATATCCAGTCCACTTCATTATACCCCATCCCTATCTTGATATAGTTCTATCCAGTCCACTTCATTATACCTTATCCCTATCTTGAGATAGTTCTATCCAGTCCACCTCATTACACCATATCCCTATCTTGAGATAGTTATATCCAGTCCACCTCATTACACTATCTCTTTCAGGTTCATTCTAATCCTATCTACGTTTAGGTCTTCCTATTGGGTTTGACAGTCAGTACCCTGAACAAGATTCTAGATCCTTCCATTCGCGCTGCATGCTCGGTCCATTGTAATCTACGAGGCTTTACTCTCCTAACAATGTGTTGGGATGTGTACAGGATATGTAGCTCATCATTATGTAACCTACTCCAATCCCCAGTAGCATAACTCCGTTTTGGACCAAATATCTTTCTAAACACCTTGTTTTTGAAAACCTTAAATTTGTTTTGGTAGCCCTTAGTGCAATTAATTGTAAATATCGCTGATTAGTGCGGCGACCGCAAACTAATAGGCCTACTTGTATTGCTGACAAACAACTAGAGATGCCAACGATGTATCGAGGATGATTATTTAGTGGCGATCACAGGTATGGAGGACCACGTGCTGACTGCACAACTGCCTCCAGCTCATCCTGTCCTGAGGCCTGAGCCATCTCCCTCCAATCCCCCTCCACTCTGGGCTACTTGAGATCACTCACTGGCCACACCATCACTCCACCACGTTCTGTCCTGAGCCATCTCCCTTCAATTCTCCTCCACTCCGGGATACTTGAGATCACTGGCCACACCATCACTCCACCACGTTCTATCCTGAGCCATCTCTCTCCAATCCCCCTCTCCTCCGGGAAACTTGAAATCACTGGCCACACCATCACTCCACCACGTTCTATCCTGAGCCATCTCTCTCCAATCCCCCTCTCCTCCGGGAAACTTGAAATCACTGGCCACACCATCACTCCACCACGTTCTGTCCTGATCCATCTCCCTCCAATCCCCCTCCCCTCCGGGATACTTGAGATCACTGGCCACACCATCACTCCACCACGTTCTATCCTGAGCCATCTCCCTCCAATCCCCCTCCCCTCCGGGCTACTTGAGATCACTCACTGGCCACACCATCACCCGACCACGTTCTGTCCTAAGCCATCTCCCTCCAATCCCCCTCCACTCCGAGATACTTGAGATCGCTGGCCACACCATCACTCCACCACGTTCTATCCTGATCCATCTCCCTCCAATCCTCCACACCATCACTCCACCACGTCCTGGGTCTTCCTATAGGTATTTGAGTACCAGGTATATTTCGATACAAAAATAAATAGGGCTATAGAATTAGTTACAAAAACATTGTTATATCTATTAAAGATTGTGAATAAAAATAAATTGAAATAGTTTTTTCTCTAATTTTACCAACCGACTCAATATTTTCCTATTTTTATTAACATTGTCTGCTATTTTCAACAATTAAATAAACATTGAAAAGTGGTGCTGGATATAATTTCAGAGCATCAGTAATCTTAATACTCCCCCTCCCCCCCATATATTGATGTAACAAATGATAAATATATATCGATATCAAAGTGAGACTACTATCGTAACAGACAACCTCAGAATAGCGCCCGCAGTAAAAGGCTAAGAGCCTTGTGCCAAGCCAATAGAAAGGTAATGTAATGCAACGCAGTTGTCTGTGTCCTCCAAGTGGAGCGCTGGCTCGCCCACGCGGTGTTGCCAAGTGTGTCTGCAGGTGAAAGTGCACAGATGCCCTCATTCCACCAGACCGTTACAAGATGTCCCGTGACCCCGCCACTACGAGATATACGGAAGTTTTCAAAGCGGTCCTACACATCCCAACATTATTGACAGTACCTGTCAATGAACTCAGTGTCTTACAGATGGAGAACAGTAGCGTACCCACGGGGGCTTGAGGGGGATAGAGCCCCCCCCCTACGTAGTTTGGGGATTCCCCGAGATCTACGCAGATCCGAAGAGAAAATAAAATGGGAGAGGGGGTGTGGACTATCTTCACGCTCCAAAATATTATTCTTTGGTCAGTAGGATTAACCCCCCCCCCCCTTTCCAACTACTCTTTCAGTGCCAGCGTTTTTTCGTAAGATTATTGTTTACAACACTCAACATTTTTTCTCTTTTCTATGCACATTTAACAATTATAAATAATCGGTGACTTTTGTGATAGTAGGCCTATGTGACAGTTAAGCCAACTTTAATTTAGGCCTATTTATTTATCATTTTGTTATACTATCAAGTTTATAGTAGTAAACATATAAATGATCAAGTTAACAATTACCAATTAAAAATCTTCCAAAAAAGCTTCTAGGTGTATATAATGGTTAAAAAAAATGTTGACTTCGGTGGTTGGGGGAACCTCCCTCCAACCCCCCCCCCCTTAAGTTCCCCACCCTTTGCAATCCGTAAGCTACCGGGAGAGCAGTCCTTCACATCTCAGTATTATTGACAGTACCTGGCTATGAACCCAGTGTCTTACACATCTCAGTATTATTGACAGTACCTGGCTATGAACCCAGTGTCTTACACATCTCAGTATTATTGACAGTACCTGGCTATGAACCCAGTGTCTTACACATCTCAGTATTATTGACAGTACCTGGCTATGAACCCAGTGTCTTACACATATCAGTATTATTGACAGTACCTGGCTATGAACCCAGTGTCTTACACATCTCAGTATTATTGACAGTACCTGGCTATGAACCCAGTGTCTTACACATCTCAGTATTATTGACAGTACCTGGCTATGAACCCAGTGTCTTACACATCTCAGTATTATTGACAGTACCTGGCTATGAACCCAGTGTCTTACACATCTCAGTATTATTGACAGTATCTGACTATTTAACCATTCCCTTACCACTCGGGCACTAGAATTGTTGGATAATAAGATCTATGTTTTTGTCATCAAAGGACATCAAATATTGCTGATTGAAAAGTTGAATAAGGATATTGTTTGCAGAAATGTACCCATATTTGCGTTGAGGTGGTGTGGAAAGCAATTTATTAAAACCCACATTCAGTACACCCAGTTGGGATTTGCTCCCCGACCTCCCTGCATCCATCAAAGCAGACTATAGCCCGATATCCTTCTGAAAGGTACTCTTTCCTACCAGAATCCTACTGTACCCTCCTGTATAGTAGGATTGTAACAAGAAAAAAAAAAGACCGTACAGATGGTTATTCCTAAAAGAATCAGACTATATACGAGCTTGAATGTTAGTCCATCGATGCGGGTCTCTAGTTCGGTGGTAATTTGGTAAGGTCGCTATTTACACGCAATTCCATGTTCAAAACATGCTTATTGCTCAATATCGAGCCTTACTTAGACTAAGGGGATCTTTTGTTTTGAGTGCCACGCGACCAGCAGCTAGTCGGCAGATAGGTTGTAAAACTACTCCATATTATCGTCCTTGTTCGCCTGAACCTGCCAGGCGCTGCTGGAGAGCAGGTGGCAGGTGCGTGCCACTACTGTCACCTGTTCTCGGGTAGCTCGGGGCTCAGTGGTCAGGGAACCTGACTACAGTCCTAACATTCTCTCTCTTTCTCTGTCGTTGATCTATCATCTAACGAGCAGAAAGTAGGGAATAATGAGGCTGGAGGAAATATTTGGAGTAACACAGTTTATCAAGATAGTTCATGATAGCTCCTGGTACCTTCTCTGCTCCCGATCATCTAGCAAGCCAGGTATAATAAGATAAAAATAGGTATTTGGAGTAACACAGTTTATCAGGATAGTTATTGATAGCTCCTGGTACGTTCTCTGCTCCTGAACATCTAGCAAGCAAGGTATAGTAAGATAAAAAGAGGTATTTGGAGTAACACAATTTATCAGGATAGTTCATGATAGCTCCTGGTACCTTATCTGCTCCTGATCATCTAGCAAGCAAAGTACATTGAGATTAAAAAGAGATATTTGGAGTAGTATAGTTTATCAAGCTAGCACACGATACCTCCTGGCACCTACTCTGCCCCTGATCCTCTAAAAAACAAGTTACAAGGCTGAAGAAGGTTTATTCATCGTACAGAGAGAGTAGAGTAGAACGAGGGTAGAGGATGCCAAGGCAGTGTGGATTGGAAAGACCTTGGTTCAGATCCCAGGCGGGGTCATTCCACACAGACCTCAGGGCTCACAACATTTTTGTTCACTAGTTCAAAATTGTCAAAACTGCATGGCCATCCCTCCACAAGCTAAACCGCCTCACAGTTGCCTATCAGATGAACTCTTTCACAGCTGCCTATCAGCTGAACTCTCTCAAAGCTACCTATTTATCAGCTGAACTCTCTCACAGATACCCATCAGCTGAACTCTCTCGCAATTATCTATCAGCTGAGCTCTCTCATAGATACCTATCAGCTGAACTCTCTCGCAACTATTTAACTATCAGTTTGAACTATCTGGAAACAGGAGCACATGGAATCTATACATCTGATCTAAACTATATGGTAACAAATTTAGGCTGGTTTTATTTTGTGGAAATGAATTTAGATTTACCAGGATCGAAGTGAGCCGCCGGAGGCTGCTAAGTGCGACTGAAGACAAACAACATCTCGATTATGTGACATCACGGCAAGAGAGAGGTCTGGTGCTGCTACCTGGAGACCTTCACTGGCACCAATCAGAACTCTCGTAGCTTAAGCAACATTAGTGGTTTCCATAAACATCTATAGTAGTAGTAGTAGTAATAAATAATAATAATAATAATAATAATAATAATAATAATAATAATAATAATAATAGAGCCAAAAAGATTTAATGAAAAAAATATATATATTCAGTATTCATTTGCTGTATCAGCCATTTTGAAAGCGGCGACTTATGGAAGGGTTTTTAGCGCCTCTCTACCCATCTTCTAACTCTTGTAAAATATTGTTTAGAAAATAATATTTTAGTATCCATCCTCAACGACAAGGCCAGTAGCTCAGTGGAGTAGTATAGAACTACCAGCAGCCACAACCACACTTAGTGAAGAGAGTTTCGTGCTCTTTGGGGAGTCTTGCTCTGGATGTCCTCGTTGTCGAGTCAAGTTGGAGAGTGATGTTTCGTGCTCTTTGGGGAGTCCTGATCTGGATGTCCTCGTTGTCTAGTCAAGTTGGAGAGTGATGTTTCCTGCTCTTTGGGGAGTCCTGATCTGGATGTCCTCGTTGTCTAGTCAAGTTGGAGAGTGATGTTTCCTGCTCTTTGGGGAGTCCTTCTCTGGATGTCCTCGTTGTCTAATCAAGTTGGAGAGTGATGTTTCGTGCTCTTTGGGGAGTCCTGCTCTGGATGTCCTCGTTGTCTAGTCAAGTTGGAGAGTGATGTTTCCTGCTCTTTGGGGAGTCCTGCTCTGGATGTCCTCGTTGTCTAGTCAAGTTGGAGAGTGATGTTTCCTGCTCTTTGGGGAGTCCTGCTCTGGATGTCCTCGTTGTCTAGTCAAGTTGGAGAGTGATGTTTCGTGCTCTTTGGGGAGTCCTGCTCTGGATGTCCTCGTTGTCTAGTCAAGTTGGAGAGTGATGTTTCGTGCTCTTTGGGGAGTCCTGCTCTGGATGTCCTCGTTGTCTAGTCAAGTTGGAGAGTGATGTTTCCTGCTCTTTGGGGAGTCCTCTGGATGTCCTCGTTGTCGAGTCAAGTTGGAGAGTGATGTTTCGTGGTCTTTGGGGAGTCCTGCTATGGATGTCCTCGTTGTCTAGTCAAGTTGGAGAGTGATGTTTCCTGCTCTTTGGGGAGTCCTCTGGATGTCCTCGTTGTCGAGTCAAGTTGGAGAGTGATGTTTCGTGCTCTTTGGGGAGTCCTCTGGATGTCCTCGTTGTAGAGCTAAATAGTGAAGTGGGAATGTAGGGGATTGTATGAGTCTCTTCTTTGGGAGTCCTGGGTTGGAGTTCGTCGTGATGATTATATGGGTTTGGTGTTGATATTATGTATAAGACTTTAATTTGTTGAAAGCTGTTTTTTTATTCATTTAAATACAGTTTTATTCAGAAGAATTTTATTTGCTCCTCGATACAGCCGCTTAACACTTTAACACGTCGCGGACTGAATTTGAAAATTGTAATATAATTAGCAAGATCAGAGTCTCTCTGACCGTTCTTCTTTAAGATTGTGAGTAGAGTTTGAATATAAGAGAATAGTTTGACACAGACCGTTTCTACGGTAAGGTTGCGGACCGAATGAAGAGAGGAGCCTTCTTTTTGAGTATATAGTTTGAAAGAAATCGTTCTAGAGGCGTCTCTCTGTCTTTAAGTTGCACCATGTTATATTTGTTCCAGAAGGGAGAGAGAGATGGTGTTTTCGAAATTGTCATATTTCACAAGTGTTTGCAATAGGGGTGTGGGACATTTTAAACAATGGGAAATATATGATGACGTCATAAAGTTGTCGTAAACAACTACAAAATAAATAAATAATTGATCATCCAAGTGTGTGTGAAGATTTCCTAACACATCTGGATACATTTAGTTTTACGTTCTGAAACTATTCATTAATTTGGAATACGTTAAGTGTGGGAACTTTTTATTAAAATTATTATTAAATTAAAATCTATTTCATTACGTTAGTTTAAAAAATACCAAATTACTTCAAGAGGAAGGTAATATTTGAAACAGTTCCTCACAATCTTTTGTTGTACTTCACTACCGCTCTACACTGTTCCTCCAGTCAGTATTAGTGGCTACATGTCCTGACTCCATTGTTCCTCCAGTCAGTATTAGTGGCTACATGTCCTGACTCCATTGTTCCTCCAGTCAGTATTAATGGCTACATGTCCTGACTATACTGTTCCTCCAGTCGGTATTAGTGGCTACATGTCCTGACTCCATTGTTCCTCCAGTCAGTATTAGTGGCTACATGTCCTGATTACACTGTTCCTCCAGTCAGTATTAATGGCTACATGTCCTGACTATACTGTTCCTCCAGTCGGTATTAGGGGGTACATGTCCTAATTCTGGAGACTATGATCATCTCCTTGTGTGTATGAATGTTTATATGTGTGGCTGTTCTGAGCGCAGCTGTCCCGGATATTCTACTTCCGGCCCTCTCTGTTCAAATGACGTGTGACCTCACTCCCGTCATAATACACACGTGTGTAGCTCCACACATACATTGACGAGTGTAATAAACGGTCTATATCCACGTGAGTGTTATATTCCAGAGAGGTTGGCCCCAGAAGAGAACTGTGACCTGAACTATTCCCGTTGACTAGGTCAGCGAGAAAGTATCACGGCTTAGAATATAATTGTTCGGGTCGTTTACTGGAACTACTTTTTTGTTTTGTCTTAGCTTATACTATCTTTCACCCTCCATCTACAACCACATTTTATCTCTTCAATGCAAATGAGAGAAAAGAAAACTAAGTAACTTCTTATATAGAGGTAAAGAGGAAAGCTCTCTACTAGTTCTCAAATATCAAAAAATGACTGTATTTGTTAGATGAAGGTTAAATCTAGAGCCCTTTTTCATCAAGACTAGTAAAGAAGAAAGTCTGGAGATCAACTATCTTTACTTTTTCAAGCAGTTGAGAATATGCTTTCTACTTCAAATCGCGATTATGATACTTTTTACTTTTTATTTTCCCCAATGGAGGGAAATTTCTGAACTCCTCGATAAATTCGAATACAAAATCTTTTGAGCAAGCGGTGACCTGGTGGTCTAGGGGTAAGGTGTCAGACTTCTGCGCTGAGGGTCCGGGGTTCAATCCTCGGTCCCGGCACAGATTTATCTGATTGCCAAACCCTTCCTTCACCTCTGACAAGATGTGTATTAATCACAACTTGTGAATGTGAGGAATGCCAGGCCTCCACCGTGGTTCGGATTCCACGTTAAACTGTAGGTCCTCCATTTCATCTCACAATCACCCTACCATTACACATTAGCGTAAGTGCGTATAACCCGAACGGGTAGTAAGACGCGGTGCTAATAATAATAATTTTGACCCAGTGGCCATGGCGTAGTAGAGGATCGAACACGATATATCACTGACCACGTGGAGCGAGGAAACTTATTGAATGAAGAAGACTTGGCCTGCCGGTCGCCATGTTCCCCTCACACACGTCAGTACCTTCTGACAAGCACCACGGTCTGCAGGTAGAACTGTCGGAATTCCCACAGTCCAACAATCCAAACGATTGGCCGACGGCCACTCCACACACGCCAGTTTCGAACTTGAACTGTTCAGGCCGAACGCAGACGTGGAGTGGTGAGTCGCAGGCTCGGGAAAAATTGTTTCCCTAGATGAGTCTCTTGATCGCCAGTCGTGGGTAATTCTATGTGCAGTACAGATCGTTTCTCAGCTATCAGACTTTTTCAATATTGTGTTTTATTGAATGTTCCGTGTTATTTTGTGTTTTGGAATAGTGTGGATAAAAAATATTATATAATTATTGTGTTTTTGTTGGTATCTTTCACTGCTAACACTTTTTTCAATATTCGGTAACTAAACAAAGTCCATGTATTTAAAACGCCTAGTTATAAGTAATTCAAGCTGCAAAATATCACATGAATGAAACGAGACCATTAAATGTTCGCATGGTTGATTTGAGAAATGACAAACTAAACAGCTCTAATCATATATTTGGAAATCACTAAAGATTTGACCCAAACAGAATGAAAAATAAATGGTACGACACAATCGCACAAACTTTCTCATATTGTTATTTCGAAAAATTTGTTTTTAGTAAGCTACCCTTATATAAGTTGTACTCATAAAAATAAATAAATCATCCTGTAATCACAATAATCACTCATTATATATAGATTTTAAACCAAATTGTTCAGATATATTTAAAGAAATTCAAATTTTTTAAACTAAATTATTTGTAAACTACTCTAGAATTATTTATGTGTAAGAATATAAACTTTTTCTATTTATTATGAAAAACTAATAAAATATTCCCATTATGAATTCAATCTTCAAGGTCCATTTCCAAAACATTCCATTTTTTTAAAGTAAACTAACCTTAAATTTATTTATTTTATACAAACAAAGATACTTTATTATTGATATGTAAAATAATCTTCCGATACCAATATTGAACCAAATCGCTAAAGCATTTTTTAAGGTACTCAAATTAAAGAATATCAGTCAATTAGTAAACTATCTATAAACAAATCCCCCCCCCCCCCCCAAATTAGTATATATATATATATTTGTCATGTTCATGTCAAACACTTCCCAGATATACTTTTAAGAAAAATAGTTATAGTCATTTTAAAAATAATTCGAATTTTCAAAAATCATTCCTTAGAAAAGTACCCTTTATCAGACAGACAAACATGGGACAGGTATAATCGAAAAATCCACTTTTTTGAGTTTGTTTCCAAATAAAACGTAAAGATTTGTCATAATTTCTTGATCGATTGTTTTCACGATCACAATACTTTTTCTTGATATAGGAAAGTAAAAATATCATTCCACCGCTTCTAGAAAGTGGCCTTCTTCAAAAGCTGTCGCAGCTTGATTTACAGTACAATACAGACAATAACTGTGCTGAGAACTATAACACTGTCGTTGTGAAGGAGATTGGTGGAAAACGCATCAACTACGCACAACTAGGATCATATTAAGCTCGATGTGCTGCTGCTGTTATCAGCCATAATAATGGATTCTTCACTACTTGCTGCACGAACAAATACATGGATCAAGCCCAGAAAAATTTACTAATCTGGTAGAAGCTCAAAAAATCCGAAAAGTATAGCTCTCCCGAAAGAAAATGTGAGGAATCACAACGGGATTCAAACTATAACAAGTCAAACAAACTTTTTCCAAAGCCAATTAGAAAATTAACTTTCGTGATGAAGATTTTAAAGTATATAAAAATAATTACTTAATAGTCTGTAACAACCCAAGGAAAAATTACAAGACATTAAATGTAAATCTAGAAATCAGAATGATTCTGAACTATGGTTAGAAGAAAGGTGAAAACGCTTGACAGCGTCTAATTTTGAGAAAAGTTAACAAAGACAGAAAAATTGACGCTTTTACTAATTATTTGTAATATGGACACCAGTTGAACAATGCATACGCGTGGAAAAACTTGAATGTGATGATCATTTCTGGGAAAATGAAATGATTGGCAAGCTAACAGCATTTTATACGGACTATTTGCTTCCTGAAATTGTAGATCCTTGGTATTCACGTTCAATACTTATCCACAATCCTTCCTATATGGTGTCCGAGTAAGCGAAGGGATTTCAACATCAACCCAAAGCAAGGACCAAGCATTTGTTAGCTTAAGTAAACAACGTAACTCATTACTAAACACAATTTAGGTTGTAAAATCCTTTTATTAGAATATGTTGTATTTTAAAGTATGGTTTATTATGGATTGTAGTTATTTAAACACTATAATTTGTATTGGTGAAGTGTTTTCAATACTGGTCCCACTAATATTTCTAATTATTGTGAGAGTGAACAAAAATTTAGAATTTAATTGATGAAATTTGGTGTAGCAAAAAAAATAAAATGTTATGAGCAAATTAATGTATTACATGCACGAAGCAATCCAGTTTTTACTTTTCATGTGCTAAATATTTAGTTCAGAGGGAAATGCTTTTTATATGACTTGTAAAGTTATTATTATTATTATTGTTATTATTTGTGAACACCACTTGTTTTAGGATTATTACTTTGGTTTAATAGTATTAGCTTTGTATGTCGTGTGTGATGCATGACCCGATCTCGCTGAGCGAGTGTGATAGAACTGCATCTTGGTATAGATTCTGATTGGATGCAACGGAAAAACTATTGACAATATTGATTTGACCATATAAGTAAAGGATATTATTATGAAATTTAAAATAAAATAGTGGTAAATGTGGGTATCACGTCTTTGTGTTGTTTCTATGATTAGACATAGATTTCTTTAATTAATAAATCAGGTATTTACTTTATTTTTAGCTGGCAGATTTGGTAGTTACTAATTTAAATGTACTGTAGTCTACTGTTTTATATATATTTTTACTGTGTAAAACTTGATTTTAATTGAAGTGGTATCACTTGTGTTTTAAAGGCGTTAACGTACCTGGAATTCTGTTGTATCAATTAATATATGAGAAGCTAACTTTTTTGGTTACGTTTGGAACACTGTCTATTAGTGGCTTAATCTAATGGGGTAGGATGATAAAGCTAGTTAAGAGGAAGTAAACCCGCATTTGTGTGGAGTGAAGATGGGAAAACCACAGTGATAAATCACTTGTGGAAAATCATTCTTAGTTCTCCCGGCCGAGATTCAAACCTCAACCTCCCCTTCAACGGTGATCGATGTATTGCGAGCCAATGATTCATCCCCTAGACCATCGCTACGAGTCTAGGAAGCTTCATGAAATAAGTATAATCAAGCTAGTATTTTTTCCACTTTGGTTTTTTTTTTAATTATTATGCTCTAACACTGGAAATTGGCTATATCATTATTTAATCAAAGCCTAAGAGAGGCTGAAGGACAATATTTACTGTAATGCAGAAGCATTTTTAAGAATAAGGAAGGGGTAAAACAAAATAATAAATCATATGAGATAAAAAAAAGTCACAATCATAATAATATATTTATTTTATATGATCAAATTAAAAAATAACAAATCATATACATGCTACAGCCGTTAACGTTTAGAAAATCATAATACATTTCAAAACGATATAGTTATCATATTTATATAAATTGGAATCAGAATTATTTTGGAGAAAATAAACTTGTTATGTTTGTTGGTTTAGGTAATGTACCCTTATTTGTTTTTGTGAATAATATATTTATAAGTAACGCAATTCTTGATCAAGGGCGCCTCTTAATAGTAAAAAAAATATTGTGTTCGATACCTTAGCTCAGTCTGAACCAGCAAAATCAATTGCGGACGATAAACTAACTCCCCCTCTACTGAGCGGCAAGATGATCATTTGTCAGAATGCAGCTTGTGTGTAATAGGTAACCCAGATTTGTCAGCTCGCAGCGCTGCAACCTGCTATGTGTAAGCGCTAGGCAATATTATTGTATGTTGGTTCATTGAGTGCTAGGAAAACTTCGCATTTTAACATTTTTATTACTATCGATAGGTTTAGCACACTTGCTACTAACGGCCTAATTTAATTGGTAAGATCATAAACCATACTTATATGTATGTATGTATGTACATATATGTAAACCTGATATGTTAAAATACTTCAATATTATCAAAGTAGGCCTTTACAAATAAGAATCACCATTAGCGTGGAGAGAGGAGGAGAAAACCACAACAATAAATCACTTGTCAAAAACCACCCTCATTTCACTGAGCCAAGATTCGTAGCCTCCTCGTCAACAACTATAGAGAGCTATCTGCTAATTACACGCTCGCTCGCCAGTTTGGCCACCCAGTCTCTTGCGCGCTCGCTCGCGCGCTTGTCAGTCTAGCCAAACCCTAATGCTGCCTTTAGAGCTGAACGTCTGCGCGGCAATTTCTCGCTTACCGAGTTACCGTATAGATCAGGTGGCTGGCTACAAGGTCACTAAAGCTGATTTTTTCCTCCAGACATACCTATTCCCCCCGCATCCCAACTACATTTTTCTTTCTAAGCGCATTGTAGAGTTGTAGTTTCCTAAAATATATCATTCACCTTCAAGGTTATTATAGTTTAATCCAATCCAACAATCGTGTCAAAATCAAATGTTTCACTTGGTTGATGTTTTTGTCCTAGGATCGAGATGTTCCGTCTAATTCCCCGCATGTGTTTTCTCCTTAACCCCTCAAACAAACCACCCCTAGACACGCCGATAAAAGGGGAGAATGATGGAGGGTTGATCTGTGACAAGGGTAGGTTCCCATGGCGACCGCTATAATGACGTCAACAAACTGTTGTAGGTTTGAAACCTCTAGTCGACACACGCAATGGACTGATGTTGAGTGGAAACTGATTATATTTTAACCCGTTATGTCAATTATCATTGTGAGGTAGAGGACACAAGGGTAGTTGATTCCATTCTGGGATTTTAGATTAAATAGCCAAGCTATTATAGAAGTACGGCTATAGATAGCCGCATCTAAACACTTTATATATTATTTTAAATTGAAAAATGACATCTGGACACGGGAATTGTATCCAGGAACTTTGGCTTAGTACGCCAATGTTCTAACCACTGAGCTAACCAGGATATATTCCGTGCCAGGTTTTATTTTTCAATTTAAAAGAATAAAAATACATTTTAATTACAGTTATTTAATTGATTGTTTAAAAAACTAAGGTTTTCATTCTAAAACATCTATGTTTTTTTTATTTTCACGTCGATTTTATCGATTTTTTTTATTCGATGTCCTAATATCCAACCCAGCGGCGTGCTTCGGAATTTTCAAACTTTTGCATGTCGTAGTAGTTAGATTCAGAATAAAACGTTATCCTTGCCTATGATAGAGACTGCTAGTTAGCGATCAGGGCAGGCTTGATACCTCCTGGAGTGTCATGATATACTGATAGCCTTGGAGCTGGTCGGGCCAGGAGGAAGCACTGCGACTGCGCACTAAATAAAGCTAGCTGCATCATGTGCGTCACAAGCGGAATATGCACATGCACCAGGATGACGTGTCATCACACCTCACTGCAAGCGGCCTGGACTTTAAATCTCGTCGCACGTAATTATTTCATTAGTTATTACTATGATACACGCACACAGGCGCGGATTCAGGGAGGGGTCAAAGGGTCAGTTGACCCCCCCTGTGAAAGTTATAAAATTAATACAAAAAACAAAATGAAAGTTTAAATTTTATTAAAAAAATACAACACATATAAATTATACCATTTTTATCTGTTTACGCGCAGACACCTCTTAAGCCGGGCTCACACTTACGTTATTCGTCCACGTTTATTCAATGTTCGATATGACTCACGCAAGTGAGGAAAAAATATTCGTTTTCATGTACGAATATTTGTCGGTCATAGCGAGTAACGAATATTGTTCCGCATAGAGACGGTAGACTACCACACATCAAAAAAGACTAATAATCGCCTGAATCAGTTCATCCACGAATACCGAATTATAGAGTATGTATGGACAGCAGGAGCGGTGAAACTGTGGGGGACTTTGCCCCCTGGAAATAATTTGCCCCTCCCTGGAATAAATCCTCCCCACCTAGATATATTTCTAATCCTTTGATATTATCTAATATGAAGCTGAAAGATGGCCTTATATCGAACTCCAAATGACTTCTAGATGCATTCTATTGTCAAAAAATTTCCGGAGAAGACCGCTTCAAATAACTACTAGACTAGAGGCATCTAACTGGCAGAAGTCAGGGGAGGAAAGCTCTAAATAGCTTCCAAGGTCATCCAAATTTCAAAAATGTCTAAGGGAGGACAACCTCAAATATCTTCTAGACAAATGTAATTTTGAAGAATTTTCAGGCGAGGACCACCCCAAACAACCTAGTTTCTGAAATAAATCAATTTTCAAAATTTTGTCAGTGGAAGACCACTTCAAAGACTATGTTCTAGAGGTATCTAATCATCGTAATAAATTAAAGTGAGGATTACTCTAAATAGCTTTGAGGGGCATCCAAATTTCAAAAATTTCTGGGTGAAGAACACTTTAAATGGCTTTTAAAAGAATCTAATTTAAAAAAAAAAATAAGGCGAGGACTACTCATAACTTTAAGAGTGAACCATTTTTCAAAAAATTGCCATCTGATTTTAAAAAAAATAGGAGAGGATGACCATGGTTTAAAACATCCATATAAGATCAAATATGAATGCGAAACTATTAAATGACTTTAAACATAAATCTAACATTATAAGTAGCTATGTTATTTATAATTATGACCCCCCCTATGAAAATGATCTGGATCCACCCCTGCAGTGACACACACAAATTAATAACACAAACCATCATGGCGACAAAACAAGTAAAACTTGTGTTATTTGTTACTCGCACAGGCTCTAGTTTTCAATATTTAGGTATATATATTTTTTAATATGCCGGATTGTTTCAAAATGTACATTAACATTTTAGTAGTAATTTGTCCTGCCATTTAAGAAGTAAATAATACATAAGCGTGGAAGCTGTGTCTAATTTTATAACTCATTCATGGGTTACCTAATTTATTTTGAGTGTCATGCGTTGGTTGATTAATCATTAAATTCTCCCATAAATAACTAATAAAACTCATTAAAACATAATAACAAAACAATAATGATCTAATTCCTAGGAGAACGTCCAAGATGTTAACACAGTCCTACTAAAAAATACCTCTTCACAAAAAAAAAAATCAAAAAAATTGAGGATTATCGTGCACTTTCTGAACCGACTGGTTATATCAGTACATGACTTATAAACTAATTTAGATCTAGAACGGACACAACATCCATTCCCCAATCGTTAATTTAGCACTGTGAAAGGGCTAAACCACATTTTACCAATGATATATTTTTCGGCGATGCCAGGAATCTAACCCGGGACTTAAGAATTTACTGGAGAGACACGCTACCGACTGAGCTAAAATGTCGGACAAATGAATTCTAATAAATGAAAATTTATTTAAGATACATCGGACTGTATTAGATAATGTAACAATTTTTTGATAAAACTCAAGAGAGCCAGTGTCAACCTGCCAATACAGCTATTTACAAGGGAGCCAATGTCAACCTGTCAATACAACTGTTTACTAGGGAGCCAGTGTCCACCTGCCAATATAACTATTTACAAGGGAGTCAATGTCAACCTGCCAATATAGCTGTTTACTAGGGAGCCAGTGTCAACCTGCCAATATAGCTATTTACAAGGGAGTCACTTTCCACCTGCCAATATAGCTATTTACAAGGTAGCCAGTGTCAACCTGCCAATACAGCTATTTACAAGGAAGCCAGTGTCAACCTGCCAATATAGCTGTTTACTAGGGAGTCAGTGTCAACCTGCCAATATAGCTATTTACAAGGGAGTCAGTTCCCACCTGCCAATATAGCTATTTACAAGGTAGCCAGTGTCAACCTGCCAATACAACTATTTACAAGGAAGCCAGTGTCAACCTGCCAATATAGCTATTTACAAGGGAGCCAATGCCAACCTGCCAATATAGCTATTTACTAGGGAGCCAGTGTCCACCTGCTAATATAACTATTTACAAGGGAGCCAATGCCAACCTGCCAATACAGCTATTTACAAGGTAGCCGGTGTCCACCTGCCAATACAGATATTTACAAGGGAGCCAGTGTCCACCTGCCACTATAGCTATTTACAAGGTAGCCAGTGTCAACCTGCCAATACAGCTATTTACAAGGAAGCCAGTGTCCACTTGCCAATACAGATATTTACCAGGGAGCCAGTGTCCACCTGCCAATACAGATATTTACAAGGGCAAGCCAGTGTCCACCTGCCAATACAGATATTTACAAGGAAGCCAGTGTCCACCTGCCAATACAAATATTTACAAGGGAGCCAGTGTCCACCTGCCAATATAGCTATTTACAAGGAAGCCAGTGTCCACCTGCCAATACAGATATTTACAAGGGAGCCAGTGTCCACCTGCCAAGACAGATATTTACAAGGAAGCCAGTGTCCACCTGCCAATACAGATATTTACAAGGGAGCCAGTGTCCACCTGCCAATACAGATATTTACAAGGGAAAGCCAGTGTTCACCTGCCACTATAGCTATTTACAAGGGAGCCAATGTCCACCTGCCAATACAGATATTTACAGGGGAAAGCCAGTGTTCACCTGCCAATACAGATATTTACAAGGGAAAGCCAGTGTTCACCTGCCACTATAGCTATTTACAAGGGAGCCAGTGTCCACCTGCCAATACAGCTATTTACAAGGGAAAGCCAGTGTTCACCTGCCAATACAGATATTTACAAGGAAGCCAGTGTCCACCTGCCAATACAGCTATTTACAAGGGAAAGCCAGTGTTCACCTGCCAATACAGATATTTACAAGGGAGCCAGTGTCCACCTGCCACTATAGCTATTTACAAGGGAGCCAGTGTTCACCTGCCACTATAGCTATTTACAAGGGAGCCAGTGTCCACCTGCCAATACAGATATTTACAAGGAAGCCAGTGTTCACCTGCCACTATAGCTATTTACAAGGGAGCCAGTGTTCACCTGCCAATAAAGATATTTACAAGGAAGCCAGTGTCCACCTGCCAATACAGCTATTTACAAGGGAAAGCCAGTGTTCACCTGCCAATACAGATATTTACAAGGGAGCCAGTGTTCACCTGCCAATATAGCTATTTACAAGGGAGCCAATGTCAACCTGCCAATACAGATATTTACAAGGGAAAGCCAGTGTTCACCTGCCAATATAGCTATTTACAAGGGAGCCAGTGTCCAACTGCTAATACAGATATTTACAAGGGAGCCAATGTCAACCTGCCAATACAGATATTTACAAGGGAAAGCCAGTGTTCACCTGCCAATATAGCTATTTACAAGGGAGCCAATGTCAACCTGCCAATACAGATATTTACAAGGGAAAGCCAGTGTTCACCTGCCAATATAGCTATTTACAAGGGAGCCAGTGTCCAACTGCTAATACAGATATTTACAAGGGAGCCAATGTCAACCTGCCAATACAGATATTTACAAGGGAAAGCCAGTGTTCACCTGCCAATATAGCTATTTACAAGGGAGCCAATGTCAACCTGCCAATACAGATATTTACAAGGGAAAGCCAGTATTCACCTGCCAATATAGCTATTTACAAGGGAGCCAGTGTCCAACTGCTAATACAGATATTTACAAGGGAGCCAATGTCCACCTGCCAATACAGATATTTACAAGGGAAAGCCAGTGTTCACCTGCCAATATAGCTATTTAACAAGGGAGCCAGTGTCAACCTGCCAATATAGCTATTTACAAGGGAGCCAATGTCCACCTGCCAATACAGATATTTACAAGGGAAAGCCAGTGTTCACCTGCCAATATAGCTATTTACAAGGGAGCCAATGTCAACCTGCCAATACAGATATTTACAAGGGAAAGCCAGTATTCACCTGCCAATATAGCTATTTACAAGGGAGCCAGTGTCCAACTGCTAATACAGATATTTACAAGGGAGCCAATGTCAACCTGCCAATACAGATATTTACAAGGGAGCCAGTGTCCAACTGCTAATACAGATATTTACAAGGGAGCCAATGTCAACCTGCCAATACAGATATTTACAAGGGAAAGCCAGTGTTCACCTGCCAATACAGATATTTACAAGGGAAAGCCAGTGTCCACCTGCCAATACAGATATTTACAAGGGAAAGCCAGTGTTCACCTGCCAATATAGCTATTTACAAGGGAGCCAGTGTCCACCTGCCAATACAGCTATTTACAAGGGAGCCAATGTCAACCTGCCAATACAGATATTTACAAGGGAAAGCCAGTGTTCACCTGCCAATACAGATATTTACAAGGGAAAGCCACTGTCCACCTGCCAATACAGATATTTACAAGGGAAAGCCACTGTCCACCTGCCAATACAGATATTTACAAGGGAAAGCCAGTGTTCACCTGCCAATACAGATATTTACAAGGGAAAGCCACTGTTCACCTGCCAATACAGATATTTACAAGGGAAAGCCACTGTCCACCTGCCAATACAGATATTTACAAGGGAAAGCCACTGTCAACCTGCCAATACAGATATTTACAAGGGAAAGCCAGTGTTCACCTGCCAATACAGATATTTACAAGGGAAAGCCACTGTCCACCTGCCAATACAGATATTTACAAGGGAAAGCCAGTGTTCACCTGCCAATATAGCTATTTACAAGGGAGCCAATGTCAACCTGCCAATATAGCTATTTACAAGGGAGTCAATGTCCACCTGCCAATATAGCTATTTACAAGGGAGCCAATGTCAACCTGCCAATACAGATATTTACAAGGGAAAGCCAGTGTTCACCTGCCAAGACAGATATTTACAAGGGAAAGCCAGTGTTCACCTGCCACTATAGCTAGTTACAAGGGAGTGTAGCGATGTGCATTTATACTTTTTTTATTGGATACAATTTTGCTAAATGTCCTAAAAAATCGTTAACACGTAAGAATTAAACCGGAACTCGAGTGACGTGTTCTGGATTTATGGGGCGTGTGGGCGTATTGTGCGGGCGCCCACCTCTGACCTTAGTCGCCCACGGGCCGACGCTTGGCGTCTCTAACACTGACGTCTTACAGTGTTGTTCTCGGCTAGAAACTACCTCTCAAACTTAGCTCCAATTTCTTAATTTATTCCTACAGATGAATCATGCGAGAAAAAAGTTAAAAAACAAAACAAATCAGGAATCAATACTTCCGTCTGTATACTGTGTACTACATAAATGACAAGTAGAGAGTAGTGCTATGTAGACCTTCCTCTGAATACTGTGTAGTGTATACATGACAAGTAGGGAGTAGAGCTATATATACCTTCCTCTGAATACTGTGTACTCTATACCAGAGGTTCCCAATTTTTTTTGGCCACGGAACCCTAATTGATCATACTTTTTTTGGCGGAACCCCATTTTGATAATAACAAAAGTGATTGTACCTTGTAGTGTAGTTTGAATATTTTCATGTTTGACATGAAAAGAAAGAATAATTATAAATAAAAAATAATTATTATAAGTATTATAAAACATTTATCGTACAAAAAAAAGTAACTATTTAATGTGAAGAATGAAATTTTTTCACATATTTACTTATAATAGCACTAAAATTAGGCTTAATGTCTGACAATTGAACGCGAAGATCTGGAGCTGCATCCAGTCTGTTTCTGTACTTGTTTTTGGTGTAAGCGTAAGCTGAAAAACCAGTCTCGCATCGGTAAGTCGTCACAAACAGAAGCAGAACCATAATAGCCTTCTCAACGACTGCAGGGTATTCATCTTTAAGTCCAATCCAAAAGTAATTCAAATTAGAATCTTCTGATTCGAATTTTTGTTTTAGAAGGGATGAACACTTAATGTCGATCAAATTCTCATACTCTGACACAGTTAGCATCAATGGTTTGGTTAGATTTGCGAATGGATTCTGTACCCAGGCGATGTCCTGTAACTTCTCCGGGAAATACTCTTTCAAGGATTTTTTAAGGTTAATCAAATGTTCATGTATGTTTTTTTCCACATCTGATGTTACTTGCAACTCATTTTCTTCCAAAAAGCCATTTAAAAGAGTAAAACTTTCGTAACTTTTTTGTTCAACACATTCGATCCAGAAGCCAAATTTGTTCTCAGACAGAACTCGGAACCCCTTTGACCCTTCCACGGAACCCCAGGGTTCCGCGGAACACCTTTTGGGAAACGCTGCTCTATACTGTACACATGACGAGTAGAGAGTAGTTCTATGTAGACTATATTTATTTATTTATCCTTACTTTCTGTCCTGAGGCCTGGACTGTAACTCAAGACCTACGTTACATTGTTTCTATACCTCCGCTAATTTGCTAGTTTATCCAATTTACAATCATATTAATTAATTTAGTGTTAATTATAGCTTCTAATCTAAGTGTCCCTATTTCCCTATCGTCTAATTTTATCCTACTAGTTCGTCCACCCCGGGTATTTTACGACCCCGGTACCCTGCCCCACTGGGTGTCCCACCACTTCCGGATCTAATAGTCCCCGAATAGGCGCGAGCCCCAGCGGGGGTAAGCATCCCCCTATCCACCATCTGGAGAAGTGCCCTATCGGAGATTTCACTCCCCCTTACTCCAGCTAAAACCACTACCTTGGACCTAAAACTAAACATAACATAAGAAAATAGAGAATTAAAACTAAATTAACCTAATACATTTCTTGCAAATCGGTGGCCGTAGAGCATCTTGATATTCTTCCTTGTCTCTTCATATACCGATACCAGTCAATGAAGAAACCTTGACGGACCGGAAGCCCTACCACCCCAGCTCAGTACCTCACGTGTTGCCAAATGGGCCAGACCATACACCCCGCATTTTTTTTAATTGATTCATTTTATGCACCCGGGATACTTTTTTTTATATTTTTTTATCCGCCAGTACAATCCTTCACCTACCTGATTATTTCTAGTCAAATAAAATTAGTTTTTGTATATATTTTAATTATAGTCAAATTTGTTTGTATGTATTTTAATTCTAGTCAAATTTGTTTATTTTCTTGTAAATATTTTAAATTGAAACCATCTGTATATATATATATTAAAATACTCTTTAAACTGGACTTTGTAGTTTAGTACCGAGGCCAATATTCCCGCTAAGAGCTCAAGAAATTGATTATTGTTTTCATCATATACGAATATCGTATATTTTATAACTATATATTTTTTTGTAAATAAATATTCCAAGTATACTTTTCATGGTGTGAGATATATTTGTAAATAAATATTCCAAGTTTACTTTTCGTGGTGTGAGATATATTTGTAAATAAATATTCCAAGTATACTTTTCATGATGTGAAATATATTTGTAAAAACTTTTATTTGTGTAAATAAATATTCCAAGTATACTTTTCGTGGTATGAGATATATTTGTACAAACTTTAATTTGTGTAAATAAATATTCCAAGTATACTTTTCATGGTGTGAGATATATTTGTAAATAAATATTCCAAATATACTTTTCATGGTGTGAGATATATTTGTAAAAACTTTGATTTGTGTAGATAAATATTCCAAGTATACTTTTCGTGGTGTGAGATATATTTGTAAATAAATATTCCAAATATACTTTTCATGGTGTGAGATATATTTGTAAATAAATATTCCAAATATACTTTTCATGGTGTGAGATATATTTGTAAAAACTTTGATTTGTGTAGATAAATATTCCAAGTATACTTTTGTGTTATGAGATATATTTATATAAACCTTGATTTGTGTAAATAAATATTTTTCCGTCTTTACTTTTCGTGATGTGAGATATATTTGTAAAAACTTTGATATGTGTAAATAAATATTCCAAGTATAATTTTCATGGTGTGTAAAACTTTTTATTTGTGTAAATGAATAAATATTATAAACTGTTATATTTGTGTTTTAATGTCTACACCCAAACATCCCTTCTCCTATCCTATAAATACAAGTTTATTTAGCTTAGAAGCTCATTTTCAAACATTATGGATAAGTTAAAACATTCAGAATAAAACAATTAAATCCTTCTACTTTCTCTTTGGGTAGCAATCTAAAGTCACAACAATTTATAAATGAATATGGTAATGTTGCCATCTCCTTTTAGTCTTTGATTCTCCAACCAACATATTCTAGGGATTAAAAAAAAACATTTTATTGCTAGTTTTTTATTGACAATCAACAATTAATTAATTTAAAACATTCATAACGTGAAGCCACAACAACAACATAGAGTGTTTTTTTTACAAGCAGCAATATTATTTAGGTCTTGTGACCAATACAAGTAATTAAGATTTGAATGCAACATGAATTATATAATTGTTATAGCAAGAAAAATAACATATAATCACTCTTTAAACTAATAAAAAAACATCAGGAGAGAATATCATTTTTACTATCTAGAAAATAAGTAAGAGTCACCTCCAAGTATGGATACATAAGAGTATATTTGGCAACTTTTACCAGCTGTCAGTTACCAGCACTCCTATGGCGATTGGACTTTTGTGCACGATGGGAAGAGTTTAGTCCGGCAAACTAACCTTGCGGCTAGTCACGGCCCCTCGACTCCTCTTTTTGATGTGGTGACGTCAACCCAACATTCCTGCTCTATATTTAGGGTCGAGCATCTAATATTGAAGTTGTCTCCCCTAGAAGAGTCATATTGTTCCAAGAGCCACGTCTAGCACCTTCACAGTAGGTTTGGGAAAATATTGATGGTTGGTGCCATCAGACGTGGCTATCGATAGTGGTACAGTTGATTACATTTAGAAGAAAACGTAAAATCAACCCGTCAGAATACCTGCTTCGGAGGCCGCGTGGTCTGCGCTACACTCTCGCAGTAGACTAGACTGCTGATGATGGGGAGATCGAGGTTCGAATCTCGGTCGGTTGTACTGAGGGTGGTTTTCCAAAATGGTTTTACACTCTCCCTCCACGAAAATGTGGGTACAGTTCCTTTAAATATAGCCTTCTTAATCCCTTAAATCGTTAGTGTAATTAGTACATAAGCATATAACCTGAAGGGGTAGTAAGACGTGGTGCTAATTTTTTTCATCAGAATGGAACGAAGCTATTTATATCGACAGTTACCGGTTCCCAACATCAAATGGCCCGAACAAGAAAAGTAAAAGGATGAACAGAATTTACCTTAACACCGCCGCGTCTTACTAACTGTTCAGGTTATACCCATATGTACTCGTTACGCTAATGAATTAAGGAGGAATAGGGTTGAATTTACAGGAAGTGTACCCTCATTTTTTCGTGGAGGGATAGTGTAACATGATTTTGGAAAAAGAAACCTCAGTACACCCAACCGGGATTCAAACCCCGATCTCCTTGTCATCGGCAGTCTAGTCTATTACGAGAGTGACGCCTTAGACCAAGCGGCCATCAAAGCAAGTAAAAAACAGAGTATGAATTATACTAGTATTGAATTTTGTAGCTAAAACAAGATTTATAAAAGATACATTTGTAAAAAGTTTTTGACTTTAACTAAGTATGAACTTGTGAATGTGAGGAATGCCAGGCCTCCACCGTGGTTCGGATTCCACGTTAAACTGTAGGTCCTCCATTTCATCTCACAATCACCCTACCATTACACATTAGCGTAAGTGCGTATAACCCGAACGGGTAGTAAGACGCGGTGCTAATAATAATAATAAACTAAGTATGATTGAAGATTATTGAATGTGTTCATTAAGTAGCCACATATTTGAGTTCACAAATATCTGCACGTTTGTTGTTTTCTTATAATAAAATGGTGACCATATATATATATTTTTTTTTTACTTTTTCTCGACACTTCGGAGAAAAAGTACCTATTGTGATAGTCAAAAAAATCTAACTCGAGATTTTGATAAATGTCAACGTTTCATGACCCCCTGAAACAAAAAATGTTGTTTTCGCAATGCTGTATGTTTGTCTGTCTATCTGTCTATACCTCGGGCTGGATCAGAAACTATTTTACCGATTGAGCTCAAACTCGGAATCTGAGGTTTTTATAAGGTCCCCTCGAAGTTACTTTTATTTTATTTTATTTCTTTTATTTCAAATATATTTTTACAAAACCAATAATTTCTGGGCTAAACGCAAATATCTATTCTTTTTAATTCAGGTCTTTGAATATTAATTTGAATATGTTCTTTGGTGGACAAAGATGTTTCTCTTTTCTTAATTTTTCTGTACCAGTGTTCCTAGCTCCAATGCCAAATACTAAGTAGGTAACAATGTCTATAATTTCATTTATGAACTTTGGTCTAGTGTTTCTACAACAATGCATAGACCTATTATTTCATTTCACAAATCTTACGAGTTTTTAGTAAATGTATATTTTAAGATAAAAGTGAAAGAAAGTCTGTGGGGTGTGCCGTACCATTTATTTTAGATAGCACTGTTGGTATGGAAGTAAGTGTCCTACGTAAAGACAAAGCGCGGCTGAATTCCAAGCGGTTGACACTATCAAATACTGTATTTTGATATTTTCTCACGAACCGCGCGCGGCGAAACTCACAAATATTGCTCCGATCATTCAAAGGGAGTTGTCTTCACAGCTTTTGTTCTAGCATCCCCTGCAGGCAGTGTTTTGAATGTGTATTTTGGTTGGGTTGAATTGCATATATCTTGGTGAATAAAATGTCAGAATTATCTTAGCAGGCTAGAATTTTGACCGGATGCCTCAAAAGTCACTTTCCACACATGATTTATCACCGTTGTTTTACTTTCCTAACTCAACTGTAACTCATTCATAGCTTCGTTATACCTACCCTTAATGTTGTGTACACCCTTGCTTGGTACATCTTATTATCTATGTTGTGTACACCCCTGCCTGGTACATCTGCCTGTCTGTGTTGTGTTCACCCCTGCCTGGTACAATATGCTTGTCTGTGTTGTATACACCCCTGTCTGGTACATCTGCTTGTCTATGTTGTGGACACACCTGCCTGGTACATCTGCTTGTCTGTGTTGTGTACACCCCTGTCTGGTACATCTGCTTGTCTGTGTTGTGGAGACCCCTGCCTGGTACATCTGCTTCTCTGTGTTGTGGACACACCTGCCTGGTACATCTGCTTCTCTGTGTTGTGGAGACCCCTGCCTGGTACATCTGCCTGTCTGTGTTGTGTTCACCCCTGCCTGGTACATATGATTGCCTGTGTTGTGTACACCCCTGTCTGGTACATCTGCTTGTCTATGTTGTGGACACACCTGCCTGGTACATCTGCTTGTCTGTGTTGTGTACACCCCTGTCTGGTACATCTGCTTGTCTGTGTTGTGGAGACCCCTGCCTGGTACATCTGCTTTTCTCTGTGTTGTGGACACACCTGCCTGGTACATCTGCTTCTCTGTGTTGTGGAGACCCCTGCCTGGTACATCTGCCTGTCTGTGTTGTGTTCACCCCTGCCTGGTACATATGATTGTCTGTGTTGTGTACACCCCTGTCTGGTACATCTGCTTGTCTATGTTGTGTTCACCCCTGCCTGGTATATCTGCTTGTCTGTGTTGTGTTCACCCCTGCCTGGTACATCTGCTTGTCTGTGTTGTGTACACCCATGCCTGGTACATCGGCTTGTCTGTGTTGTGTACACCCCTGCCTGGTACATTTTCTTTCTGTTTTATGTACACCCCTGCCTAGTACATCTGCTTCTTTGTGTTATGGACGCCCCTGCTTGGTACATCTGCTTGTCAGGCTGCAGAATGCGCAGTTGCCACGTCTCAACATATAGACTGGAAGGATTCGTGCAGACAGACTGGAAACTTGGGGAGTATAACTTATCTACGTTAGGAGAGCTGGTGAAATCTGACAACTTACAGGTTATTTATTGTCAACATTGGCTGGAAGTAAGTAATGTCAACATATTCGTAAATAATTATTGAGAATATAATTTTAGTAGGACAAAAATATTTATTTCCGACTAGGTTGACATTTATAGTAGCCAATGTTGATAATAAAGAACCTTTGTTAGATGTCCTCTCGTAGATGTGGTATAGACAATACGATCCTTGTTAATAACTTCCCCAACAGTTTTTTTTTTTTACAAGTTTAAACATTTCTAACACAGAAAGATTGGATATAACATTGAAACTTAAAAGCTAAAATCAATATAATACATATTTTATTATATTTATCGGTTCAATGATTTAAAAACTAATTACCATTCAATTAAATTTCCTTTTTATTGAACCTCCACAGACATTAATAGCAATTTGTGATAATCACTACCCAAGTAGCCGATTCCCCACGGCAATTTCAAAAACCATATTCAAGACAACTTTTATTTTGAAAACGGGAATAATTTCTAAAATATGACGTTCAGATAAGCCCAGGCTAGTACCAATGTCCTACTAGGATGTTGTCTTCACTAACCACTGACTAGTAGATGTCTACACAACCAATGAGCCAGACTAGTTCCAGTGTCATACTAGGATTGTCTACACTAACCACATGAACCAGGCTAGTACCAGTGTCATACTAGGAATTGTCTACACTAACCACATGAGACCAGGCTAGTACCAGTGTCATACTAGGAATTGTCTACATAACCACATGAGACCAGGCTAGTACCAGTGTCATACTAGGAATTGTCTACACTAACCACATGAGACCAGGCTAGTACCAGTGTCATACTAGGAATTGTCTACACTAACCACATGAGACCAGGCTAGTACCAGTGTCATACTATGAATTGTCTACACTAACCAGTAGCCAGGCTAGACTTCTACACTAACCACGTGCCCTAGCTAGGAACGTTGTCTTCACTAACCACGTGACCCAGGCTAGGACTTTGTCTTCACTAACCAATGTAGCCCAGGCTAGGACGTTGTCTCACTAACCACGTGACCCAGGCTAGGATTGTCTACACTAACCACATGAGCCCAAGCTAGGACGTTGTCTACACTAACCACGTGAGCCCATGCTAGATCAATGTCCTGCAAGGACGTACAGAGATGTTCTAACTATTGTTAGAGTATTCAGTATTATATCGAGCACAACCCAGAGTAAATAGATGCTAGGCTGTATTTCCGGTGGTCTTGTTGCCAACAGCTGCGCACACGGTTTTCTCAACAGGATATAGATAGAAAAGTAAGTTCCGGTGTAACGGCCGAGTCTCACACGTGTCGGTTGGTCCAAAGAGTGTTACATAGAAAGGGGGGTGGGGAGGATACCTTAGCACAAGATTGGATACTTAGATAATATCTTAAATTGATTCATTAGATTAAACCAAGATGTATTAACACAGGCATGCAAACGTAAGAAAACATGGGAGTTTGGTCATGATCTAGGACAACATTATAACATGTTCAGATACCTAATACAACATGTCAACATATTCAGGACCTAGGACAACATGTCAGTATATTATGATTAAGGCGGCCTTACACCGGGGCAACAAGAGGCAATATGTAGCACGCGATAATGTTGCCTTCTGTTTCCTCTGCCGCATGCGACTTTGCTACAAAAGTTGTTTGTTACCACGTGTTGCCTACCTTCCCGCCGGCAGTGGGTTCAGAGGCAACAAAACCATGCGACTTAGCGTATTGTTCGTTGTATTCCGTGCCCCTATTTTGAGTTTTTTTATATAGTTTCTAGTGCATAGTTTAAGTGTTTCGAGATGGATTGCTCAAATGAGAAAAAAACTTAAGTTTATTGAAGAGTATAGGAGTCATGACATACTTTGGGATCACCGATTAGTTGATTATAAAGACAACAAAAAGATGGTGGATAATTTCTAAAAATTGTCCGAGAGCTATGAATAATATATTAGGTGACCTGGTGGTCTAGGGGTAAGGTGTCGGACTTCTGTGCTGGGAGTCCGGGGTTCAATCCTCGGTCCCGGCAAGATTTATCTGGTTGCCAAACCCTTCCTTCACCTCTGACAAGACGTGTTTTAATCACAACTTGTGAATGTGTGGAATGCCAGGCCTCCCCCATGGTTCGGATCTCACGTTAAACTGTAGGTCCTCCATTTATCTCACAATCACCTTACCATTACAGATTAGCGTAAGTGCGTATAACCCTAACGGGTAGTAAGACGCGGTGCTAATAATAATAATAATAATAATAATAATAACAATAATACTAATAATAATAATAATAATAATAATAATATCGCTAATTAATATCCATATGAAAAAATACCAAGTAATTGAATTGCATGTTGTAATAACTTAATTTATAAGATTATAATGAAATATTACAATTATTTGGTCAATACATCCCTTTCTAAATGCTTTAGGTGTAAAAGTAAAATTATAATGTGTTTAAACTTGTTTTCATAGCTGCATATATTAATTGTTTTCATAGCTGCATTTTAATTGTAACTTGAGTGCTGTTCATGGTGAATAAACATTCTCTGTGAATTATTGAGAGATAGTTAATTATTAATGTAATATCTTATTGGAGTATTCAAGATAATTAATTCAATAAATAAATAAGCATTATTAGAATGAATGTGACGTCCCAAATTTAAAGAAGAAAATAAATAATCTTCTTGCCCAATTTCATCGCGAACACAAAAGGCCAGCCAAAAACTACTAATGGACAATCGCCACTAGTTGTGATACGAAATCTTGTTGGGATAAATTTCGTCCTACAAACACTTGTCTGTTCCACAACCTTCTTCGCCTCCTCCGATTTTTATCTCTTTGGCAAGAATAAAATAAGCCGTGGCCGCAATCGTCGTTCTCGATGACATCTTTGAAAGCAGACTGGCGATTGGAAACAGGCAATTTTGTTGCTTTGGTGTAGATGCTTTGTAGCATGCTACAGAAATCCCAAGGAGCTGTGTTCTCCGACATACAACATTGAGTAAACATGTCGCATGCTACATGTTTCCTCTTGTTGCCTTGGTCTAAGGCCACCTGAGATAGGTCGATACCAGTTGTTTTTTTTCGATACTTGATACCGATAAGTTACTACAATTTGCTCACGATACTCGATACCGATACTAAAGTCGATATCAACCCATTAGATAGGATTAACCACACTGACATTAATTATTACCATTTGTCCTCGACGCCAAAAAAAAAACCCTAAACACTGAGCGGCCGCGACAGTAGAAAAAAACCAGTTTTACTAACTCAAAACTCCGTGAAATCGGCTGTAAGTTCGTCCTTTTTGATTTAACACTTCCACTTAAACATGCTATTATTGGCTGCTACTGTTGCTATGCACGTGGTAGTGGGAGGCAGCCGAGTAGTAATACCAATTAAGTGTGGCGACACTACAATCCCTATATTTTATTGCCGTGGGCTAGGAACATATTTTTAATCGATTTCATTGCGATTTCTTCTATTTTTGCAAGAATTTTTCGAGATATTTCTATTTTTTCGATACTCGATACTATTATTAATGACCCACTCGACACTCGATACCCCCAAGTATCGATGGTATTGAGGTATCGCGAAAAGTATCGACCCATCCCTAGTCATGATTTAGGACATGTCAGTATAGTCATGAACTAGGACAGCGTGACAACATATTCAGGACAAAGGACAACTTGTCAACATATTAAGATACCTAGGACAATATGTCAACATACTCAGGACCTCGGACATGTCAACATATTCAAGACCTAGGATAACATGTCGACATATACACGATCTAGGATAACATGTCAACATATACATGACCTAGGATAACATGTCAACATATTTAAGACCTAAGATAACATGTCGACATATACATGACCTAGGATAACATGTCAACATATTCAGGACCTAGGATAATATGTCAACATATTCAGGACCTAGGATAATATGTCAACATATTCAGGACCTAGGATAATATGTCAACATATTCAGGACCTAGGACAACATGCCAGTATCGTCATAATTTAGGACATGTCAGTATAGTCATGATCCAGAACATATCAAAATAGTCATGACCTAAGACAACATGTCAACTTAAAGTACTTTCTAGTTTAAAAACTCAAGGACTGTCCCATGAAGGGCCAGTATTTATCTCAAGCTACTCAAGGACTGTCCCATGAAGGGCCAGTATTTATCTCAAGCTACTCAAGGACTGTCCCATGAAGGGCCAGTATTTATCTCAAGCTACTCAAGGACTGTCCCATGAAGGGCCAGTATTTATCTCAAGCTACTCAAGGACTGTCCCATGAAGGACCAGTATTTATTTCAAGCTACTTAAGGAGTGTCTCATGAAGGACCAGTATTTATCTCAAGCTACTCAAGGACTGTCCCATGAAGGGCCAGTATTTATCTCAAGCTACTCAAGGAGTGTATCATGAAGGATCAGTATTTATCTCAAGCTACTCAAGGAGTGTATCATGAAGGACCAGTATTTATCTCAAGCTACTCAAGGACTGTCCCATGAAGGACCAGTATTTATCTCAAGCTACTCAAGGACTGTCCCATGAAGGGCCAGTATTTATCTCAAGCTACTCAAGGACTGTCCCATGAAGGGCCAGTATTTATCTCAAGCTATTCAAGGAGTGTCTCATGAAGGACCAGTATTTATTTCAAGTTACTCAAGGAGTGTCTCATGAAGGATCAGTATTTATCTCAAGCTACTCAAGGAGTGTATCATGAAGGACCAGTATTTATCTCAAGCTACTCAAGGACTGTCCCATGAAGGACCAGTATTTGTCTCAAGCTACTCAAGGACTGTCCCATGAAGGGCCAGTATTTATCTCAAGCTACTCAAGGACTGTCCCATGAAGGACCGGTATTTGTCTCAAGCTACTCAAGGAGTGTCTCATGAAGGATCAGTATTTATCTCAAGCTACTCAAGGAGTGTCTCATGAAGGACCAGTATTTATCTCAAGCTACTCAAGGACTGTCCCATGAAGGACCAGTATTTATCTCAAGCTACTCAAGGAGTGTCCCATGAAGGACCAGTATTTATCTCAAGCTACTCAAGGAGTGTCCCATGAAGGACCAGTATTTATCTCAAGCTACTCAAGGACTGTCCCATGAAGGACCAGTATTTATTTCAAGCTACTCAAGGAGTGTATCATGAAGGACCAGTATTTATCTCAAGCTACTCAAGGACTGTCCCATGAAGGGCCAGTATTTATCTCAAGCTATTCAAGGAGTGTCCCATGAAGGACCAGTATTTATCTTAAGCTACTCAAGGAGTGTATCATGAAGGACCGGTATTTATCTCAAGCTACTCAAGGAGTGTCCCATGAAGGGCCAGTATTTATCTCAAGCTACTTAAGGAGTTTCTCATGAAGGACCAGTATTTATTTCAAGCTACTTAAGGAGTGTCTCATGAAGGACCAGTATTTATTTCAAGTTACTCAAGGAGTGTATCATGAAGGACCAATATTTGTCTCAAGCTACTCAAGGAGTGTCTCATGAAGGACCAGTATTTATCTCAAGCTACTCAAGGAGTGTCTCATGAAGGACCAGTATTTATCTCAAGCTACTCAACGAGTGTCTCATGAAGGACCGGTATTTGTCTCAAGCTACTTAAGGAGTGTCTCATGAAGGACCAGTATTTATTTCAAGCTACTTAAGGAGTGTCTCATGAAGGACCGGTATTTGTCTCAAGCTACTCAAGGAGTGTCTCATGAAGGACCGGTATTTGTCTCAAGCTACTCAAGGAGTGTCTCATGAAGGACCAGTATTTATCTCAAGCTACTCAAGGAGTGTCTCATGAAGGACCAGTATTTATCTCAAGCTACTCAAGGAGTGTCTCATGAAGGACCAGTATTTATCTCAAGCTACTCAAGGAGTGTCTCATGAAAGACCAGTATTTATCTCAAGCTACTCAAGGAGTGTATCATGAAGGACCAGTATTTATCTCAAGCTACTCAAGGAGTGTATCATGAAGGACCAGTATTTATCTCAAGCTACTCAAGGACTGTCCCATGAAGGACCAGTATTTATCTCAAGCTACTTAAGGAGTGTCTCATGAAGGACCGGTATTTGTCTCAAGCTACTCAAGGAGTGTCTCATGAAGGACCGGTATTTGTCTCAAGCTACTCAAGGAGTGTCTCATGAAGGACCGGTATTTGTCTCAAGCTACTCAAGGAGTGTCTCATGAGGGACCGGTATTTGTCTCAAGCTACTTAAGGAGTGTCTCATGAAGGACCGGTATTTGTCTCAAGCTACTTAAGGAGTGTCTCATGAAGGACCAGTATTTATTTCAAGTTACTCAAGGAGTGTCTCATGAAGGACCAGTATTTATCTCAAGCTACTCAAGGACTGTCCCATGAAGGATCAGTATTTATCTCAAGCTACTCAAGGAGTGTCTCATGAAGGACCAGTATTTATCTCAAGCTACTCAAGGAGTGTCTCATGAAGGACCGGTATTTGTCTCAAGCTACTTAAGGAGTGTCTCATGAAGGACCAGTATTTATTTCAAGTTACTCAAGGAGTGTCTCATGAAGGACCAGTATTTATTTCAAGTTACTCAAGGAGTGTCTCATGAAGGACCAGTATTTATCTCAAGCTACTCAAGGAGTGTCTCATGAAGGATTGGTATTGGTCTCAGGACCAGTCTTGAGATGTTATGTAACCAAGGTGGAGGGTTATGTAAACTTAGCCATTGACAATATTCAAGTGGTTATGTAGCCTTCCCCGGGGGCAATGGATGTTTCAGTTAATGCTGACAACTTACACAACGACTATAAAACTCACCGCAACTGGAAGACTGTCCCTGTCGTTGTTATGTGAGCATTGATTTAATGTTTACTTTTAACTTTCTAATCACAGGGCATCTTATTTACGAATTGAGTTCAGGTCTACCTGGGTCAGTCACACCACCCAACACTAAACACCTCTAGATTTTCCTAGGGTGGGAGTGTAGGGGACGCGAGAAAAGGCCAGAGTTTTACAGCCTTTGTATCAACATTTTGTTGGCCAAAATAAATCTAATATTGCTCCAGTTGAAAGATTAGAGTTTAATTCCATTCACATAATGAGCTCAACAATTGTTCAATATCTGTCAAGGCTGTCCTGGAATTTAATGAAAACTTTTCTCTTCATTTAAAAATTTTCTCATCTGATGCTGCCATGCTCATGACAGATTTTCAACAAATGTTGATATCACCGTGTGAAGAAAATTAAACTATGGTATATGTTTCTACTGGAGAAATATTTGATGTATTTTAGCAAAAAATGTTTTGCTATAGAAACTGAAAAATAGTGACCTTTTCTCACGTCCACTACATCCCCACCTTAAACCTCTTTTGTTCGCGTACACCCGGATACCATTTCTTTTGTACTTGTTTCCCCAAAATTAAACTAGCCGCTCACATAACAATCTTTTTATTTATTTGAGGTTTTAAACGTGCACTTTCTGAACCGACATTATATCAACACACGAGAATTTATATGAGCGAGAGCAAAAGAACCTACCAAGTTTAGCGGAAAAGCTATTTCCACATACCTTCCAGGGTTCTTTTCCACACCACTATCGACATGGGACCAACAGCCTTACTTCCCATCCGAGGGAAGTTGTGCTACGGTTTTTTTTATCGACCAAGAAAAATCCGTCAACCCCGGTTAGGTTTGAACCCACGAACATCGGATCCTGAGGCGAGCGCTTTACCCCAAGAACACCAAGGTCGACCAGTTAAGAATCGCATAAAGAAGAGAGAGCGAGAGAGAGGGAAAAAAACTGCCACTCCCAGATCTCATGTCCTTACATCCGTGTCCCTTGTGGCTGAACCTAAATAGGGCCAAGATTGTTCAATGGTTATTATTAAATAATATATATATTAGTTTATTTAAATTTGACGTACCTCCTAAGAAGTGTTCGGTAGCCCAAGTCGAGTACCACTGCAGTGTCATGGTCTGTTGGCCCCCCATCCCACTCAGATACCACTGGTCCGGTAGCCTTGAAGCAGACTTCCCACTTTCAACAAGTAAACAAGTTGTGTTGGTCGTAAGATCTTTTAGAGAGAGAGGAGCTGACAGGAGGCAACTTTCACTGACAGGAGCAGCGTTGAGTGGAGCTACTGGGAGCAACTCTCACTGACAGGAGCAGCGTTGAGTGGAGCTACTGGGAGCAACTTTCACTGACAGGATCAGCGTTGAGTGGAGCTACTTGGGGCAGCTTTCACTGACAGAAGCAGCACTGGGTGGAGCTACTGGGGGCAACTTTCACTGACAGGAGCAACGTTGAGTGGAACTACTGGGGGCTACTTTCACTGACAGGAGCAGCGTTGAGTGGAGCTACTGGGGGCAACTCTCACTGACAGGAGCAGCGTTGAGTGGAGCTACTGGGAGCAACTTTCACTGACAGAAGCAGCGTTGAGTGGAGCTACTGGGAGCAACTTTTACTGACAGGAGCAGCGTTGAGTGGAGCTACTGGTGTTGGGTGGAGCTACTGGAACTGGGTGGAGCTACTGGAACTGGGTGGAGCAACTGGGGGCAACTTTCACTGACAGGAGCAGCGTTGAGTGGAGCTACTGGTGATGGGTGAGCTGTTGGGGCTTGGTGGAGCTACTGGAGGCAACTTTCACTGACAGGAGCAGCGTTGATTGGAGCTACTGGGGGAAACTTTCACTGACAGGAGCAGCGTTGAGTGGAGCTACTGGAGGCAACTTTCTCAGGAGCAGCGTTGAGTGGAGCTACTGGAAGTAATTTTCACTGACAGGAGCAGCGTTGAGTGGAGCTACTGGGAGCAACTTTCACTGACATGCAAGGCAGTAGCCAGCCAGTAATTTCAGGGGGGAGGGGGGGGTTCGGTGGGCACATCACCCAATTGCCGGAGGCTAGAAAAATTTTAAGTGTTTAACAGTTCTAAAAGTTATTTGAAGTGTTTTTCATGGTAGCATAATTCCTTAAATGCAGAAGGCTATGAAAAATCTATATATTTAAACACCTCTAGAATCTATCTGAAATGTTTTTTATGGCAACATAACCCACTAAAGGCCGGAGTATAGGACAAATTCTAATTATTAAACACCTTTGAAGCTCTCTAAAGTTTTTTTATGTTGACATAATCCCCTAACTGCTGGAGGCTAGGAAAAATCTATATATTTAAACACCTCTAGAAGCTCTCTAAAGTGTTTTTTATAGTAACATAACCCCCTAATTACTGTAGGCTATGACAAATTCTAAATATTAAACACCTCTAGAAGCTATTTTAAGTGTCTTCTACGGCAACACAACACCATAACTGCTGAAGGCTGGAAAAATTATAAATATTAAACACCTTTAGAAGCTATCTGAAGTATATTTTTATAACAACATAACACCATAACTGCCGAAGGCTAGACAAAATTCTACATATTAAACACCTCTAGAAGCTATTTGAAGTTTTTCTTATAACAGCATAACACCTTAACTGCAGATGGATAGACAAGATTCTACATATTAAACACCTCTAGAAGCTCTCTGAAGTGCTTTTTATGGTTACACAGCCCTCTAATTTGTACTTGTACATTAATTTTGATATTGTTTGAACCATAAATAAAGCCATATATATTTTGCTCATAGAATTTCGGAGGGGGTTTGAACCCCCCAACCCACCGTGACTACGGCCTTGTTGACATGAGCAGCGTTGAGTGGGGTGGAGCTACTGGGGACAACTTTCACTGACAGGAGCAGCGTTGATTGGAGCTACTGGGGGAAACTTTCACTGACAGGAGCAGCGTTGAGTGGAGCTACTGGTGCTGGGTGGAGCTACTGGAGCTGGGTGGAGCAACTGGAGGCAACTTTCACTAACAGGAGCAGCGTTGAGTGGAGCTACTGGTGATGGGTGGAGCTACTGGTGATGGGTGGAGCTACTGGTGCTTGGGGGAGCTGTTGGGGCTTGGTGAAGCTACTGGAGCTGGGTGGAGCAACTGGAGGCAACTTTCACTGACAGGAGCAGCGTTGAGTGGAGTTACTGGTGCTGGGTGGAGCTACTGGAGCTGGGTGGAGCAACTGGAGGCAACTTTCACTAACAGGAGCAGCGTTGAGTGGAGCTACTGGTGCTTGGGGGAGCTGTTGGGGCTTGGTGGAGCTACTGGGACAACTTTGACTTACAGGAGCAGCTTTTACTGTATCTACTGGTGTTAGGTGGAGTGGAGTTATTAGTATTGAGAGGAGTTACTGTACTGAGGAGTTACTAATGCTGAGGGAGTTACTAATGCTGAGGGAGTTTACTGGTGCTGAGAGGAGTTAGGTACTGAGGAGTTACTGTGTGAGGATTACTAATGAGGGGAGCTACTGGTGCTGAGAAGTTACTGTATAGGGAGTTACTGTGTGAGGAGCTATGGTACTGAGGGGAGTTACTGGTGTTGAGGAGAGTTACTGGTACTGAGGGGAGCTACTGGTGCTGAGAGGAGTTACTAGTACTGAGGGAGTTACTAATGCTGAGGGGAGCTACTGGTGCTGAGAGGGTTATTGGTGTTGAGGGAAGTTACTGGTACTGAGGGAGTTACTGGTGCTGAGAGGAGCTACTGGTGCTGAGAGGAGTTACTGGTACTGAAGGGAGTTACTGGTGCTGAGAGGAGTTGTTACTGGTACTGAGGGGAGTTACTGGTGTTGAGGAGAGTTACTGGTACTGAGGGGAGCTACTGGTGCTGAGAAGAGTTACTGGTACTGAGGGGAGTTACTAATGCTGAGGGGAGCTACTGGTGCTGAGAGGAGTTGTTACTGGTACTGAGGGGAGTTACTGGTGTTGAGAGTTACTGGTACTGAGGGGAGTTACTGGTGCTGAGAGGAGTTACTGGTACTGAGGGAGTTACTAATGCTGAGGGGAGCTACTGGTGCTGAGAGGAGTTATTGGTGTTGAGGGAAGTTACTGGTACTGAGGGGAGTTACTGGTGCTGAGAGGAGCTACTGGTGCTGAGAGGAGTTACTGGTACTGAAGGGAGTTACTGGTGCTGAGAGGAGTTGTTACTGGTACTGAGGGGAGTTACTGGTGTTGAGGAGAGTTACTGGTACTGAGGGGAGCTACTGGTGCTGAGAAGAGTTACTGGTACTGAGGGGAGTTACTAATGCTGAGGGGAGCTACTGGTGCTGAGAGGAGTTGTTACTGGTACTGAGGGGAG
The DNA here is from genome assembly GCA_033556935.1 of Timema podura. Lineage (NCBI taxonomy): Eukaryota > Metazoa > Arthropoda > Insecta > Phasmatodea > Timematidae > Timema > Timema podura. The sequence goes on along the minus strand of JAVRXN010000003.1, from coordinate 35,307,547 downwards.
TTACTGGTGTTGAGAGTTACTGGTACTGAGGGGAGTTACTGGTGCTGAGAGGAGTTACTGGTACTGAGGGGAGTTACTAATGCTGAGGGGAGCTACTGGTGCTGAGAGGAGTTATTGGTGTTGAGGGAAGTTACTGGTACTGAGGGGAGTTACTGGTGCTGAGAGGAGCTACTGGTGCTGAGAGGAGTTACTGGTACTGAAGGGAGTTACTGGTGCTGAGAGGAGTTGTTACTGGTACTGAGAGGAGCTACTGGTGCTGAGGAGAGTTACTGGTACTGAAGGGAGCTACTGGTGCTGGGAGGAGTTACTGGTACTGAGGGGAGTTACTGGTGTTGAGGAGAGTTACTGGTACTGAGGGGAGTTACTGGTGCTGAGAGGAGTTCCTGGTACTTAGGGTAGTTACTGGTACTGAGGGGAGCTACTAGTACTGAGAGGAGCTACTGGTATTGAGGGAGTTACTAGTACTGAGGGGAGCTTCTGGTGTTGAGAGGAGTTACTGCAGCACTAGACTACAGACTGAGCCCAGTGTTGACAGAAAACTACATTACAGACTTAGCCCAGTGCTGACAAGATACTACATTACAGACATAATCACGGGAGCTTGTCCTTGGCGAAACAGGTTTAGAAATATTGCCATGACGATATTCAGCAGTTGACACTTCGGACTGGCTCTAGAGGTCAGATCGATCCATCATTAGAGTGCTTACAAACATAAAAATTTGTTCCATTTAAACACTCTATATCAAGATATTATATTATATATTTCCTCAATCTATCCTCACAAGGGGATGTAGCTCAGTGGTAGAGCGTTCGCTTTGCATGTGAAAGGCCCCGGGTTCGATCCCCGGCATCTCCACTTTTGTTATTTTTATTTTTATTTAGTCGCACCCCAGTGAGTCACAGAACACACTGATATAATTTATTCCGGTGTGAGCTCCTCGTAACTTGTTGAAACTTGACTCCAAAGTTCCACATGTCATTCTAATGACTCAGCCTATGGTGTGAAAGGACAGCGTAGTTCTGTGTGAGTGAGTGATTCACTTCCTGGCTCGCTGTTGAAGGGGGAGGTAAGAGTTAGAATCCTGTAAAAATGGTTTGGAAGATGACCAATTAACAAGTATGAGCGATTATGTCAGTGAGGTATCAAGTAGGACAGCTTAGAACCAGGGTCAACCTGTTAATATCCAAGGACAACATTTCTGTTCCTTGCTGGTTCGCAATACTGTACCCACAATATTAGGATGGAACTTAGTATTTTTCCTTTGTCGTCCCGAGTGTCTCAGCGGTGATGAGTGAACTCGAACATGTCCGAACATGTCCGAACGCACCCAAAATAGTTATCTCACTTGTCTATTAGAGTAGTCAATTGCCGGTCAAGGTAAATTTGTATAAAAACGGATTTTTTGTTCGCGTATGGAGAAAAAATAGTTTACGAAATTCCTTAGAATACCTATTTATGTTATTATTTAATTAGGTAAAATATAAATCGGTATCATTTTTTCTCTTGAAGTAATTTTATATCTAATCACAACTTGTGAATGTGAGGAATGCCAGGCCTCCACCGTGGTTCGGATCCCACGTTAAACTGTAGGTCCTCCATTTCATCTCACTATCACCCTTCCATTACACATTAGCGTAAGTGCGTATAACCCGAACGGGTAGTAAGACGCGGTGCTAATAATAATAATAATAATAATTTTATATCTTTTTCATGAGCCGGTGGGCCTCAAAAAAATGATACGGCGGTCGCGTGTTGAGGACCCGTGGCTTAGAATTATATTATTATTATTATTATTATTATTTTATTATTAGCACCGCGTCTTACTACCCGTTCGGGTTATACCACTTACGCTAATGTGTAATGGTAGGGTGATTTATGAGATGAAATGGAGGACCTACAGTTTAACGTGGAATCCGAACCACGGTGGAGGCCTGGCATTCCTCACGTTCACAAGTTGTGATTAATACACAGAGGTGAAGGAAGGGTTTTGGCAATCAGATAGATTTTGCCGGGGCCCGTGGCTTAGAAGAGAGTCCAACTGAACAGCTCAGCTCAGTCGGTAGCGTGTCTGCAGAATGAGTTGTGGATCCCGGGATTGATTCCCGGCATGGCTGAAAATTGTATCACTTTTGAAATGTGAATTTTCCCTTCAACAGTGATGTATTAACGGCCGGGGGTCCGGGTGTTCTATTTGTTCTAGATTTAAGTCAATTTATGTCGTGTGCTGATATTGGGGCCTATATAACCAGTAGGTTCAGAAAATGCACGTTAAATACCTCAAATAGAAAACAGAGTTTAGAAAATAAAAATATTCTCTTTTGTTGTTAACATTGATGTTACTAACATCATTAGTATTATTTTATTGGTATTTTATAATTATACTGTCTATCAAAAGTAACAGTTTGAATCAGATGTGTTGACGTATGATTGTAGAGGTAGATTTAGTAGCTTTAATAGCTGTCAGATAATATTCTTCTCATGAGAATAAGACTGTATTGTATGTACATCACCTTCTAAGAACACGCTACCAATTCGAACAGGCGTGGAGTTCCTTTTTCCAGATAACCGAGTATACAATCTACAAACAAGGGTCAACCCACACCATAGTTACTCCATTACTTTCACTGTGTGACGTCACCATGGTGGAACAACGACTGAACTACCACCGACTGACGAAATAATCATCCTAACATCTTGTTACTGTGTCTAATACATCCTAGTATAGAGTAAACATCCTAACATATTGATACCGTAAAATAGTACATCCTAGTACAGATTAGACATTATAACATCTTGTTACTAGTACAGAATAAACATTCTAACATCTTGTTACGGTGTCTAGTACAGAGTAAACATCCTAACATCTTGTTACTAGTACAAAGTAAACATCCAAACATCTTGTTACTAGTACAGAGTAAACATCCAAACATCTTGTTACTAGTACAGAATAAACATTCTAACATCTTGTTACGGTGTCTAGTACAGAGTAAACATTCTAACATCTTGTTACGGTGTCTAGTACAGAGTAAACATCCAAACATCTTGTTACTAGTACAGAGTAAACATCCCAACATCTTGTTACTAATACAGAGTAAACATCCAAACATCTTGTTACTAGTACAGAGTAAACATTCTAACATCTTGTTACGGTGTCTAGTACAGAGTAACATCCAAACATCTTGTTACTAGTACAGAGTAAACATCCAAACATCTTGTTACTAGTACATAGTAAACATCCAAACATCTTGTTACTAGTACAGAGTAAACATTCTAACATCTTGTTACGGTGCCTAGTACAGAGTAAACATCCAAACATCTTGTTACTAGTACAGAGTAAACATTCTAACATCTTGTTACGGTGTCTAGTACAGAGTAAACATCCAAACATCTTGTTACTAGTACAGAGTAAACATCCAAACATCTTGTTACTAGTACAGAGTAAACATCCAAACATCTTGTTACTAGTACAGAGTAAACATACTAATATCTTGTTACTGTGTATAGTACAGAGTAAACATCCTAACATATTGTTACTAGTACAAAGTAAACATACAAACATCTTGTTACTAGTACAGAGTAAACATCCTAACATATTGTTACTAGTACAAAGTAAACATCCTAACATCTTGGTACATGTCTTTCTTACTAGACGTTTGCCGAGAGAAATATAATGGATCTGACATCCACGTGATGAAATATATCCCCCCTCCCCTCCTTATACACCATCACACTTTCAACATCAGAATGTCAGAGATGACTGAGCGATCAGGGAGGCCGATCTCAGATGTTGTCATGTATAAGACCTTGGTAACGACAAATAACAATGTTTGTGTTCGTTACGGCATTTTGATGGTGATCCTGTTGATTTGTAGCGTGGAGTGTGGGGGACTGAACCGATTGCTTGAGAACCATTTATCCAGCAAGCTTTGTGTCACACTCCCTGCCTGCCAGCTTGGTTTGTGAAAGACGCGAGGTTGAAGCGCGTGGCACGATGACGTCACTCAGACCCCAGAGGGGGAACGGGTGAAGAAGACTCGTTGCAGCTGATGGGAGGGAATCCTGTTGTTGGCTACTCGGAGTGAATAGGGTCCTCTCGCCACTTCCAACCTTTTTCAGCCGACGTCTCCTTGGTAGGTAATAAAATTACCCGCTCCGCCCGTTCCATTTTTTTATATTTATATATAAATAAAGGAAATTACTGAAGATTATCGTGATGGTTGTCACTGTTTTGTTTTCATCAGTTCTTAAAATTGGGTTTTATGCTCCAGTGCTGTACAGGGCTTACTTTGTACTCATTGTCACACATGCAGCAGAAACATGGACATTGAATGTATGGAGATGTAATGAGATTTGAGTACAGAGATAGTAAGGAAGCAGACTGAGTAATGGCATGTAATAGGATGTTGAGTACAGAGATAGTAGAGGAGCAAGACTGAGATGGTATGGCATGTAATGAGGATGTTGGAGTACAAGAGATAGTAGAGGAAGCAAGACTGAGATGTATGGACATGTAATGAGGATGTTGGAGTACATGAGATAGTAGAGGAAGCAAATGAGATGTATGGACATGTATGAGATTTGAGTACATGAATATAGAGAGCAAGACTGAGGTATGGCATGTATAGGATGTTGAGTACATGAGATAGTAGAGGAAGCAAGACTGAGGTGATATGGCATGTAATAAGATGTTGAGACAGAAATAGAGAGGGAGCACATGTAAATGAGTCATGTGTAAGAGATAATGAGATGATGGAAGTATGAGGAATTTGGGCATGATTAGTAGATGACGACTATGGCATGTAATGAGGATGTTAGTATGTTACAAGATGATTGATGTAGAGTCAGGTAGTAAGACAGTTACTGGGCTGATAGATTTGAGTCATGTTAATATATGTTAATGTTGGAGTACATGAGATAATAGAGAGATGGGGGGAGCAGATAACATCAAAAGTTCAAGTGAGAGTATATTAATGGAAGCATTTGTGGAAGCATAGAGGAAGATGGCGGCATTTTATTAAAATGACCCGGCCACAGGCTGGAAACAGTTGATGTTGTTATGTTTGAAGATTCGTTCGAGTTGCGCGTGGCCTCAATGGTAGCTTAGGGCTCCGACAGTTACCTCGGGCTCCGAGAGGCCATTTTAGAATATTCTTTATTTGTTTTTCACAATATAAAATAGCATCAGTAATAATTAGGATTGACAGTTTTTTTTAAATATGAATAAAGGACTTTTGTCAAAGGTGCAGCCAGAACATGTGAGATTTTACGTCTGTTTGATTTTCCCTTGTAAAATGTAATTGTCGTTATTGAATATTCCTAATATTAGTGTGATAAATACTATGAGGGCTCCGGAAAGTATTTTTCCTGGTCTAAGGACTCCTTTGGTCTAAAAATTTGGAAACCTATGGCTTAGGGAAAAGAGGAGGGGAGAGGGATATGGAGGAGAATTGGGGGGCGAATCCGAGGCTTGCGAGCTTGGAAATAAACACGTGCACGCACATTTTCGGCTGGTCACCGGATTTATTACAACTGGTAGGCAGTGCTACCAATACGGCAAGAAATATTATCTTAATTACTTTGGAAACTTGATTTAAATAAAAAAATACTTTGATTATTTTTATATATTTTTAACGTTATTTCCGAATTGTTCCACGCCTTGCCCCCCTGGAAGTACTCCACACCTCCCCCGCTTCCCCCCCCCACCCCCGGCTGATAAACACTGACTTAGACAGTTCAACCGGACACACCTTTTGGAAGCCAAGTGCACTTGGAAATTGCATTGGCCTTTTGTTGTCATTTTTTATGGAGTGTGAATTCCCTTTTCAAGTGTATTGATGAAACACTTACAGCGCACTTAAAGTTAAAGGGTGGTACGATTGGGTCTTTGTCGTTCACGTAAGTTAAAAAAAAGTGTTTTAAATTGAATAATTAATTATTATGTAAACTGTTAAATAAATGATTTGCTGAGTTGTTTGTTCATTTACATATTGTTTTAGTTAGCTAAATTTCTTTCTAGAGCGTGAATCTCTTGTTGAATAAAGTAGGCTAATTTTTATTTTTTAAAAGACTTAGATTAAAGCAAAACTTACTTACTCTATGGCGTTTGTAATACACCTCTCCTATCTCGAGCTAGTTCTATCCATTCCACCTCATTACACCCTATCCCTATCTTGAGCTAGTTCTATCCAGTCCACCTCATTACACCCTAGCCCTATCTTGAGCTAGTTCTATCCAGTCCACCTCATTACACCCTATCCCTATCTTGAGCTAGTTCTATCCAGTCCACCTCATTACACCCTAGCCCTATCTCGAGCTAGTTCTATCCAGTCCACCTCATTACACCTATCTCTCTCAGGTTCATTCTAATGTTATCCTCCCATTCACGCTGCATGTCCTGTCCATCTTAATCTACGAGACTTGATTATCCTAACAATGTATTGTGTTGAGTACAGTTTTTTTAACACCTCGTCTTACTACCCGTTAGGGCTAACGACCTAAGTCTACTAATTACGCTACTGGTCTCAGGGATTAGAAAGGTTATATTAAAGGAAGTGTACTCACATTTGCATGGTGGTAGAGTCGAAAACTATGTTGGAAAAACCACTCTCGGTACACCTGACCGAGATTAGAACCTCAATCTCCCCATCATCGGGAGTCTAGTCTACTACAAGAGTAGTACGTTAGACCACGTGGCCAACGAAGTGGGTATAGGGTATTTAACTCATCATTATGTAACCTCCTCCACTCAACAGTAGCCTAATTTCTTTTTGGATCAAACATCTTCCTAAGCAAAGCTAGAAATATGATTTATGATTAGTATAATACATTATTGTTTGTTTATCACCGCGTCTTACTACCCGTTCTGTTTATACGCTTATGTACTAACTACATTAAGGAGTTAGGGATAAAGAATGTTGAATTTAGAGGAAGTGTACCCACAGTTGCGTGGAAGGAAAGTGGATTTTTTTTGGAAAAATCCTCAGTACACACGACCGGGATTCGAACCCCAATCTCCTCATCTTCAGTCGTCCATTCTATTGAGAGAATGATAACTTAGACCATACGGTCAGTGAAGCAGGTATTATATTATTGATATAATTAGATTTTTGACGGTAGAGTATTAATTTACATACTATATATTTCAGACTAAAGGCACAATGTTATAAAAAATCAATCTCGTTTGCCATTGAAACTTTCATAAGTGGCCACCAGGTAGCTCTAAGTGTATTGTAATGTCTCAAAAGTACTATGCACCCTATAGACTTGAGTGCGCAAGAAGTGTGCAAGTAAAGTGCACAAGTGTCTAGGACGCAGACCATTCAGACACAGCCCTTAGACCTGAATATGCCGTTGTATCATAGAACACGACTTACAAACGTGTTCGCCAAATAGCGACTACTATTCAGGCACTGGCACCAGACATATAAGTTATTTTAAACTTACATTTATATTTTAAACTGATAGCGGTTTTGAAGCAAGATCCTCCAGCGCTCTAGTTGGGCTCCTTACCACTCAGCTACCAGAGTTTTACCACAGGGAACCGAGAGAAAGATGTGAATCATGGGATGATGAGATGAGTCAGAAACATGCGAGGGCTGAGGAGGAACTCCTAATTTAGACTGGGCTGCTGAGAGTGGAGTTCATTCCACTGGCAACAGGGTACTTCTCTTCCACCTTGACAACACAGGGTACTGCCCTTCCACCTTGACAACACAGGGTACCTCCCTTCCACCTTGACAACACAGGTTACTTCTCTTCCACCTTGACAACACAGGGTACTGCCCTTCCACCTTGACAACACAGGGTACTGCCCTTCCACCTTGACAACACAGGTTACTTCTCTTCCACCTTGACAACACAGGGTACTGCCCTTCCACCTTGACAACACAGGGTACCTCCCTTCCACCTTGACAACACAAGGTACTGCCCTTCCACCTTGACAACACAGGGTGCCTCCCTTCCACCTTGACAACACAGGGTACTGCCCTTCCACCTTGACAACACAGGGTACTTCTCTTCCACCTTGACAACACAGGGTACTTCCCTTCCACCTTGACAACACAGGGTGCCTCCCTTCCACCTTGACAACACAGGGTACTGCCCTTCCACCTTGACAACACAGGGTACTTCTCTTCCACCTTGACAACACATGTTACTGCCCTTCCACCTTGACAACACAGGGTACTGCCCTTCCACCTTGACAACACAGGGTACTGCCCTTTCACCTTGACAACACAGGGTACTGCCCTTCCACCTTGACAACACAGGGTACTGCCCTTCCACCTTGACAACACAGGGTACTGCCCTTCCACCTTGACAACACAGGGTACTGCCCTTTCACCTTGACAACACAGGGCACTGCCCTTCCACCTTGACAACACAGGGTGCCTCCCTTCCACCTTGACAACACAGGGTACTGCCCTTCCACCTTGACAACACAGGGTACTGCCCTTTCACCTTGACAACACAGGGCACTGCCCTTCCACCTTGACAACACAGGGTACTTTCCTTTCACCTTGACAACACAGAGTACTGCCCTTCCACCTTGACAACACAGGGTACTGCCCTTTCACCTTGACAACACAGGGTACTGCCCTTCCACCTTGACAACACAGGGTACTGCCCTTCCACCTTGACAACACAGGGTACTGCCCTTCCACATTGACAACACAGGGTGCCTCCCTTCCACCTTGACAACACAGGGTACTGCCCTTCCACCTTGACAACACAGGGTACTGCCCTTTCACCTTGACAACACAGGGCACTGCCCTTCCACCTTGACAACACAGGGTACTTTCCTTTCACCTTGACAACACAGAGTACTGCCCTTCCACCTTGACAACACAGGGTACTGCCCTTTCACCTTGACAACACAGGGTACTGCCCTTCCACCTTGACAACACAGGGTACTGCCCTTCCACCTTGACAACACAGGGTACTGCCCTTCCACATTGACAACACAGGGTACTGCCCTTCCACCTTGACAACACAGGGTGCCTCCCTTCCACCTTGACAACACAGGGTACTGCCCTTCCACCTTGACAACACAGGGTACTGCCCTTTCACCTTGACAACACAGGGTGCCTCCCTTCCACCTTGACAACACAGGGTACTTTCCTTTCACCTTGACAACACAGGGTACTTTCCTTTCACCTTGACAACACAGGGTACTTCCCTTCCACCTTGACAACACAGAGTACTGCCCTTCCACCTTAACAACACAGGGTGCCTCCCTTCCACCTTGACAACACAGGGTACTGCCCTTCCACCTTAACAACACAGGGTGCTTTCCTCCCACAGAATATACTTGCCCCTCCCTCTTTCAACCTAATATAACGCCCTTCACCATGTGACTTCAATGTTCATACAGCTATACCTCAGTTTTAGCTTATGTGGTGCTGACTGACAGCTCACAGCTGACTTCTGACGGCATTGAAAAGCTACCAGACCAAATTATGTATCCCTACGCCGAACCATATGATCTGCAAAAAACATGTCTTTAGCAGTTGTCACTTCTGACAGTCAAAATTTAGGTATATACCTAAATGTTGACTGTCAGAAGTCAGCTGTGAACTGTCAGTCAGCACCACTTAAGTTAAAACTGAGGTATAGTAGAAAGAAACATTCGTTTTGTTTGAAACTATTGAAAGCTTGGTTTCTTCCATTGTAAAAGGCTCAGGCAACTAAAAGTGTGTCCCTAAGTTTGTTATCCTACAGAGTTTTCCTCGTTGTCCTTGCTGATAGCGAGCTGTGACGTCACTCGTACAATCACGTGATTGCACGATACCAACTAATGTCTCTAGTGTTTGTCTGGACTGTTAGCACCGCAAGCTTTGAAAGATATTTCAATTATTTTGGAAATAGTTGATGGCAGGGCCTATGCGAGTGTGCATCCGCAGGGCACTCCCAAGGAATAGGGGCCCCAAAGCTAGCCCTTTAAAAAAATCGTTTTAATAAATAAATAAAAAGAAAAATTATGTGAGCAGTAAAATTAATTTAATTAAAACAGCACTAGCTGTAAGAATAATGTTTGTTAGTTCCCCCCCCCTCCTTTTTCCAGGCTACGTCCCTCATCTCCCCTTCCTTCTCGAGGCCCAGCCGCTTGTCTCCCCTCCCCTCTTGAGGCCTTGTCACTCGTCTCTCCTCCTCCTGAGGCCACGTCACACGTCTCCCTTTCCGTAATTGTTGAGTGTAATGTTGTAAAATGTAAACATGACTGTCTATTAAAATCAGGCCCACCCATTACTTGTATTTACCTTTATTTGTGTGTGTTAATTGTTTTTTAGTTTCGTTATGTTATAGTAGTTTTGAAAGTCCGTAAGACAAAACATTATTGTGTTACAAATTTTGAATACTAAGAAAAATCACCTATTAATCAGCATGATACTCACCGATTATAATTCATTGCCGATACACAGATAATCTCTCTATATTACGATTCATTGGTGTCCGCATCGGTACACCTGTATAGAACATCAAGGACTAAGCATTGCATGCAAGCAGTGGCACACCCAGGATTATAGTTTGGGGAGGGCTATTTGAAACTGTACTCGAGGAAGCAGTTACATTTAAAAATACAAAAGCCAGAGAAAAATATATTGAACAGACTATGAACTCAACTTATTGAATAAAAAAGTTTTTGTGCTGACACCCGCCTTTTTCTAAATAAAGAACAAACCAATAGTAGCAGATCACCAACAAATACACGATTTCAACTAGTCCTTTCACAGTTGAAGAAATCCCAGGAACTAACTATGATACAGTGATCGTTTATGAGGCCGAGAATTCTCTTGAAAGATCCAGAAGTCAATGCCGGAAAGCGCTCTGTGATTGCTCACCTGTGGTGTGTGCAAGGTTTGAGAAGCATTGATACAACTTCTTTTTTAAAAAATGTAGGAAAGAGTATATTTACATATAGGCCTACTTATAAATTAATTGTTCCAAATATCACTTTCCAAAATGATAAGATACGTCAGTGATCTAATAACTTGGTGTTCTACGCGTTCTTTTTTTTTCCTTTCTTTATTTTTTGAGATGGGGGGCTATACCCCCTTAGCCCCGCCATGGGTGCGCCACTGGATGCATGCAAGTATAGAACAACAAAGCTTTGCAAAATGTTTTATTTGCTTCAAACAAGTGACCGTCAGTTCATGGTGTTACATAATAGAAGGTATTTTTTCTTTTGAACATTATAGTGTTGGTGTTACCGAAAATAAGATATGTTCCTATAATTACCCTCTTTATCCAAGCTTGCATTATGGTAGTGCCGTCTTAAGAGGGCGAACTACCCTTTTGAAATACAAGCTAAGCTCTGGACCTAAATATTTAAATAACCATTAGTCCAAATCACTTGTTGTTTTTTTAATTACTCTTTATTTGTAGTTTTTCAAAATATCTACGTGAAAAAATTATTTAAAATTTTAGTTTATTCATCAATTAAAGTTTAAATTTCAAGGTTTATACTAAATTTTAAATTAGGAGATTTGATTTAATTTACTCAATCACAAAATAATATGTCAACAATATGTCTCTTTTTAATTAATTAGTTCAAGCCTAGATGTTCGTTTATTTTCAAGATCATATAAGACATAGCTACCCTGATATATGTTTTGTTTAGTCTGATATATTATTTCTGTTGTCAAAATCCCCTTTTCTCAACTAATACAAAGCCCACAGCGATGAATAAGGTATCATTGGAAAGGATTTTTACCGACTTCTGACGTAGCAAACTCAGTTTACGTTAAAACACATTGTTTGTTTAAAATTTAGGTTAAAACAAAAATCTAACATGGCATTTTGACATCAAATATTGTATACAAAGAGGTATTGTAAATTGTAAATACGTTCACATTAATAAACTCTCTTTGCTATTTTGTGTATACACTTCGTTTAGTGTTTAATTTCAACAACCCAACAAAATACTACTTTTTTTTGGAAGGGGGGGGGCGAAGGTTGAATGTGCGAAAATTTCGCAAGTGTTTACTGGTATCATCTAATTTGTTATGTTATTGGACTGATCTAATCGTTTATAAAAAAAATCTATGGGGCCCACAGTCTACAGTTCGCAGGGGGGCCCAAATTGCCTAGGACCGGCCCTGGTTGACGGATTGTGTTTTTAAAAAAGACCCGCTTTTTTCGAAATTTTTGAGGGCAACCGTTCTAAGATCACTGAGAAATGTTATGATATGCACTGGTGGCGGAACCTTATAATATTATTTGTTCTAGCACCGTGTCTTACTACCCGTTCGGGTTATACGCTTATGTACTAATTACGCTAATGGTTTTAGGGATAAGGGAGGTTACATTTAGAGGAAGTGTACCCGCATTTGCCCGGAGTGAGAGTGGAAAGCCATGTAGGTAAACTACTCTCAGTACATCCGTCCAAGATTCGAACCTCGATCTCCCCATTATCACCAGTCTAGTCCGACACGAGAGTAGCGCGTCAAACCACGCGGCCACCGAATCGGGTTGATCTTATTTATGTAAAGGGTTAAGAGAGAAAAAAAAAAGCCAATTTATTCCAGGGGGGTTGATGCCCCTTTCCCCTTCTTCACCACCAAATCCGTCTTCAATATATGTGTGTGTGTGATATTCTTTTGCGTATAACCTGAGCAGGCTTGCAGTGCAAAAATACCCCAATAATCTGCTTTCAATTTGCAACGATTTATTTAACTTGTCATTCAAGAACATCAGTCTTATTTCTAAGTCAGTGTCTACGAAAATCGGGTACGAATGGTCACCTTATTTGTATATTTTAACAAATTCAACCAGGATGAAATAATAAGCTCCTGATTTGTTTGTTTTTCCTCCAATAGATGTGAGTGTATTACTCGGATCTGATAGAAAGGTGAGGCCTTGTGAGTCCTGTCTTGAAGGTGAGATACCAACAACCACAAGGTTGTCGTTTCGGTCAACGAGGTGTGAGGTCTGGCAACACTGGGACACACTTGGCAACAGTGTAGCGCGTGCCAGACTCTGGACTTACCTGCACACTTGTAGAGCGCACACACACATCAACTCCAGAGATGAGAAGACCATTGAGTGGTTACTGAACTTGGCTGACAAGCTCTGTCCTGCGAGTCAAGACCTGGAGGGAACATGACTGAAGAATCAGTGGCGTATCCATGTGGGGCCAGTTTCTCTCTACCCACAAACAGTTTTAATAAAAACTTATCCGCTTCGGTGGCTGAATATAAGGCATTGTTCTCGTAATAAACCGGACGACCGATGATGGGAAGATCGGGGTTCGAATACTGGTTGAGTGTACTGAAGGTATTTCACTAAATGGTTTTCCACTCTCCCTTACACGCAAATGCGGGTACTCTTCCTCTAAAATCAATCATCCTCATCCCTAACACATAAGCGTATAATACGAACGGGTAGTAAGACGCGGGCTAAAAAAATGTTTATTTTTTCCACCGCGTCTTACTACCCGTTCGGGTTATACGCACTTACGCTAATGTTTAATGGTAGGGTGATTGTGAGATGAAATGGAGGACCTACAGTTTAACATGGGATCCGAACCACGGTGGAGGCCTAGCAGTCCACACATTCACAAGTTGTGATTAATACAAGTCTTGTCAGAGGTGAAGGAAGGGTTTGGCAATCAGACTTATTATTACTGTTGAAACAAATAACTTATCTCTAATCGAACGTTATCAAAATAGTCATAGAGTTCGAAATAAAACAGCTTTGTTTTAAATATATGTTATCACTTTTCTTGTGCCTTTATTCAAGAAACAAAGATTAGTGCACTTGATTGTTTTTTTAATTAAAACAACCTACAAATAACTACCGAATTGAGTTAGTTTAGCGAACAAAATACATTTTACTTTATTTATTAGGTGTTATGTTTTAAAACAGGTCCAGTCCTTTTGTCAGTGAACTAGACCGCCAATGGCCTCCTCCTTAGCTTCCAGAGTTTTCTTCTTTCCTTCAAGTCATCCAATATTTGAATTCTCCTTCTTCCTAAGCTCCTCTTTCCCTCAACCTTCCCTTTTATGACGTCGTGCAGAAGACAGTTCCTCTTAATGATGTGTCCAATCCAGTTTGCTTCGTACCGAAGAATCACATCCAAAATGGTTCTCTTCTCAGTTCTCACCCCTTCTTCTTAGGACTTGTTCATTTGTCCCCCTGTCTATCCATCGGATCTTAAGTCTTCTCCAGCACCACATTTCATTTACTTTACTAAAATAAATAAGATTATTTATAGCCATCATCATAATCATCATCATCATCAACTGTTTCAAGCCTGTGGCCGGGCTAGTTTAGTAAAATGCCACTATTTTCCTCTGACCTTCCACCACTTTTCCTACTTTAATATCTTCCATTCCTGTCATCTCTTATTTGGTCTCCCTTGTAGCCAGTGTTTTTAAACTATTAATAGATACCGGTAAAGGTGACGTCACAGGGGCACAATTCTACAATATTGATAGGCATGGTCTTCCTTGTATAACAGAGAGAAAAGTTATTATATCTACTTTCACGTGTTCATACGTCAAGTGATGTGATGCAGCCATCACTTCTGATGTATAATATAAAATAACAATAATACTATAGTCAGAATTCAATGTTATCATTGGTGACCGCAAAGTCCTCTCTGGTGCTGTTTCCACGGACTTAGTAGTCCTTGATAGAGCGTAATAATACTAGTGACTTGTGAGTGGATGGTGGCGCACTCACATCTCAGTTCCGTTTGCGCAAGGTCATGTTCATTGTGGTCGCCGGACTAAGGCGGCACCACGAGAACTGCACTGCACACTATTTGGGATGTTAGACTTTTTAAAATACTCCACCTAAAATATTGCTGTGTCGCTAAAATGTAGACAATGAGTGGTTGATCTAACGCTTGTATTGATCGGTGACTCAGAATGTAGACAATGAGTGGTTGATCTAACGCTTGTATTGATCGCTGACTCATGTTAGCATGTAGACAATGAGTGGTTGATCTAACGCTTGTATTGATCAGTGACTTATGTTAGAATGTAGACAATGAGTGGTTGACCTAACGCTTGTATTGATCATTGACTTATGTTAGAATGTAGACAATGAGTGGTTGATCTAACGCTTGTATTGATCGGTGACTCATGTTAGAATGTAGACAATGAGTGGTTGATCTCGCTTGTATTGATCAGTGACTCATGTTAGAATGTAAACAATGAGTGGTTGATCTAACGCTTGTATTGATCGATGACTCATGTTAGAATGTAGACAATGAGTGTTGATACAACGCTTGTATTGATCAGTGACTTATGTTAGAATGTAGACAATGAGTGGTTGATCTAACGCTTGTAATTGTTAGAATGTAAACAATGAGTGGTTGATCTAACGCTTGTATTGATCAGTGACTTATGTTAGAATGTAGACAATGAGTGGTTGATCTAACGCTTGTAATGTTAGAATGTAAACAATGAGTGGTTGATCTAACGCTTGTATTGATCAGTGACTTATGTTAGAATGTATATATTGGGGGGTTGATCTAACGCTTGTATTGATCAGTGATTCATATTAGAATGTAATCAATGAGTGGTTGATCTAATGCCATTATTATAATGGCTCATTGTTCTTCTAGGGGAACTAGTTCCTTGCAAGAAAGAGGTATACAATGTTCATTGCTCATCTAAGGGAACTAGCTCCTTACAAGAGGCACTCCCTGACACGCAAAGCCCAGTATTTTATTATAGTATTGTGTGACGGAGCCTACTATTCCTCCTAGAGTGGTTTGAGGTTTTGTTTCCATTCAGGTTGACATTAATAAAAACACTCCTTTATAGACTTCTTACCAAAATAGCCAGGCCATCGTAAATGATCTGTATCGGTGATGAAAACTCTACGAGAAGACATGAGGACGATGACTTCGAGAAAGTTGGAGGCGAGGCCGACCTGTCACGTGACCATCGCAGGGGAAAGTTGGTCCAGATACATCGGGCCAATCTACTCAACCGCTCTCCAAACACACGACTTACAAGCCGAGGATAGTGTCATGTTTCTCCCTTTTCGATAGACCCAATAGACGGGGCTGGGTCCGTGGATGATAGGGGGCAAATAGATGTCCCGCAGTTCAATACATCCAGAGTATTCTTCAAAGAAACATTTCCAAACGGTCACTAACCTCTCTCTCCATTATGCAGCGCGCATGCGCACAGAACCACCTGCCACATGATCAGGTGCGCGCGCAGACGCGAGCTAAACAAACCAGCCTTGAGTACAATAATACAGATGCTAAAGAGACACTGTACAACAATACAGATGGACAGGGACACTGGTTCAACTAATAGTTTAGTAACCTCAACCAGCAGTATAGAGTGAATAACCTTACATTGTTGAACTAACCTAGCAGTATAGAATGAAGAACTTTCCATTGTCGAACTAACACTCAGTATAGAGTAAAGAAGCTTCCATTGTTGAACTAACACTAAGTATAGAGTGAAGACGCTTACATTGTTGAAATAACACTCATTATAGAGTGATGACATTCTATTGTTGAACTAACCTAGCAGTATAGAGTGAATATGCTTCCATTGTTTAACTTACATTTAGTATAGCATGAAAACGCTTCTATTGTTGAACTAACCTAGTAGTATAGAGTGAAGAAGCTTTCATTTTTGAGCTAACATAGTAGTATAGAGTGAAGAAGCTTCCATTGTTGAACTAACAGTAGTATAGAGTGAAGAAGCTTCCATTGTTGAACTAACACTAAATATAAAGTGAAACGCTTTCATTGTTGAACTAACACTTAATATAGAGTGAAGAAGCTTTCATTGTTAAACTAACACTTAGTATAGAGTGAAGAAGCTTCCATTGTTGAACTAACATAGTAGTATAGAGTGAAGAAGCTTTAATTTTTGAGCTAACATAGTAGTATAGAGTGAAGAAGCTTCCATTGTTGAACTAAAATAGTAGTATAGAGTGAAGAAGCTTTCATTTTTGAGCTAACCTAGAAGTATAGAGTGAAGGCTATTTCATTGTTGAACCAACCTAGCAGTATAGAGTGAAGATGCCTCTTGAAAAGAAGAAATAGTATTGCATGCCCAATTTTTATTATAACCAGCCTAAAGCCGACTCTAGGACTGTTATTTCCACATGGGTAACAAGCTCAGCTGGAGCGGTGTACAGCAACTCCACTGAGAGGAAGATTCGACTAGAGTAGCTTACCGGCAATTTACAAAATGTAAATGTAAATGTAAATGTAAACTATTGACTTTTTCCATTAAAAATAAAAGTAATATGCAAGTAAACTTACCTTAAAACATTGTTTTTATATTATTATGTAATAATACAGTGAAATACCATTATTTTACTCTTTTTTTTATTTCCTGACATCTTGAAGCCGGTAGACGAAATTTAGACCACAGTTTCAAAATCATGAATTGTGACAACTTTTACACACACACACACACACACACACAACACACACACACACACACACACACACACACACACACACACATACACACACACATACACACACACACACAAAATGTGCAAAAAAAAGTTTTATTTTACAAGTACACAGGTTCGATGTATAATCCTTCCAGCTATACATGTATATTGTTGCGACAACTTTTATGCTAAAAGTTCAGTAGTTACAAGTGAAAAAGAAAGTGGTAGTCAAAATTTGGACCTTCTCCTCTAAATGTTATTCTGTAATGTATAAGTTAACAATCAAGATATCTGATCTCCTTGAACAGAGCTCTAGGTGAAGATCTTACAAATTTAATTTAACAATTTTATTATTGGCGGACGATGATAGCACATTGAAATAAATACAATACAAAACTGTTGAGTATTTGAGGACATTTTACTGTAAGAAAGGCTAACAAGAAACAATACCCGCCTCGGTGGCGTAGTTGGCTAACGCGCTAGTCGTGTTGAGCCCGACTGCCGAGGACGGGGAGACCGAAGTTCGAATCTCGGTCGGGTGAACTGGGAGTGGTTTTTCCTAAATGGTTTTCCACTCTCCCTCCACGCAAATGCGGGTTCACTTCCTCTATTCAACCTTCCCAATTCCTAATCCATTAGCGTAATTAGTACTTAAGCGTATAACCCGAACGGGTAGTAAGACGCGGTGCTAAATAATAATAATAATAATAATAATAACAAGAAACAATCAATATGCATTTATTAGATCTAAATACAGTAATAATTATATAATTCAATATTGTTATTTATAATGATTATTTTTATAGGAATTAATTTGTAACATATTGCTTTTTTTTAGATTATGTTTTATATATTATAAAACCCTACGAAACCCCACGTTGGCTCGTCAATTTGTAAAAGTCTAAAGGCCTCTTTGTTGGGTAGTAATTGTAGAACTCTACAAAAAGCTCCTCGATGGGTGGCAACTGTAGAATTCGCAAAGACGACTTATAATCTTGATATCTATCTCTGGCTAGCTCAGCTTCTCTTATCGACATGATTATCATACAAGGAAGTTCCCACTTATACAATAAATATGCCGTGATCACTTTTATATTAATTTATTGTTGGTACGTATTCTTTTATATGTATTATTATGATAACTAACAATCTCAGCTTGTACAAACTACCCATCTCTACGATAGTCACCGTACATACAATATCATAATGAAATATGCGACTACAAGCAACACACGTCTTGTCGCCTACCCGGTCACTGAGCGTCTCTTTATTGGGTAACAATGAGAGTTCGTTTCTACCTCGCGTATTTTTCAAATTCTGATGACATCGTCGATTGCACCAGAGTGGACTGACAATCTCGACCTATCACATGAGAGTAGTATGAATCCTGGCTTTCTGGTTGGCTGGACAATGCAGCCACACCATACTAAGGAAAAGTTGTATTTATATTAGGACGGAAACTCTTCTGGATCAGCTCTTTCCGTTTTGTTTCATCGTCCAACGCACCCAGTTAGCACATTTGATATCAAATAAATGTATTGACTTTCTAACAGACTGAAGGGCTTAAATATTCTAAAATGCAAATGAATATTTAAAATAATATTATAAAATAAAAATAATTCCCGAATTTAAATATAAAATGCAAATAAAATATTAAAACTGCAGTCTCATTCTTCCTTTTCGAAACAACATAGGGTTTACAAGTTGAGACATTACAATATATATTTTAGAAAACAACGTATATAATTCAAAAAGGATTTGATTACAATTTTATTACTAGGATTTTGATATTTATTAAGTCAATTAATTTATTTTGATATTTGTGTTCTAGAAAATATATTTTTGATAATCCGATTTTAAAGGTATTGACTAAACAAAAACGCTATGTTATGAATAAATGTGTCATTTAATGTTTCTGTTTTGATTGTTATTGTGTTATTCTAGTGGGTAGCGCAGACTGTTACACTGCATAATGCTTCTCATAGATTAGGGTAGAGGACAGTGATCTGAAGAAAAGTTTGGGAACTACTATTTCCGCTAACATGGGTAAGATCCATTGTTGGACTATACGATGTGACGTCACGCGCAGTCCGTGGAACTCCCCACTCCCATCAATTTCAAGGTCAGCAGTGCTTGTTGACGCATGTGCACAAGTCGACTCGTTTAGAGTGCGGGGTCGGAAAATCCACAGTGAATATATGATTCCCTCACCGCAACAAGTCTGTAGTACTTTACGACAGCAAGTGTGTCCACTTTTTGACGACGTGTATTTCTCAAACCAAGATGTTTTGCAATTGTGAAAATGTTCAAAAGAGTTTTTTTTTTCATCTTATGATCAAAGTTCTTTAAAACTCGCTATCAGCAGATACACGGGTTGTTGTTAGTGGGAATATAAATATATTTCAATTGATAAATTAATAATAATAATATTGCTAATTTATAAAAATAATTTAACTAATTATAAGAATAAAGAGATGACTTATAAGGGGAAAACCCTACAAATTTGATGCACATTTATAACTTTAGTAAAAAGACGAGTCGTTGTCACACAAAAAGGTAATAAACATATACCTAGAGCTAAAATGGATGCAGAAGGTTGAATTTTAAAGGGAGTGTACCCGCATTATGCGTGGAGGGAAAATTTAACAAAAAAAACACACACACACACACACACTCGATAAACCCGACCGTGATTCAAACCCCAGGTCTCTAAATCATCGTCAGTTAAATATATTGTGAGAGTGACACCTCAGACCGTTTGACCACCGAAGTGGGTAAAAGGTTTTAAAACCGGCGCTACATTTTCTGCACGTGGTGATATCAACAGTTGTTGAACATCTAATAATAGTTTAACGAGATTAGTGTTTAACAGTGGGACCGGTGCGCTCTCATTGTTTACCCTGGCTGCATTCCCTGCTCTCTCTGTCTCCCTCCTTGTCTAGCAGTGGGACCGGTACACTCTCATTGTTTACCCTGGCTGCATTCCCTGCTCTCTCTGTCTCCCTCCTTGTCTAACAGTGGGACCGGTGCGCTCTCATTGTTTACCCTGGCTGCATTCCCTGCTCTCTCTGTCTCCCTCCTTGTCTAACAGTGGGACCGGTGCGCTCTCATTGTTTACCCTGGCTGCATTCCCTGCTCTCTCTGTCTCCCTCCTTGTCTAACAGTGGGACCGGTGCGCTCTCATTGTTTACCCTGGCTGCATTCCCTGCTCTCTCTGTCTCCCTCCTCTTCTAACAGTGGGACCGGTGCGCTCTCATTGTTTACCCTGGCTGCATTCCCTGCTCTCTCTGTCTCCCTCCTTGTCTAACAGTGGGACCGGTGCGCTCTCATTGTTTACCCTGGCTGCTCTCCCTGCTCTCTCTGTTTCTCTCCTTGTCTAACAGTGGGACCGGTGCGCTCTCATTGTTTACCCTGGCTGCATTCCCTGCTCTCTCTGTCTCCCTCCTTGTCTAACAGTGGGACCGGTGCGCTCTCATTGTTTACCCTGGCTGCATTCCCTGCTCTCTCTGTCTCCCTCCTTGTCTAACAGTGGGACCGGTGCGCTCTCATTGTTTACCCTGGCTGCATTCCCTGCTCTCTCTGTCTCCCTCCTTGTCTAACAGTGGGACCGGTGCGCTCTCATTGTTTACCCTGGCTGCTCTCCCTGCTCTCTCTGTTTCTCTCCTTGTCTAACAGTGGGACCGGTGCGCTCTCATTGTTTACCCTGGCTGCATTCCCTGCTCTCTCTGTCTCCCTCCTTGTCTAACAGTGGGACCGGTGCGCTCTCATTGTTTACCCTGGCTGCATTCCCTGCTCTCTCTGTCTCCCTCCTTGTCTAACAGTGGGACCGGTGCGCTCTCATTGTTTACCCTGGCTGCATTCCCTGCTCTCTCTGTCTCCCTCCTTGTCTAACAGTGGGACCGGTGCGCTCTCATTGTTTACCCTGGCTGCATTCCCTGCTCTCTCTGTCTCCCTCCTTGTCTAACAGTGGGACCGGTGCGCTCTCATTGTTTACCCTGGCTGCATTCCCTGCTCTCTCTGTCTCCCTCCTTGTCTAACAGTGGGACCGGTGCGCTCTCATTGTTTACCCTGGCTGCTCTCCCTGCTCTCTCTGTTTCTCTCCTTGTCTAACAGTGGGACCGGTGCGCTCTCATTGTTTACCCTGGCTGCTCTCCCTGCTCTCTCTGTTTCTCTCCTTGTCTAACAGTGGGACCGGTGCGCTCTCATTGTTTACCCTGGCTGCATTCCCTGCTCTCTCTGTCTCCCTCCTCTTCTAACAGTGGGACCGGTGCGCTCTCATTGTTTACCCTGGCTGCTCTCCCTGCTCTCTCTGTTTCTCTCCTTGTCTAACAGTGGGACCGGTGCGCTCTCATTGTTTACCCTGGCTGCATTCCCTGCTCTCTCTGTTTCTCTCCTTGTCTAACAGTGGGACCGGTGCGCTCTCATTGTTTACCCTGGCTGCATTCCCTGCTCTCTCTGTCTCCCTCCTTGTCTAACAGTGGGACCGGTGCGCTCTCATTGTTTACCCTGGCTGCATTCCCTGCTCTCTCTGTCTCCCTCCTTGTCTAACAGTGGGACCGGTGCGCTCTCATTGTTTACCCTGGCTGCATTCCCTGCTCTCTCTGTTTCTCTCCTTGTCTAACAGTGGGACCGGTGCGCTCTCATTGTTTACCCTGGCTGCTCTCCCTGCTCTCTCTGTTTCTCTCCTTGTCTAACAGTGGGACCGGTGCGCTCTCATTGTTTACCCTGGCTGCATTCCCTGCTCTCTCTGTCTCCCTCCTTGTCTAACAGTGGGACCGGTGCGCTCTCATTGTTTACCCTGGCTGCATTCCCTGCTCTCTCTGTCTCCCTCCTTGTCTAACAGTGGGACCGGTGCGCTCTCATTGTTTACCCTGGCTGCATTCCCTGCTCTCTCTGTCTCCCTCCTCTTCTAACAGTGGGACCGGTGCGCTCTCATTGTTTACCCTGGTTGCATTCCCTGCTCTCTCTGTCTCCCTCCTTGTCTAGCAGGTAGGCAGCGGCCTTCTCACTTGACTGGGGATTAGAGGGCGAAGTGGGGAGAGCAGGGCACACGTCTGGCAGGGTTTGATGGGTCCTTTTAATTCTGGCCTAGTATTCTAGAAGTGGAGGATTCTAGACCCTTAGCTCGGAACCCCCATGTATACACGGCCATTGATAGTCAGTGTGCTCAGTTCTTGGTTCTCAACCAGTGAGTCCAGGAGTCACCAGTCCGAGGTGTGGACAGTGAAGTGTGTGTGGACCAGCGTGTCCAGTGAGTGGACCTGCGTGTCCAGTGAGTTGGACCTGCGTGTCCAGTGTGTGGACCGGTGTTTGTGTATCGCGGGTCATCTCAGTGTATAGTGTGCGGGAACATGTGGAGGCTTGTGTGAGCTGCACGGGTGATTTAAACATTTGTTGTTATTGTGGACTACTGTTTTAATGAACATTTTTGAGACTGTTTTTAATATTTGAATAGTTATGACGTATTTTATAGTCGTTAACTTGTTTTTTAATTTATTTATAGTTTTATGTGTTCTATTAGTTTAGTAATCTACGATTAAATCTCTTTTTATTTTATTTAATGACTTGTTTAGTTGTAATTAATTTAGAAGTATAGTTAATCAGTGTGTGTATGTATGTTCTAATTTTAGTAGTCAAAACATTTTCATTCGTGTTTGATTAGCAACCCACTCCATTATCCTTAAAATAACTCGTGGTTCGCACGGTGACGTGTGACCAGCCCCCGTGACCCTCCCAGGTCACGCGCGCCCTACGTTACAATAGTAAGATTCTGACCAAATCCCATCATGTTCAACAATAATTGCTGATATCACCACGTTGTAGAACACGAAACTAAATGTAACTATAGGAAAAATTTTGGTTTATTTTGAAAAAAAAAAGTTTTTTGTTTTAAAAACTGTAACACAAAAATAGACCCTGAAGGCAGTCATGGTAACCGCCACACTTGAGGCATTCTCACGTTGTTCTGGGTTTAGGTACACGATCAGTGAACAAATTTGTGGTTTGTGTAAACGTTTGTGTCGTAAAAAACAATGGCTTGTAGTTTGCGCAAACAAAAAAAAAATTGTTTTAGCTAGATGTTGGTACAAATACTAAGCGTGTAAACCGGTTTTTGTTGGTTCGCACAAACCAGGCGCATGCGCAGACAGTAGAGATGACACAAGGGCTGAGACAGGTATGTATTATTATTATTTAGCACCGCGTCCTACTACCCGTTCGGGTTATACGCTTAAGTACTAATTACGCTAATTAATTAGGAATTGGGAGGTTTGAATTTAGAGGAAGTGAACCCGCATTTGCGTGGAGGGAGAGTGGAAAACCATTTAGGAAAAACCACCCCCAGTTCACCCGACCGAGATTCGAACCTCGATCTCCCCGTCCTCGGCGGTCGAGCTCAACACAACTAGCGCGTTA
Organism: Timema podura; assembly: GCA_033556935.1. NCBI lineage: Eukaryota > Metazoa > Arthropoda > Insecta > Phasmatodea > Timematidae > Timema > Timema podura. Next base: position 35,283,750 of record JAVRXN010000003.1, on the reverse strand, counting down.
GCCAACTACGCCACCGAGGCGGGTGACCGGTATGTAGATAAGTTTTTTCGTCCATTAGCAGATAGTTCCAAAAATCATTTGGATCATTCCGCAATTCACTAATTAAAAATTAGTGTGTGAACAATTCAGAACTCTTCCCTTTTTATCAGCCAATATTTGGTCCACCTTCGACTTTTCTAAAGGTTGTTTGAACTTCTTTACACAAAACAAACCGATAAATGATAAAAGTAGCACTTGTTTATCCATTTGTCTTGGGCGAACTTGAAATTCAGTAAAAACCCACCACTACCGAGAAGCAAAGGTATACGAGAAAAAACTTGAAACTACTGAAACAAATCTAACTGAACGTATAAAAGGGTAGGCAGGGTCGGATTTACATATGTGTGGGGCCTCAGGGTGGCATATAGTGTGGAGCCCCCCATAAACCCATTTAAGTTACATCATAGCATGTCCGAGGAAAGGTAAAAAATTGAGTAACTTTTTGATTTTACACAAATTTAACTATTGCACACTAAAATGAAGTAGGCTACATAAAGTTTTCATAAAAAACTCTCGAGCCGGAACAGTCTAGTTTACAGGCGCTGGGCAGTAGTTGTTATGTTGGTCCAGTGCGTGTCAGGAAAACTTTACAATTTGGTATTATAAATTACTTTTATTACTATTGATACGCTTAGCGTTCTTACATACACATATATAAGTTTATTTATATACATAAGTTTTCTGGTCTTACTAATTAGGTCGTTAGTGGCAAGAAAGATTTGTATAACTCGAACGGGTAGTAATATGTAGTGCTAAAGATAATATATTAAAAAAGTAGCAAAAACCGATGTGTTAATAGTTCAATATTATAATCAAAGGAGGCCTTTAAAATAAAAATCACCGTTAGCGTGGAGAGGTGATGGGAAAACGACAACAATATTTCCTTTTTTTTTTATATAAACATGCAATACCTTTGTAAGAATTTTTGAGTAGCAAAGATGTGCGAATTGTCTTTGACAGACATGTTCACTAATAAAGTGGGAGGTGACCTGGTGGTCTAGGGGTAAGGTGTCAGACTCCTGTGCTAGGGGTCCGGGGTTCAATCCTCGGTCCCGGCACATATTTATCTGATTGCCAAACCCTTCCTTCACCTCTGACAAGACGTGTATTAATCACAACTTGTGAATGTGAGGAATGCCAGGCCTCCACCGTGGTTCGGATTCCACGTTAAACTGTAGGTCCTCCATTTCATCTCACAATCACCCTACCATTGCACATTAGCGTAAGTGCGTATAACCCGAACGGGTAGTAAGACGCGGTGCTAATAATAATAATAATAATAATAATAAAGTGGGATCAGTTTGGTAACTACTCGCTGGATCGCTCACCAGTTTGGCCAGGCAGTCGCTCAGACATTCCACATTCTCGCTCGGTTGTCAGTCTGGCCGAACTCTTACTTTTTCCTGGATCACATCACATATGTTTATATTATGCCAATATAATCCTCCACAAGTGACACACACTTTTTTTTCTACTTAACTACCTCATTAAAGCACAAACTGGCACTCCCCACGAACACAACAGACATCTGAATTTCAACATTTCTCAAGATTAACTGACTAAATTTGTCAGAGCAGCAACAAATTGGAAAACAAAAACTATATCAAAGGCGCCGCTGAGAAATTGAGTGCTGTCAGCCGGTTCGTGGAAACACTTTGAGAGGAACCGCCGCAGCACACCGAAAGGGAGGACAATGTAAGTATAGGGCCCCCACACAATCAGTCTTTACAACGAGACTACCGCACACGGTCATTCTTCGTTTCATTATTTCTATCAGTCTCAGCTCCTGCGTGCAACAACATGGATGATAAGAAAAAGGAATGTGCAGTCTATGTCTGCTACTGAGACTGAAGGAAATACTGACGAGCGCACACACATGGTCAGTCTCTCCCACCACTTGCAAGAGTGATGGACTGATACTGATGTGATCAGAAAATTCGGACCATATCAATATTTTCGTAAGTCCGTCCATCAGTCATGCTCTTACACGATCAGTCAGACTCTCAGTATTAATTATTACTTTATTAATACTGACCGTAGTACTGACCGTGTGTGTGCGCTCGTCAGAATTTCCTTCAGTCTCGGTAGCAAACATAGACTGCACACTCCTTTTTCTTATCATCCATGTTGTTGCACATTGCATGCAAGAGCTGAGACTGATAACAATAATGATACGAAGACTGACCGTGTACCGACTCGTTGTAAATACTGATGCATACTATCAGTCAGACTGGTGTAGGGGTTCTATTATAAAGTATTTTTGTCTTTATTTAGGGGGTTTGTGGGAGCCACTTTCTGTGTGTGAGGGGGGAGGGGGGAGGCGGGTGGTAAGCTTGTTTGGATCCATTTTACACAAACTGATTTGAGCAAACTCGTTTGAGCAAAATGTTTGAGCGTCTAAAACCAGTCAGGTAGCCAAGGTTGGTTATACCGGCTGTGCTATCTTATCACACACACTCTGACCGGTAGTGAATTATCAGTCATACGGAGAATATAATATTAAACTAACGTCAAAGTAGGATATTTTCACACTCTACTTACAGGATTCACCAACTCACGGCCCGCGAGACGAATATGGTTTGTTTTCAAGACTTCTCCGGTATGCAGGGACACACGCACACCGAAACTAATAGTTTCATATTAGCATGTATATAAGTTTGAATAATACAACACACTTATAAGTTATAGTTCAAACTGTGTTGTATTTTTTATCACAAAATACTTGACTATGGGAATTTTTATTTACATCATTTAATAAATACTGTTTCGAGTATTTCGCTGACCCGTATAGACATTTGGGAAATTATAAGTTTTTAAATATTTAAAATATACATTGAGTTTAAATACGTAGCATAAAATAGCTAGGTATATACCTACATCAGTGGTAGCGCGTTTTAAACGTCAGGTTCGTATGACCTAGTTTTGTGGTGTCAGGGGGGCTTAGAGTTCAAATACTATCCAGATCTACAGAGGGTGGTTTTCTACTATATGGCTTCACACATTTCCTTCACTCAAACACGGTTACATTTAATCTAAATTATATCTTCCTCATCCCTTCCCCCTAGCGCGATAAAAATGTTGATAGTCCGGACGGGTAGTAAGACGCTCTGTTACCCGCAACACGCCCCTAGTTTGTGAAACCAGCCCTTTGACAACAGTGGACCTACATTTAAGTACTAAACCAGAGTTTCTCAAAGTGTGGCCTGCAGTAGCCCAATAAATTTAGTAATAAACTTTATTTTATCACTGTGTCTTACTACCCGTTCGGTTCATACGCTTATGTACTTATTATACTAATGGTTTTAGGGATTAGAAAGGTTATATTAAAGGAAGTGTACCCAAATTTTCGTAGAGGGAGAGTGGAAAACCATTTAGGAATAAATCACCCTGAGTACGCCTGACCGAGATTTGAACCTCGATCTCCCCGTCATTGGCAGTCTAGTCTACTGTGAGAGTAGCGCCTTAGACCATGAGGCCAACGAAGTGGGTAGTAATAAACTAAATAATGTGTCACCTCCCATGTCTCCATGGGGGCCCGAAGATCTGTCAGGATATCTTTGGCCAAGGATAAAGGGGGGGGGGGATAATATGATTACTTGTGTGGGTTCGTCATTGACGTTAGACTTTGCTTTAAGAAGATTTATTAATACTACTATTCTAATACAAATGTGATGTTAAAAGTGAAGCTAAAATGAAAAACTTAGTGATTATAGAGAAGTGAGTGACAGAACGAGGAGTAGATTGGGTGGCGTATGGGAATAGCGCTGTGATTGTCTGGATCTGGTCACGTGACCACGCCCCTCGCTCTCTGATTGGCTGTTGGCTTTCCTCCCTCTCCTGATCCCTTTCCACTCAATTTATCCTCTGGTTATTTCCATGACGACATGGGTTAACGACCTGTTGTCCTTCAATGTTGCAAAGGTTTATTTCTGGTCTTCTATGGGGCAATGGGTTTTCCCTAATGACTCATACGTGGCGCCAGTTTGGTGGTTCGACAAGACAAGTCACCTCGATCTGTGTAACACAATCATTGCGTGCTATGTCGCAACACTCCCCCTGGGTTTTACCTGGTGACTCATATCTGGTGCCAGTATATTTCCGTCTGACTGGAATTTCCCCTCTGGTTATTTCCTTGACGACATTGGGGTTAATGACGCAAAGGTTTATTTCTGGAGTTTTTTCCGTTGGTCATGCAATGAGTTTTTCCTGATGCCTCACACCAGTCGCCAGTTTGGCGGCTCGACAAGATAAGTTTAGACAGGAATAGGTCGTGACTTTGAAACCGTGGGCTAGTACATGAGGTCATTGACCCTGGCAACCTTCCTCATCTTCCCTTTCTATGTGGTAATGGGTTTTCCCTGATGACTCATACCTGGCGTAAGTTTGGCGGCTCGACGAGACGAGTCGAGACAGGAATAGATCGTGACCTTGAAACCGTGAGCTAGTACACGAGATGATTGACCCTGGCAACCCTCCCCCGGCAATGGGTTTTTTCCGATGACGTCATCGCACTGTCGCAACCCTGATGACTCATACCTGGCGCCAGATTGCCGGCTCGACAAAACAAGTCGATACAAGAATAGATCGTGACCTTGAAACCGTGAGTTAGTACAAGAGGTCATTGACCCTGTTCATGTTAGGTGGCAGTTTTTCGGCTCGACAAGTCAAGAATCGTATCTGGTTAACCTACGTATAAGGGACAGACAAGTTTTGCGTGAATAAAACACGATATTACAAAACATATATTTACTATACATTGAATATTTTACAGACATACATTAACGGTTTTACACTAATACAAATATTTATTATCATACAGTAAAGGTTTCACAGACATACCTAATATTTATTATACTCTTTTACAGAAATGACGCATATATCCGTTCATGCGTTTTCCTATAGTGTCTCTTAGATGTGTCAGTAAAAATGTTTTTAGTTCACAATACAGCATGTAATAGTCCAAACCAACGATTTGACGTCTAAAGTAGGTAGAACTGATAAGATCTAGGTTTCAGATATACGTTTCCACCGTAGGCTGTTCGAGATCGATGACATCCGCTGATTCTGTTAGCGTGTCGCATACATCCACGACGATTATGTCGATCAAATCGTTGCAATATCGTGCGACGGGTGTCAACCACATATCCCGGCGGTCGACGGTCACGCCGATGAGGTCCCACACCTCACAAAGACGCGCCCAGCTAGGTGCTAGATAGGCGACCCGTTTGAGACCGGCGTATTGTCTCTCACTGATGATGACCATACGGTCACCACACATGCGTCTCATAGAGATTTCATGATTAGTCAGATTAATCTTCTGAGGAGGTTGCGTGTTGCTGAAAAACTTTGATATAGCCACTTGTAGTTGCCCAGTTCTTTCCACTTTGTACAGTTAAATACCGAACAGTTCCCTCCACATTTTTCTAGCTGGACATCGGGTGTAAAGTTGTTCTTGACACGCATGCCAACAATGACTCGTTTGGCATCGACTTCGTCCAGCGGAAACAAAGTTTTGAAAATAGTGGTGATGGCGAATGGCTTCACTGGCTTTGCTTTGCGGGTGCAAACGTCTTGACCTTCCATGATGTTTGATCGCTTCAACGATTGTCGTGATCTCACCACCTTAGCGTCGTTGCCTGTTAGATTGGTGGGTGAGAATAGGTTTAGGAAAGTTTTCATTGGAATGTTCTGGGCGCGATAGAGAAGGTACATGAGACAGTAATGACCGCAAACGTCTGAGACTATGATTTGAGTTGTATCGTGTTATGAGACGTGCGGGAAGTATTTTTGCGTATAAATGCCAGATGTGACTTTATACGGGGTGGAAAACCATAACTGTCAAATTATTCTCTCACGCCGTTCTTGTCGATAAAGATGGCGACCCAATGTGTCTGAGGCTTGGTGGGTGGATCCGTGTTGATGATGAGAGCGGCAGGTCACGCTATTCTTGCGGGTAGTTGATCAGCAGGAAAAACACCTGACCGTACAGAACGGAACCATGGGTTTGTTTTAAGCGCACGTCCTATGGTGTGCGTGTCCAGCTTCAATCATCCAATCTCGAAGTCCCCAAACGATGGAGACCAAACAGAAATTACATACAAAACTATGTGCCATGCACATGGTGCGGCCCAATTTAAGTGTTGTCAACGACGAACAACCTCGGTCATACAGATCTACTATGGGCGTAGGCGTGTATTTGGCTAGAAACTTTTTCTTTTCTGCCCCCTTGACGTAGGCGGTTTCTGCACGCGTTGTGGCGTGGGAGATGAGGGATTCGAGCAGGCTGTAATCTACATCACCGCTATCCCAGGGAATACCATGCAGTTTGTTGATGATATAGCCGGTTTACCTTTTAGCAGCGGCTGAAAGTTCCTCGATAGCGTATGGGGGTTTTAACACTCAATGTTGAAGTAATGTAGCACATACAGATAAAACACTCAGTTCCTTGACGATAAACTCTATGCTGGCGTCGATGAAGCTATAGAAATCTACAATGCCTTCCATGATTTAATGATGAGTGTAAGGGGCGAGAAGTCGCTTATATTAACTCCTATAATAGGTCACGACGTTTCTGTCCTTGTCGATGGTGATGATGTTGGCAAATTACCCGTACACGATACAGTTGACGGTTTCTGTGAGATCTCTGGTGAAGCTCACTTCGATGCTCAGAGAGCTATGCCTCGTCAAATTCCAATGCGATGTCATGTGGGCGGACAGATTAGGTGTGAGATCGAAAGCCATGAGATGATATCCCTAAGGGAAGGCTCCCGTGTGATGTCACTACCTTTGTTCATGAACTGGATACACGTTCCAGAAAACAGTGTGTGGTAGGACATGACATAGTTGCCGTTTGAAAATTAGAGCTGTAACGGTTACGATGACAGTTGTTACCCATCCACGTAAAGTGAGAAATTGTTCATGCCGTAGGTTTGGAAGTTGAAAGGGTTCTTGGTGGCGTCTCCATTGAACTCTGCGTTTGATACAAATCCCACGATGCATCGTTTGGGTAGTTGTCCGGTGAATACGTTTTTCAGCGATTTCCCTTGTACACCCGTAGGAATGGTGAGTGTTTTTACTTCCAAGTGGGTGATGGAATACTTTGCGGGACTGACGTTTGAAGCCTTGGCATGTGCCAACAGTATAGAAGGTGTTACTTTGACACGTCGCACTCGAAGATCGGCATCAACGATGTGAACATTAAAGTGCGGGATTTCAGGGACGGCCATAAGACTAAATCAGTCTCTGGAACGGACCAACTTGACTCTGAGTTCGGTACCGTTCAAAAGGTATTTCTCTTGGTTAAACACATCACCGTGTAGATATCCCAAAAGATCCACCGTCTTATTTTTTGCAGTGAGAATGCGACGGGCCTCAAATCCCTTGTTGCCGGCGTTAACCACCTAAAAGGTTCCGGGGCTGTCTGCGAACCACAGGCCGCAAGTCAAATGTGTTCTTTTGGCTTCACTGTTGTAATTGAGCAACGTCTCAACGTAGATCTATAAGCATATGTTTTGCTGGGCAGTGAGACCAGTTTTTGGTTTAAAAACACATCCACCTGTGTAAATAGCGAATGCAACCAGTTGTTGACGGGAGCGATTTGATCCACCTCGGTGAAAGCACCACCGTTGGGTTTCATGATAGCCGACCTGAGATAGAACGTGGTCTGTGAAAGATCGATATAGAACTTGCCTTGACTGGTAACGGTAAATTCAATGGGCGAATCATCGGTGAGGGAAGAGACAGGTTTGTACTGGAGCCATTGTCCACTTTCAAGACTTGTTTGCTTGGGTGGGACGGAAAAAAGATCGAGTTCACTGCTGGCACACTCACAGGACTGAGGGTATATAAACGACATTTCGTCTGAAAATATCTACCGCTTCTTTCTTGACCTTTTTACGTCAGGCAATGACAGAAGACTGACGTTGGTGCATCTTACTACGCCCTTTATAGCCTGAGCCTGTCATCAGCGTGCCAATCTTCTGCTCCACCGTGCGTTTCAGCTTTGTTCCAGCCTCACCAACACGCTGCCGTAGGGCCTCTTTGAAAGAACGACGCTGATTGGCGACGTCGGAGAGCACGTCGATACCCGTATGAAGCGCCTGTTTTCCAATGCCTTTAACACCGCTTCTCAGCAACGGTACGACGCTCTATTCCATGCCCGCATTGATAAGGAACACCGCGGTAGATCGAAGATATTCCTGTTCCAGCCTGGTTGGTGTAGTATCTTTGGTAGGGACAGTTCATGTTGAGCAGCGTCAAAAATGAAGTTTCACCCACACTTTTCCAAACTCGAATGATACAGGTTCACCAGTGTCTGTTCTTATATTGATTTTCCAGACTTTCAATTTCCCTTCCAAGTACGGGCACGTATTACAACGGAGTATAGCTAACTGTCTTATGTATGCCGTAGACATAGTTTATGTTGTTGATACCAACGATACGTAAAAGTGGTGCCACAATGTCACCCACGGGCTGAGGATCGACGATATCCGTGTAGATGTACATTTGGGAGGGCAAGCCTAGTAGAATGTTGGCGGCGTACAGTGATTTTGGGACTTTGATCAGATTAGTTTTAGGATCGAAACCGAGCTATTGACTTAGTTGACTAAATAGATTCAGCAGCTGTATATTTGGTGAAGAAAATACAATGTCTACTTGTTTTTCGGTTTGTGTACTTGAATACAACTCCGAAATCCCCTTTAAACGCCTCTACATCGTTTAGAGCTTTGACCAATTCATGGATAGTGCTGTAATTTCCAGGCGGGATGTGATCCTTGAATATTTTCCCCACACTGTTAGGGTCAACACAAATGTACCATACAATATTTTGCCCCTCGGGTACGGTGATGAAAGAACACGGATATTGGAATTCAACGAGAGCGACTTCCCACTGTCCGTCGAGTGTAAGACGGTAAGGTAGTTGTGTGGTGAATTTCGCGAGGGTATTTTTCGGGAAATATCCTATAGACCTGTTGCTCGGCAAAGTGATGTAAAACTCGTCCTTCATGGTAGGGCGCTGACGTAACTGGCAGGAATCCAAGAATTAAACTTGGTGGGGTAACCTTTCCACTGCACGTACACTTTCTTTCTGGCACCTTTACCTTTGACATGAAGTATTTTATCAACTTTAAAAGTTTCGGGAAGACGTACGCGTTGCAATTTGGGTTCATAAAACGTTCCCTCCCCCTCCTTGCCGTAAAGATCGGTCAACCTGTAGACGACTGGTTGTCGAAACACGACACTGCTGACTTTGAAAATTTCTTTGCTCCAATTGCTTTTGTAGCCCTTTTCAAACAGCATTTTGGATTTGTTAATACGCACCGTGTCATCGACTTTAAGTTTTGGATTACTATTCGAGTTTGGACGCCGCTTGCCGTGCAGATAATCTCTGACTTGAAGAACATTGGTTTCTGAAAGGTTGGCAGGCGCCATCTTGATATTGGAATGTTTTGCGCCGTTGTAAGCGTCGACTAGATCTTGGAGGACGTCCACGTAGCGATACGTGTTATTTTTGGTAAGGTAGCGCCACATGCGTCCTTTCAGAGTTCTATTGAATCGTTCCACAATGCTTGCCTTCACGTCCGGATTATGAATGGTGTAGTAATACACGCCTTCTTTATTGAGAAATTTCCTGACTAGACGTGCCGTGAGCTCTGTCCCCTTGTCTGTCTGTAAACTTAGAGGTTTACGTCCACTTTGTTTAAAAATGTTCCGAAAGGCGTCTCTCACGACGCTCCCCGTCTTGGATGGAAGCGTCCTCACCCAGGCCATCTTGCTAAACACGTCGATGACAGTGAGCAAGTACACGACTCCGTCGTTGTATTTTCCGAAACTTCCCTCGGCTTGCCAGAGATCGTCAATGTTTGACACCACGTACTTGTTGCCTGGAAACTTTTTTATCACAGGTTAATGTAGGGTATAAGCGTCCTACGCACGAAACCATTCTCGTACTTTGTCGGGATCTTTCTTAGACGCCTTTATGAGTGACGCCACCCCTGCAAACACTTCAGGATGAGAAGAGTCGTAGTAGATGTCGGCTAAACGGTCCATTAAGCTCGGAACGGCAGCCAGCTGTTTTCGTCCACCCTTTTCAGTTTTTTCTTCTTAGGGCGTTACGACGGTGTAAGTAGTTGGAGTACGGGCGTCGGATCTCTAATTGACGCCAAACGTTTCGGACTTACAGTAAATTCTTTCGGGACGTTTATTTTTTGAAGCGCCGTGAGAAACTCTCGCCAACCCGACAGCTCACTGTGTCTTCTTGCTCTGACCAGATCGTTGACTAAATCCATATTATTGGATCCATGGAGAGGCGTATCGTGAATACTCACTTCCTCCGTTTTCGTCCCAAGAGATACTGCCCCGGGAATTAATATTTTCTAGTAAAAGTTCGGCTTTTTTACTTGCCTGTACTGGTATAGTATTGAGTACAGCAGGGAAGGGAGGTACAGACACTTCAGGGGTGGTTGTGGTGGTGGTATTTTCAGGTGGTGGAGGGTGTTGACAAAAGTGCAGATAGCGCTGTAGCACTTGTTGTTTTAAAGTCTATTTAGACTTGTCGTAAAGTTTTTAAGCGAGGATTTTTTTAATTTCCTTGTTCAGAATGGAGACCACTAGATTTGTGGCCGATGCCACTTGTTGGTGGTGTTGCTCGTAACGGTGTAATGTTTCCGGGAACACCAATATCATCTTTTTCGTGTGTTCTATTATATACTTGTTGAATAAGGAACCGAGAACACCACTGATTAATGGGGCTAAAAGTAAGGGCAGGAACGCTCCTCCTTTCTGAACGTATAGTTGTCTCTTCTTCTTCCAGCTTTCTACTCGTTTGACCAGCTTGCGCAACACCTGCTTGTGAGCACGTAACTTTGTCTTCTGCGTATTTTTCAACGGCAACGACCTTTTAAAGTGTTGTAGGCACACTCGTAAACAGAGTCAATCAGTTTTATGTCTGCCGTTTTCAGCAAGGCAACACGTCACTTCGGGTTCATGCGATGCATCACACGCAGCAGAGGGGCTTTTTTCAGCACTTTGGGACTCATGGTTATGAAATGATATATAATTAGGAAGTGTCGGTATTTTTTTTTATAGATTTTGAGTGGTATATACACGCAGCACCCGGCATTTGGGTGGGTTCTATATCTGAACCATTCGGGTGTACCTTGCTTGTAATCTAACAATATATACCCGTGGGGAGTACTTGTAGCATCAGCGTAAGCCTTTGGTAAAACATGGGGGTTTTCAGGACAGACTTGACGTGCAAAGTGTTAAATCTGAGCTTTATCCCTGGAATTTTTAAAAAGCACGATATAATGTGCGTTTAAGGAAATGTCTCTTTGTTCCTTACCCTGGTGGAATATATTTTGTGTAAGGTACATGACGCTAATATTTTGATGATGGAATTCTTTGATGAAAAGATCGACGACCACTTCGTTGGCTTCACACATCAGGTTGTCCAGGGTAATCAGCTGTGGTGAGTCATTACAGGCGTCATCCATTTCCGGCAAGCCCTTACAGATTATGACGCGGGGACTTTGCCCGTTTTGTTAGAATCCCGGTTGCCATAAAGCATAATACCAGGTGATTTTATCAAATTTAACGTCACACATTATGTCTAAGTGACGGATAAAGTCAACCACAAAATGTGACTTTCCACAGCTGGAAGATCCACTAATGATGGCCGAAAATGGATGTTTAAACTTGTCCATAATGTTTGAAACTGAGTTTATAAGCAAAATGAACTTGTATTTATAGGATAGGAGGGAGGGGGTGTAGGCGTTAAAACACTAACATAACAGTTTTTATAATATTTATTCACACATATATAGCTCACACCATAAAAAGTATACATGGAAATTTATTTACACAACTAAAAGTTTTAGAAACATAGCTCACACCACGAAAAGTATACTTGAAATATTTATTTACACAAATAAATGTTTTAGAAACATAGCTCACACCATGAAAAGTATTCTTGGAATATTTATTTACACAAATCAAATGTTTTAGAAATATGGGTCAGACCATGAAAAGTATACTTGGAATGTTTATTTACACAAATAAAAGTTTTTACATTATATATCTCACACCATGAAAAGTATACTTGGAATTGTAACATCCCTGTCCTAATTCTGACAAAACTGTGTAAGGTTACTAGTTTTATCTGGGTACCCAATATCCAAACCTACTACAGCGCTACCGTGGCACCGTAGGGACTTACATGATTAGGATGGACCCGAGCGGTAGCGATTGGAACGGATGGTTCGTGGGGAGTGAGACTTGCAAGTTAGTCCAATAATATATATTTATTAGAATATTCGGATGCTAAACTACTACATGGATAACCGGTTAGATCTCCCGTGACGAGAGATCAGGCACGATAACGGTCTCGCAACTTTCCTGTAGACCCGCGATCGACCCTCCGGTGGGGTGAACCACCAGATCACATTTTATATCGTTATTTCGCAGTCGTGCTCGATACCGACCCACATGCACTCAGCATGGCTTCCAACACTCAACAGCTCTGTCTTATTCTCACACACAAATTTGCTGATCTCAATCTTTTTACAGCCAGGAAGGTCAATCGGTCGCACCGTGCTCGCTCGTCAACAGGATGCAATATCTGAGATATATGCTATTCTCAGCAGGATGGCAACTCAACACTCTTGACGTCCAAAGAAATGTACAAGCGTAGGTTAACATCTTGCCAGAATAAACCTTAAAATAATTATGCTCTTACATAATATTAATTTACACATATAAATGTTTTAGAATATAGCTCACATAATGAAAAATATACTTGGAATATTTATTTACAAAAAATACAATTATAGAATATATCTTACACCTTGAAGTATATTATGAAAACAATAATCAATTTCTTGAGGTCGTAGCGGGAATAGTGGCCTCGGTACTAATTTTCAAAGTCCAGTTTAAAGAGTATTTGAATATTTTAAAATATGTACAAGAAAAAATAAAACTGACTAAAATTTAATAAATATATATATACAAACAACTAATTATATTTGACTAGAAATAATCAGGTAGGAGGAGGGTTGTACTGTTGGATAAAAAATATAAAAAAGTATCCCAGGTGGATAAAATAAATCAATAAAAATGTGTGTTTTCATACAGAATTAAAATATAAAAAAATCTCAAATCTTTGAAAAATGGTATGGCAGTGGAACTATCTAGAGTGAAAGAAAAAAAGATGATTATTCAGCCCATTTATATGATCACCTTTTAATCGGGGCGAGTGCGTTTACAAGGATTTTGATACCCAAACGGCAACGTGTTAAAATCATCGGTTATCCGCCGTTTGGTGTATATTGGCCGGTAGAATTATTTCTGCGAAACGGTACATACAGTCGCAAGACCTTTTCTTACAATTTTGTGCGGTATCTGTATGTATCTTTCCGCGGCCTGTTCGGTGACCATCGCTTTCAAAACGTCAAAATTAACGTTGTTCTAGTTGCCATAGATTATGGTGATCCCGCGAACCTTACATACCTCTTTTTTGGCAAGATCGCCACTAACACATAATTCGGTACGCGTAATTCTTAGGGCCGTCAAATACAAAGGTGGTAATATAGCTTCCATGAGCGTAATCTTGAAGTTCATCAGTGAAATCACCTAAAAAGTCTCCAGTCGGTGGACTTCGATCACCGGGGTGTTCCGTGAATAGGACGCTATCCGTATCGTGATACAAAACGCGGTCCCCCAATTTTTCAAGGATGCTGTATAAGTGGAATCTAGCCATGGCAGTCGTGTAGAATGCCACCGCCACACTCGTGTTAGGGTTAGGGCGCAACGCGTCACGCGCATCCTTGTAATTGAGGAACATAACCTCATCATTTACATCAATGACGCTGTCCACGGTGATGTACGGATCCATCAGGTACTTGTGGATGCCCTGATAGTCGTTGACAACGGCTACATGTGGTAAATCGGGTCTTTGCCCAAACTTTCCCCATAGTGAATTTAAAAAGAATTTAGCCAGAGTGTGGAGACCAGGATTTTTACAAACAGAGCCGAAATCGAGTTTTACCCCTTCCCTTGCCTCATAATTTTGAATCCAAGCTAACTTCTTATCTTGTGAGGTACACCAATCTGGCCATCCACTGGCTTCTTGGTTGATTTTCAAAAAAGTATCAATGTACCCTTGAAACAATCCACCAGAACGTGTCTGACGATCGTATACAGATACATTGTAATCCCACACTTCGTGTACGGCTTCAACGGTGTAGCCTTTCTCAACAGCTTTCTGGATCTAGTCAATCACCCAGACGCCTGTCGACCAACGATCTTTTTTGTCGTTATTCTGACACACGCCTTGGTTTTTCTCCTCCCCGCATTTCCTGCACAAGATGGACATTAACTTGTCGTGCATCCATGTAGGCAATACGGTCACGAATATATCCCGCGGAGGCGTCACAGTTACTTTGGCTATGCCTTATACTTGTTCTATAGACGGACAATTTGGTTCCAAGTGAATTTTAGGGTGGCCGATGGGATTTTTTTGTACTTGCAAACGTAAGGATACAACGAACATACATCCAAGTACTTGATCTTCTCTCCACAATAAAGGTCTGCTTCGTGGAAGAGTTTGATACAATTTGTACACCCGCAAAAGAATGCGCCCCTGGGACTGAGGGGCTCCTGGCTGTACACCTCATACTGGAGTACAAATTGTTTCAAGTCTTTATCTGTGCGTTTCACCGCATTAAACGTACACTCCCACATCTCTACGACCGTGTAGCCGGCATTCTTAAATTTTTGCAAGCAAGCCATGGTCGCTTTATAGCGCGTCTCCATGGTCTCGTGGGAGCTGTTTTTGATAGGGGTGGTCCTGTTAGGATGACAGAGAAGGCACCATGCCAATAACATCCCCAGAACCGGAAGACGGTGGTGGTATCTCCAGCTTTAACAACGCCATCTACACGTCGCCCTAAAACATATTCCTCACGACCGTTGCCCACATGAAGGATAGAGACATCACGTTGGTGGGCCTCACAGCAGAGCCATTTTACCACGACGTGCGACTGTTGGTCTGCACACTGGTAGCCACCGTTAGGGATGATACCGATGATATTTTCCTTAAGGTGACTTCGGTGGTAAACCAACATGGCCGCTCCTTTGATCGTACACGCCTCTCTGAAAGGATCCACCTTTGCTATTTCTATTAGTATGTCTCTAAACTTTAGGCAGACCCTCCGTGGGATCTCTACATCTTTCACGCAATACAGTTCCAACACGTGGTTAAAATCAAAGACATCATTTTCTTTGACCAACGCCTCATACCACTTTTCAAAGTGCTCCTTTCCCTCAACCGACATCTCACCGATGCCGTAGTCCTCCTTTGGGGGCAAGGGACTCCAATACCCCGCGTTTTCTTTCAAAACAGCTGCTAACAGTAGCATATTTTCTTCCTCAGTACTATAACCTGAACTAAAACAAGACATTTTGGAGAACGCCATCGTAACTAAAGTTCACTGGAGCAGACCAAAAAGAAACAAGAATAAATTCGGGAGGAAAAAGAGGGACCATTGCTTAGCTTAGCATTCTGTTTGTATCGGCCTTTAGGTGGTCCATGCACGGTCTTCAACCCTGGTTCCCTGGGCTCGAGCGGCAGCTCCGACTGGTACTTGGTGAACCCAATGACTTAGCCCACGTGGCCCCGTGACAAGCAGCGTGACCTCTTAGCTTACGATCTTCCGAAGTCAGCCCCGAGGAGCTCAAGACCACCCCCTTTTAACCGGGCCGCTGGCCTGGTTCGTAGCTCAGGACTGCTGACACCTCCTTTTGCGGCATCTCCTCTAGTTTGTTTGTTTATTGATTCATCATAACGATCCTCGTAACAATCGCGGTGTCATTCGCCACTCACAACATAAAACATGCCTTCCAATTGAGGCCGTTCGATGACAAATGAATTACATAATTTCGGATCACATGCAATACAATAATTTTAAATGTAAGATATTAAATAGGAAATATCCATACTATGCTACTACTATTACTATTACTATTGCTATTACTATTACTAATTCAATGAAGTTAAAATATTTTTTCATCATTAAGTTTAATAATTTAATTTTTGTCCTGTATTTATGGAATTGTCTAAAAATAATGTTTTTCCTGCATGACTTTCAAACAATCTTCCTTCCCTATTTCTCCTAGGGGTCCGTAGTGCGCATAGCTTTCATTTGGTCGCCCTCTCATCACCAAAACTAAACACCGAACTAAACAGTCCAGAGTTACTGTGAAGGATGTTCAGAACGGTTTGAATTTGTTTCTGGCAATGATGTCATTTAGTTTACAAGCTCTTTCTTTCTTAGTAATACAAAACAAGGCTGTCCTTAGCAGACGTTTGGCCCTGAGCACATTTTGTTTGCGGGGCCCCCCAGTTAACTGCTTTCTCCAAAAATAATAATGATGAAACTTTATTTTCGTTTAATGTTACTACAGAAATTTGCACCATTTACCAATTTTCAGCCGTATGAGGTCTCAGGAAATGCCCTAAAAAGTGAATACATGTAATCATTAATGTCAGAAACCGTGTTTGTATACACGTAAAGCTGTATTTCTCATCATAAGATTTAATTAGGTATACTATTAATATTATGTGTTCTATCTTACGTCAGGTCCATTCCCTTTGTCAGTGAACTTAGACTGCCACTGCGTCCTGTCCTATGCCTCTTCCTTTAGTTCCCAGAATTTTCTTCTTTCCTTCAAGTCATCCAATATTTGAATCCTCCTTCTTCCTAAGCTCCTCTTTCCCTCAACCTTCCCTTTTATGACGTCGTGCAGAAGACAGTTCCTCCTAATGATGTGTCCAATCCATTTGCTTTGTACCGAAGAATCACATTCAAAATGGTTCTTTTCTCATCCACTCTTCTTAGGACTTGGTTCATTTGTCACCCTGTCTGTCCAACTGATCTTCTCAAGTCTTCCCAGCACCACATTTCAAAGCTATCCAAGTATTTCTATTTCATCTTCCTAAGAAACCAAGTTTCTGCTTCATACAGCACGATGCTCCAAATGTAGCATTTCATCAGTTTCTTCCTCAGTTCTAAACTCAACTTGCTGGTTAGTAGTAACCTCATCTTATTGATCTGTATAAAAATATAAAGAACAACTATGCCAAGTTTTAATAAAATCTCAAAATTTATCGTGAGACATATCCACCACAGACAGACAAGCGTATCGGCGGAGTTAAAACGGAAAACTCGCTCCACTCGTTCAATAAATCAAACCACATGATTAATGTTTTAATTTGTTTTTACACTCTGACAATATTTAATGGATCACGCGCAAGCAAA
This sequence comes from Timema podura, assembly GCA_033556935.1. NCBI lineage: Eukaryota > Metazoa > Arthropoda > Insecta > Phasmatodea > Timematidae > Timema > Timema podura. The sequence goes on along the minus strand of JAVRXN010000003.1, from coordinate 35,266,396 downwards.
AATTCCTTAACCCAATTTGTTTTTACCACTCTGTCACTAAAGTAAATGCGGAGCCCCCAAAATCATGGGGTCCTGCACGACCCTGATCCAAAACCTCTATACGAGTGCAGTATTACTACTTTCTAACACCCGAACACATTAGCAATACTTTTTAAAAATTTATCATCGGGTCCTGAGGCAAGCACTTTACCCCAATACCAACAGGGTCGACCATTAGCAATCCTATCTTGGGTTTTGTCCCAGGTTTTACTAAGGGGGTGGGAAGGGATAATTTTTCTAAGTTATGAAACATCTACATCCATTAATATATAGAATTTTTCCTTTGATGATCACAATACTTCGTCATTCCAAAGGGGTGCAAGAAAGTAAAAAAATGGAGATTTTTTGTTCAAATGCTACTTCAACTAGATAGAGATTACAAAATATATTTTACACTTTTGTTGAGGTATTTGTCAGTTGTAGTTTGATTTGCCAAGTGAATATTTTGTACATTATTTCCCCTCTCGCTATAACACGGGTTGCATTGTGGGTAAAGAGAGGCACGGGAATACAATCTTGTGTTGACTCAGTTTCCGCCATGATTACATCATACGTTCCTCGAGAACAGAATTATCCACAAACAAATAATTCCTCGATTAGACCACATCTGTGTCCTCAGTTCGCATAAATTCTGTTACGGACAAATTGTATCAGGTTTCTGAATGGTCAACATTTATGACAAAGCAATAAAAAACCCACTAAAGAACTCAATGAAAGCCCACGAAATTACTCGCAGGGTCTATTGTATGTGTGGCTGATATACAAGGGTAGATTGTATGTTTGACTGATATACAAGAGTAGATTGTATGTTTTATTGATATACAAGGGTAGATTGTGTGTGTGGCTGATATACAAGGGTAGATTGTATGTGTGACTGATATACAAGGCTAGATTGTATGTGTGGCTGATATACAATAATAGATTGTATGTGTGGCTGATATACAAGAGTAGATTGTATGTTTGATTGATATACAAGGGTAGATTGTGTGTGTGGCTGATATACAAGAGTATATCATATGTGTGGCTGGTATATAAGGGTAGATTGTATGTGTGGCTGATATACAAGGGTAGATTGTATGTGTGGATGATATACAAGGCTAGCTTGTATGTTTTATTGATATGAAAGGGTAGATTGTGTGTGTGGCTGTTATACAAGGGTAGATTGTATGTGTGACTTATATACAAGGATAGATTGTATGTGTGGCTTATATACAAGGGTAGATTGTATGTGTGGCTGATATACAAGGGTAAATTTTCTGTGTGGCTGATATACAAGAGTAGATTGTATGTTTTAATGATATACAAGAGTAGATTGTGTGTGTGGCTGGTATACAAGGGTAGATTGTATGTTTGACTGATATAAAAGGGTAGATTGTATGTGTGTGGCTGATATACAAGGGTAGATTGATTGTATGTGTGACTGATATAGAAGGCTAGAGTGTATGTTTGGCTGATATACATGAGTAGATTGTATGTTTGATTGATATACAATGGTAAATTGTGTGTGTGGCTGGTATACAAGGGTAGATCGTATGTTTAGCTGGTATACAAGGGTAGATTGAATGTGTGGCTGATATATAAGTGTAGCTTGTATGTGTGGCTTATATACAAGGGTAGATTGTAAGTGTGACTGATATACAAGAGTAGATTGTATGTTTGACTGATATACAAGGGTAGATTGTATGTTTGATTGATATACAAGGGTAGATTGTATATGTGGCCGATATACAAGGGTAGATTGTATGTGTGGCTGATATTCAAGGGTAGATTGTATGTTTGACTGATATAAAAGGCTAGATTGTATGTGTGGCTGGTATATAAGGTTAGATTGTATGTTTGATTGATATACAAGGGTAGATTGTATGTATGGCTGATATACAAGGGTAGATAGTATGTGTGGCTAGTATACAAGGGTAGATTGTATGCGAGATATACAAGGCTAGATTGTATGGTTGGCTGGTGTACAAGGGTAGATTGTGTTTGATTGATATACAAGGGTAGATTGTATGTGTGGCTGGTATACAAGGGTAGATTGTATGTTTGACTGATATACAAGAGTAGATTACATGTTTGACTGATATAGAAGGGTAGATTGTATGTATGGCTGATATACAAGTGCAGATTGTATGTGTGGCTTATATACAAGGGTAGATTGTAAGTGTGGCTGATATACAAGAGTAGATTGTATATTTGACTGATATACAAGGGTATATTGTATTTATGGCTGGTATACAAGGGTAGATTGTATTTATGGCTGGTATACAAGGGTAGATTGTATTTATGGCTGGTATACAAGGGTAGATTGTATGTGTGGCCAATATAAAAGGGTAGATTGTATGTGTGGCTTATATACAAGGGTAGATTTTATGTGTGGCTGATATACAAGGGTAGATTGTATGTTTGAATGATATACAAGGGTAGATTGTATGTGTGACTGGTATACAAGGGTAGATTGTATCAGTGGCTAATATAAAGGGGTAGATTGTATGTGTTTGATATACGAGAGCAGTTTGTATGTTTGACTGATATACAAGGGTAGATTGTATGTGTGGCTGATATACAAGAGTAGATTGTATATTTTTATTGATATACAAGGGTAGATTGTGTGTGGCTGGTATACAAGGGTAGATTGTATGTGACTTATATACAAGGATAGATTGTATGTGTGGCTTATATACTAGGGTAGATTGTATGTTTGATTGATATACAAGGGTAGATTGTATGTGAGTCTGATATACAAGAGTAGATAATATGTGTGGCTGATATACAAGAGTAGATTAAAGAGACTGCGAGGAACGCTATTGACTAAGAATCTGCCAGTATGGAGATGACAACTGAGAGATGTTGGCTAGTCGCAGGTCAACAACCCCCCCCTTCCCCGCAACGTCATGGCAATGGCCAATGAGGTCACTCAACAGCTCTCTCAACTCTCGGCAATAAACTTCTGTACAGTAGTTTACTCAGTTTCCGTCAATTACGATAATGGTTCAATTCGCAATGAAGGTGATGCACACTTGTTACTTAGAAAGAGATGCTAATTCCTTGTTATAGTTTTGGTCAATTTTTACCTTCCCTTTTAGTAAAACTTAACATCCTCTATAATAAAATATAACCTGATTTTGTTTGGAAGATCATTTTAGAAAATTCAAACATATTTATTTGCGGTCAACATTGAAAACATTTCACTTTATTATTTGTGTTTTTTTTAAAGTATTGATATCTTTCAAAAGTGACATCTGCATATCACATGACTTGATATATGCATATATTAAAATTGTTTTAGAAACTACCAAATACTATTCCTACCAAAATCAGGGTATACATCTGCACAACCTTTCTGTAGTTCGATTTTCATATTAAAGGTGTCTAGCCTACTTTCACTTATGTGTACAAGTCATGTGAGACGTAACTTGTCACTTTTGATGGAAATATCAATATCTATAGTAAAATAGGTGACCTGGTGGTCTAGGGGTAAGATGTCAGACTTCTGTGCTGGGGGTCCGGGGTTCAATCCTCGGTCCCGGCACAGATTTATTTGATCGCCAAACCCTTCCTTCACCTCTGACAAGATGTGTATTAATCACAACTTGTGAATGTGAGGAATGCCAGGCCTCCACCGTGGTTCGGATTCCACGTTAAACTGTAGTCCTCCATTTCATCCCATAATCACCCTACCATTACACATTAGTGTAAGTGCGTATAACCCGAACGGGTAGTAAGACGCGGTGCTAATAATAATAATAATATAGTAAAATAACACTAATAAAAAAGTAAAATGATCAATTTCGGCTGAAAAAATGTCCCTTTGTATGGAAATTGTAGTCACCTATTTGGTTTCATTCATGATGAGCTGTGCAGATACAATCATTTCTTTCTACACTTCCTTACTATTTATTACTCTTGTAATTTTAATTATGTGGACTTGAATAGTACTTATTTTGTTCATTAAAAAAAATAAACAAAACTTACATTATTTTTTCCTTTCAAATCTGTCAACAAAACAAATAGTGTACCTAGTTATTTATTTATTGTTAATGAGATTTTATTTATTATCCATGGAACGTGAAAAGGATTTTCAGCAAACGTTTTATTAAAAATAATACAAAACAACATAACTTTTGGTGTGATTAGTTTACTTTTAAAACTTTTGTGGATAAAACCTTAAGTGTTCAAGTTTAAACGTTTGTTTTGTGTACGTCATGTTTTGTCGAGGAGTCAGCACGCATTCGCAACAGAATCACCGAGCGCTCGGGACAAGAGTGAGCTATGTTGCAGATTTATTTACAGGCTAGCTTGTGATAATGTGAACTATGAAACATTTGGGGAACTTAATTGTTGTGCAATCGATAACACCATATAAACCCAATTTCCTTTTCAGATGTTTTAGTGTTATATTACTTGCCATTCATCCGGTTTATATAACATAATTTATAAGAAAATCAATTGTGAACAAAGATCAATCTATAACAAATTTCCGGGTGATAAACAAAATTTTAAAAATTATTTTCACATTTTTCATGACCATCTAGGCTAAGTACCTGTTGCATTATTTAAATGAGGGGGTTGGCACCAAGCGTGTGAAATAAGCTACAGCTTGATTTTTTCTTAGACATTTAGAGACTTTTATAAAATACAAATGGATTTTTTTTGAGGTTTTAGATATATATAAAATATCATCTTGTAAACTTTAAATGAAATGTGAATATCTACAATATTCTGAAGCTTGGTCTATTAAATCAAACTATTAAATACTTAATTATGGTTTGACAACTTTTCAATCTATATACATACTAAGCTAAATAATACCCAATAGACCCCTCTTCCCATTAAATGATGAATTAAATATAACGCCAATACCAGTTGAAAATGAGATATTTCTCAAATATACTGTACAAAATCTCATTTCCCCCTCAATTAGTGTCGAAGGAAAGGTGCAACATAATTACCGATGCAACAAATACAAATAACAAAAAAATTTATTTTGTAAAATGTTGTTACCAATTACAATAATTCTGTACAAATTACTAAACCAACTCCTAAAACAGAGCTTTCATAGCTATTTATTTACATAACAGTTCAAATGAGAATTTGCCAAATTATAATTTAATCATAAGAAAAATATTAAACACGAAGTTAAGATAGGTTTGATTCATTATTTTGGGCTAAACCATCAACTTTGTTAAGTAATTTCTATTTCCAATATGTGCACTTTATTGGAATTAAAAAGTTACTCACAAAGCTTTCTCGTCTACGATATTGGCAACACTGTCGTCTCAGGACCAAATATATTTATCAAACTTTACGTTCAAATTATGAATTCAAGACATTATTGAAATAATACAAAACCCCAATTAATGATCGCAAGTGCCGACAAATTTCCCCTGGAACTTGATAGCCCTTAACATGATTTAAAACTACCGTTCGTTGGGAATAGTGACGTCACTAGTTAACACAAAACATTTACACATCCGTTTCGGTGGAAAAATAATTGACGTCAAAATATTAACACAAGTATTTACACATCCGACTAGCAGTCATCGCACAAACATTCTAAAATTATTATACACCAATTAAAATTGATAGCAATAAAACTCATTAATGTATAGCTTATTTTACAAGTTATTTTGAACAAAATACAAAAATACAATCTTCTCTACATATTGTCTTTATCACAAAAGGCCTCTCAAAATGTCCCGAGACTTTTCGGCGAGATCACAAGAACCGATTTCGTTGTTTTGTTCCGCGGGACTACACGGTCATGGCAAGGAACTGTCTCTGTTGCAAGACATCCACCCCTTCCTTGGCCTGCGCCGAACAAAGGTCGGGCGTGGACACTGACCGGGTCAACTTGCCCAAACCCTCCGCCCCGCCGCTGAAACTGAAGATGGACACGAGGCTCGTGATCCTGTCGATCTCCATGGTCGTCGGGGCGCTCTCTTCCAGGACCTCTTCAAGGAACACAGAGTCATCCAGGAGGTCGCCACCCGCCTTGACGCGCTTGGTGCCGCCGTCCTCCTCCCACTCCGACACGGATTTCCTCCTCTTCAGGCATCGCGACGAAGAGCAGGCGTTGGACCTGTCCCTCAAGACGCTCTCCGCCTTGTCAAGGTCGAGGTAGGTGGGGGTGTTGGGATACGGCGGCGGTGTCTCGTTCTCCTTGTCTGCCTCCCGGGGGACAGAGAGGACCGTGGTGGAGGCGGTCTCAACGCAACGGATGCACGACGGCTGTTGGAAATCCTCTCCTGAAGACGCCTCTTCAGCGTCGGTCTGGTCCCCGAAGCCCGCCTCCTCCACCGTCAGCGCCACGAGACTGTCCTCGTCGTAGTTGTGCTCTAAGTCGTCCGACTGGTGTTGCGGAGGTCCCTGGTGCTGAGGGATGCTCGCGGATGCTGACGCCAGGTATCCCGCACCGTGGACCATGTGGTAGGCCTCCTCCATGAAGATGTAACGCGCCTTCTGGAGCACTGTGGCCACCAGGAGGTTCTTGTGCAGACTGACGCCGCCGCGCTGTGCACGCGACTGCGCGATCTTTGTCAGCGAGATGCTGATTAACCTCTGAGCCTCCGTGGCCATCACTCGCAAACGACGCTGACTTTACGAGACGAACACACTTACCAAACTAAACAGTGATTTTAAAAACCTACGTCACAATTACTATTTCTCCTAAAACTCTCACAACAATACCACTCGACACTTTCAACTAGAATGACCGTTGATGTCACCACAACCCATATAAGTAAGTTTCCGTTGGCCTGACGTCACGGCCTACTTATCAACCAATCAGTAGACGTCCTTCGCCATTTAAAAGAGGCGACCGAACCGCCTTCATGTGGGAAAGCACCGTACCTCTACCGTAGCCCTTACAACGACAACCAATAAGGATTAGAATCGTAAACACTGGTAGACCAAACATACGCTAATCGAGGGTATATCGCGCTGACATCAGCTCTGCTATATTAAACCTTAGGGAACACGTGCTTTAAAATATATCATCTTAGTTCTGAATGACGTGCGAAGGAAAAATTATTTTATGCCAAGTGCTGCGTCTTCGCAAGAGATGAGTCATAAGTTTGTTTTAGTAAATAGTGTAAACAGAAAAAGTTATCATTGATATAACAAACTTTGATGGGATAAAACAAAACAAAACATTTTTACATTAAACATTGACAAAACTAAACAAACTGTAACACGGCTGAAATTCGATGAAAAATGCTATCTCATATTCAAGTTATACGCCCTTTAAACTCAGAAACAAGAATCAGGCAACATTTATTAAGGTTATCTTTTAAAATTACATTCGAAGAATCAAGCTTGATCAAAATAATCTATGCATACCAATTTCTCCAACTAAATTCTATTTAATGTACACAGCATGTGTAGATCAACACGGTGCAAAAAAAAAAAAATTCTTTCACATTAAATTTGTCCGTATTTATAAGGACAGCTAACGCTACCTGTTAGCAAAACATCTAAAGATATAGTTTTGATGTTGCTTAAAAAAAGGTCAGGTCTTTTATTTTATTTATTTGTATTTTATGTAGTAGAGGGCAATGGTGGCTCTATTATAGTAACGGTATAAATATAAATTTGGTTAAGCACATTAACGAATAGTTACAACTGGTACTTGGAATTCTACAAAAGAAAAATTACTTAGGATTAATTATAATTAAGCTGTTAAAGTTAACAAAATGAGCAGGTGATCAATAATTTCAATAAAACATAACAAATATAAAAATAATGTCAATTCACATGGCACAGTTATAAAATATTGAAAACAAAGAAAATTAAAATAATAGACTGGTACCGAATTAACAATAACTAATCAATTATTTAGAATAGCAATATATATTTTAACAATATACACAAGGCAGATCAACAAGTAGTAATTCTAACATAGAGGAATGCATAATCATAATCATGTCAATTTGGTTTCAAGTATACATAAACCTTCAAATAAGCTTTAAAAAAATAGGTCTTATAGTTTTATTAAATTTAAGTTATTTTTGATTACATATTTGGTTATGATAACGTTTGATCATTCATGTACAAATTCCATATTTGAACAAGTTTTTTTTTAATGGTTTTTAGATTTTCAGGTAGATCATTATAGTAGGTATTTGATAATTTATGACTTTATGCTATTGCAACTATATTTAAGAGATTTATTGCAATTCATGTGAAGTCAGGGGGGTCAACCTCCCCCCCCAAAATTTAATGAACAAAATATATATAGCTTTATTTATGGTTCAAACAATATCAACATTAAGGCACAAGTACAAATTAGGGGGCTTTGTTAGCATAAAAAGCACTTAAAAGAGCTTCTAGAGGTGTTTAATATTTAGGATTTTTTCTAACCTTTGGCAATTATAGTGTTATGTTAATATTTAGAATTTTTCCTTCCCTTCAGCAGTTAGGGTGCTATGTTACTATAAAAAACACTTTAGGTGTTATGTTGCCATAAAAAACACTTCAGATAGCTTCTAGAGTTGTTTAAATATATAGATTTTTCCTAGCCTTCAGCAGTTAGGGGGTTATGTTGCCATAAAACATACTTCAGATAGCTTCTAGAATTGTTTATCATTTATAATTTTTTCTAGCCTCCGGCAATTTGGGGATGTACCCACCAACCTCCCCCACTCCCCCCCCTGAAATTATTGGCTGACTACGGCCTTGCATGGTGTAGGTTCCCTGCTGTTCTTGTGTTGTGGCCTTTATTATCAATGGTTGTGGCTATGGTGGTCATAGTTGTGTAAAAACTATATTATTGTGTAGGGCCTACTAATTTCCGGCCAACTTTAAAAGCAAATATGAGAGCAGATAGTTTTACACTAACATGTAACGGCAAAATGTTACTAGATCTATAAATTGTTTTAGAAGGAGCATCGTATTGGAAGTTGAATAATATTCTAAGAGCCCTTTTTAGCAATTCTTCTAATTCATTTACAGTTTTCTTGCTACATCTTCCCCATATTATATCCATGTACTGCAAATGAGTATTACCTTGACATAATACTGCTCAGTAGTTTTCTGGGAACACTGTACTTTAATCTTGATAATATTCATATGACTGGAGTTATTTTCTTTTTTATACTATCAATTTGTTCATTCCATGTCATGTTATGGTCAATAATTAGCCTCAAGTATCTCGCACTAGTTACTCTATTGCCTAATTTTATAGCATTGCTGGGAATAAGCTTATGGCTGAACTTATGTTTGATCATATAATTTGTTTTTGACAAGTTAATAGCTTATTTTTGGTAAACCATGATGATATCTATTTAGATCATCGTGAATTTGAGTTAGTATTGAGTCTATAGTTTTTCCCGTATAAAATAAGTTAGTGTCATCAGCAAAGAGGGTAATATTTTCATTTAAATTTAACTGTTCAATATCATTTGTATGGCTGAGAAGCAATAGTGGACCTAAGACTGAGCCTTGAGGCACACTGTACTCAATAGGTTTTTCATAACTTTTATTTTTATTTTGTAGGCAAACAAACTGTTTCCTGTCGCTCAGGTAGCTATGAAACCAATTCAGTGCTATACCACGAATCCCCACTTTTCCAGTTTGTATAGTAAAAGGGGATGGAATACTGTATCAAAGGCTTTTTTTTTTAGATCTATAAATAGACCTTCCACAAGTTTTCCCTCACCCGGAGTTTCCTCTAATCATGTAACTATGTCAACTGTTCATTGGTGTGCTAGCATTTTCTCTAAAGCCAAATTAGTATTTACCCGCCTCGGTGGCATAGTTGGTTAACGCGCTAGTCGTGTTGAGCTCGATTGCCGAGGACGGGGAGATCGAGGTTCGAATCTCGGTCGGGTGAACTGGGGGTGGTTTTTCCTAAATGGTTTTCCACTCTCCCTCCACGCAAATGCGGGTTCACTTCCTCTATATTCAACCTTCCCAATTCTTAATCCATTAGCGTAATTAGTACTTAAGCGTATAACCCGACCGGGTAGCAAAAATGAAATAGTCTACATTTAAAATGAAACTCACACAGACAACCGTACTTTTTAAGAGGAATAGTACTTTCTTTTCCCATTTCAATAGCCAAATGAACTCCCTTTTAAAATTTTTCATAATTATAGTAAGGAAATCAAAAGTTTGTTGATTAAAGTCCGAAACAAGGGGAAAATATTCTTTTGAATCATTTAGGTTGCCAATATTAGTGCTATTTATATCAATTAATTAAAACATATTTTTGATCCATATTTGATTTTATATAAATCAGGTGATATTTGAACTCAAAATGAATAAAAATGTATTAGATAAAAATATAATAAAATTCTTATGTCACATACTTAAAGATACAAAGTAGATACACAGGTCTACCACTCACTGTTCAATTTTTTTTTTGACAAACTAAATTAAAAAGTGAAATCAGGAAAAGATGGTATTCCAGCAAACATTCCAAATATATTATGAAAATATTTCAAACAACAAAAATCATCAAAGCACACACTGCCAGGAAATGTTTGTTTTACTGTGAGAACTGGCAAATTTAAGTTCGCTGCAATTTTATGACCAATTCTCCACTTGTGATGATTGGTGACAGGTTTGCCACCCACCTCTGGTACTAGATATTTTAATTAAATAACCTAAAGAATTTCACTAATAGATACAGAACATTTAATGTCAAATTATGTCACCTTGCATTTGAAACATAAAAGTGTATCATATTGGAATGTTTTGATTAACTACTGGATCTCTTCTGGAGAAGTCCCAGTCCGAGCTCCCCCCACTGCCCCTAACACCAAGAAGAGGGTTGGGAGGATGCAGTCGTTCACTCTACAAGGTGCTATTATCTTTATCTTGCACCAAGTCATCTGTCTCATACAAACATTTCCTCTCTAATGTTTTACAAAGTTAATAACCATCTATTTTCTTGTAAATATATATATATTTTTTTCAGGAGCTTGTGCGCCTTATGCCCTATAGCCAAGCACATTTGAGCCCCTGAGAATACAAGTGGAGTAAGTCATTTTTTCTCATTTTGAGATAATTAGAGGTAAAGCTAGATCCATATAGAAAACTCATCGATTTTTCTGATCTTTTCAAAATAATTAAGTGCCTACATAAAGGATCAACTTAACTTATGCGTTGGTTAAAATTAGAAAATATTAAAAACTTAAATTGTTAAGAATTTATTTTTAGAACTATTTGTATTATTTGATGACTTACAGCATTTGTGCTGTGAAAAATCTATGGAATAGGCTAATTAAATAACTCAAAAGCTGTTTATGTATGCAAGGTAATTTTTTAGTTGTGATTACATATCAAAATACTCATTTAACTTAAATTTAAATTTCCCTAACTTGACATGCATCACGTGGCCGTTGTCATTCCCATAACTTTGAAAGTCTAAACAAATTTATCTTTCATAGTAATATTGCAGTACTGTTAGTAAAGATTTATCATTACTAACACTAAACAAGAAGTAAGTTTGGTCATTAAAGTTTCAAAATCTGAGCCAGACCAGTTAAATGCCAGAGCACATCACGACTTACACCACTTGTTTTGTCAACAAACGCTTTGGTATGTTAACAAGTTCAAGCATGTCGTGTAATCTAGCTGCAAATATATCAACTATGACTTACACCACTTTCCCAGTTGATAGAATGAATAATTCTTCACATGCTTAGATTGCTAACTCAATTATGAAAAAAAGTGACTTACACCACTTGTATTCTCAGGGGCTCATTTGATGCCTGTATGGCAACTAATTTAACTTTATTCAAAGATGACAAACTCAACCCAGGTTGTTGACTTCCCCGAACTTTAGGTGGGTCTTCAGACAATGTTGGGGTGTTTTAGAACAGAGAAATGTCCGCCAAACGGAGAGGATGTGAGACCGCTCGTGACTCCAGTACTAGGAACAAGGGGGAGGAGACAGAGGAATGTCCGCCAAGTGGAGAGAATGTGAGACCACTTCTGACACCAGTACTAGGAACAAGGCGGAGGAGACAGAGGAATAAGTTATTTGCTAAATTTGGAGAACAAATCAAACAATTTTTTTTTCATATGTTATTTATTGATTTTTATCAAATTCATTAATGAAATGATATGGATTCAAAAAAATTCACAAGGTGTATTATTACTATTAAATTTAAAAGTTATAATATTAAATAAGTGTAAAAGTTTATAAAGCTACAGTAAACAATATTAAATTAAATTGAAACACAAATTAACATCATTTTGTGTCTGCTGCTGAATGTAAATCTTATGAAGGGTTTATTGTGACATTATATCAGTGTGGCCAGAACAGGTCAGACAAATACATCAGTGTGGCCAGAACAGATCAGACAAATACATCAGTGTGGCCAGAACAAATCAGACAAATACATCAGTGTGGCCAGAACAGATCAGACAAATACATCAGTGTGGCCAGAACAGATCAGACAAATACATAAGTCGTGGCCAGAACAGGTCAGTCATTTGTCTGTCACAGCTCGTCATGGGAACTGTTTGGTGCTCACTCACAGCTAGTCATGGAAACTGGTTCTCACTTACAGCTCATCATGGAAACTGTTTGGTGCTCACTCACAGCTCGTCATGATAACTGTTTGGTGCTTACTCACAGCTCGTCATGATAACTGTTTGGTGCTCACTCACAGCTCGTCATGATAACTGTTTGGTGCTCACTCACAGCTCGTCATGATAACTGTTTGGTGCTCACTCACAGCTCGTCATGATAACTGTTTGGTGCTCACTCACAGCTCGTCATGATAACTGTTTGGTGCTCACTCACAGCTCGTCATGATAACTGTTTGGTGCTCACTCACAGCTCGTCATGATAACTGTTTGGTGCTCACTCACAGCTCGTCATGATAACTGTTTGGTTCTCACTCACAGCTTGCCATGGGAACTGTTTGGTGCTTACTCACAGCTCGTCATGGGAACTGTTTGGTGCTCCCTCACAGCTCATCATGGGAACTGTTTGGTGCTCACTCACAGCTTGCCATGGGAACTGTCTGGTGTTCTCTCACAGCTTGCCATGGGAACTGTCTGGTGCTCACTCACAGCTAATCATGGGAAATGTCTGGTGCTCACTCACAGCTCGTCATGGGAATTGTTTGGACTCACAGCTTGCCATGGGAACTGTTTGGTGCTAACTCACAGCTCATCATGGGAACTGTTTGGTGCTCCCTCACAGCTCATCATGGGAACTGTTTGGTGCTCACTCACAGCTCGTCATGGGAACTGTTTGGTGCTCACTCACAGCTCGTCATGGGAACTGTCTGGTGCTCTCTCACAGCTCATCATCGGAATTGTCTGGCGATCTCTCACAGCTCGTTATGGGAACTGTCTGGTGCTCACTCACAGCTAATCATGGGAAATGTCTGGTGCTCACTCACAGCTCGTCATGGGAATTGTTTGGACTCACAGCTCGCCATGGGAACTGTTTGGTGCTCACTCACAGCTCGTCATGGGAATTGTTTGGACTCACAGCTCGCCATGGGAACTGTTTGGTGCTCACTCACAGCTCATCATGGGAACTGTTTGGTGCTCCCTCACAGCTCGTCATGGGAACTATTTGGTGCTCACTCACAGCTCGTCATGGGAACTGTTTGGTGCTCACTCACAGCTCGTCATGGGAACTGTCTGGTGCTCTCTCACAGCTCATCATCGGAATTGTCTGGCGATCTCTCACAGCTCGTTATGGGAACTGTCTGGTGCTCACTCACAGCTAATCATGGGAAATGTCTGGTGCTCACTCACAGCTCGTCATGGGAATTGTTTGGACTCACAGCTCGCCATGGGAACTGTTTGGTGCTCACTCACAGCTCGTCATGGGAATTGTTTGGACTCACAGCTCGCCATGGGAACTGTTTGGTGCTCACTCACAGCTCATCATGGGAACTGTTTGGTGCTCCCTCACAGCTCGTCATGGGAACTATTTGGTGCTCACTCACAGCTCGTCATGGGAACTGTTTGGTGCTCACTCACAGCTCGTCATGGGAACTGTTTGGTGCTCACTCACAGCTCGTCATGGGAACTGTTTGGTGCTCACTCACAGCTCGTCATGGGAACTGTTTGGTGCTCACTCACAGCTCGTCATGGGAACTGTCTGGTGCTCACTCACAGCTCGTCATGGGAACTGTCTGGTGCTCTCTCACAGCTCATCATCGAAATTGTCTGGTGATCTCTCACAGCTTATCATCGAAATTGCCTGGTGATCTCTCACAGCTCATCATGAAATTGCCTGGTGATCTCTCACAGCTCATCATCGAAATTGTCTGGTGCTCTCTCACAACTCATCATCGAAATTGTCTGGTGATCTCTCACAGCTCATCATCGAAATTGTCTGGTGATCTCTCACAGCTCATCATCGAAATTGTCTGGTGATCTCTCACAGCTCATCATCGAAATTGTCTGGTTATCTCTCACAGCTCATCATCGAAATTGTTTGGTTATCTCTCACAGCTTATCATCGAAATTGTCTGGTGATCTCTCACAGCTCGTCATTGAAATTGTCTGGTGATCTCTCACAGCTCGTCATGGGAACTGTCTGGTGCTCTCTCACAGCTCGTCATGGGAACTGTCTAGTGCTCTCTCACAGCTCGTCATGGGAACTGTCTAGTGCTCTCTCACAGCTCGTCATGGGAACTGTCTGGTGCTTTCTCACAGCTCGTCATGGGAACTGTCTGGTGCTCTCTCACAGCTCGTCATGGGAACTGTCTGGTGCTCTCTCACAGCTCGTCATGGGAACTGTCTGGTGCTCTCTCACAGCTCGTCATGGGAACTGTCTGGTGCTTTCTCACAGCTCGTCATGGGAACTGTCTGGTGCTCTCACAGCTCGTCATGGGAACTGTCTGGTGCTCTCTCACAGCTCATCATGGGAACTGTCTGGTGCTCTCTCACAGCTCATCATGGGAACTGTTTAGTGCTCACTCACAGCTCGTCATGGGAACTGTCGGGTACTCTCTCACAGCTTGCCATGGGAATTATTTGGTTCTTTCTCACAGCTTGCCATGGGAATTATTTGGTTCTTTCTCATAGCTCATCATGGGAACTGGTCCCTCTGTCTGGCGGAAAGGCCCAGAATGAAGATGGTAGGCCCCGGACATCTCGGGCTCTCTTGGCGAAAGCAGAGAATGATGAGATGCAGTTAGCTATGAAGTGGTTGGCTGAGCCGAGGATGGCAAGCTCCACGTGAGGGTTAGAGGGCTCCAACTTGTGGACGCTCACCTAGGACATAAGCATAAATAAAAATCTTGTAATGGCCGAGTGCAGGGAGAGGGGAGAGTTATGTTTTTAGATGTGATTCTGATGTGTGTTTTAAATAACAACGGTTTTAATGTAAAAAAAAATCTCAATTTTTTACAGAACCTTGTAAAAGTTAATTAGTGGCTTTTCTTTGACCAAATGGTGATTGTAAATTAGATCATTATCAGACAATTATTATGTCAATTAATCCCTCTTTTTAAAAGTAGATTTTAAATCAAAACTTTCTAGGTAGGAGTTTAGTGATCAAAACCGCAAGGGGGGGGGGAACTTATATAAACATCTGGGTTGCAGGCTATGCAAAGATTACATAACCAGATAAAGAAATATAAGTTCATACCGTTGATAAAACTAACAATCTAGTTCCAACTTTCGATGCTTATGCATAAAATATATTTTAGTATGCATACAATCTTTTTGTATTAATTACATTAACTGTTATCATTCTCTTAAGCATATTTCCCAATAGTTATTAATAAATAATAGATAATCAGGATTAATCGGTGTAAATAATCATAACATGAACAAATATTTTAAACATTCGGTTGTCGGTTTTACTGAATCAGTACACCTCTAATATAAATATTTATTTCCTGATGCCTGGGTAGCATTTGAACAAGGCTTGACTCACAAATCAAGTGTCAAATTCTTGAATCCTGACCGAGATTGGTGGGTGTTGAAGGACCTATCTCTAACTACAACATAAACTTGGTCCAACTGCATAGCTATAACTAGGGTCTTCTGGGACTATTAGTTCACCAGATAAAACCTCTGCTAGCTCTCTTGATAACTTCTCTGCTAGTTCTGCTGATATCTATTCTGTTAGCTCCTCTACTATCGGACCCAGGACTGAGGGGTTTATACCTCCATTCTCCTGAGGAGCTGCGTCAGTTCAGGGACCATGTGGTTGCTGTCGGAGGCTACGAACACTGCCCTTGCATCCTTCACCGAGCGTAGCACTCTCTTCACCTGTCTCGCCACGGTCTCTCGGGATGGCAGACACATCTCGCTCGTGGCTGCTCCGTACTCATTGCGGTACCCCACACACTGAGGAGCGGCGAATAGACCCGGAGTGTGGGGGATGTGCTCACATGCACGCACCTGCAGGTGTGCACACACAAGGACTTAGGAAACAATTCAGAAAAATAACCTAACAAAGAAAATAACTAAACAATAAAATATAAAAAAACAATCTTGATATTAAATTGATTTAAATGAAGTGTGTATGAGCCCCAAACTGAGGAAGTTGTTATTTCTAAGACACTAACGTGAGAAATATTAGTTTACAAACTGATTCGGAAAGTTTTCCATCATCCACTGAAAGGTTTCCCCTTCCTTAAGCCAGAGATACAAATTATTACAATGAGTCTTATTATTATTTAGTTGAGAGGAGACTAAGTACTAAGAGTCTGGAGGTTGGTCACTACAAGGATCCTTGAAACGAGCAGAGGAGACCATCTAAGTCTGGAGGATGTTCACTCACCCAGTCAATACCGTTGCGCAGGTGAATTCCTACAAAGGCCCCACGAGGCAGCTTTTCTCTGATAAACTCTTGGGCCTTGCTTTGGATGTCCTTGTTCCATACCAGATACCGGTGCAGGTCACGGTTCTCTATCTGTACCGGGAAGCTGGCCGGCGCACCAGTGAATGCCAAAACTGTGCAACAGTTAACAACAAGATGTTAAATTATTTGATTGGCTGTGAACTAAATGTTTATGTGTTTGGGAATCAGACCGTGCCTTACCGGGCCACGTGGCGGGGGGGTAGCGAGCGTGCCATTGCACAGCCATGTTGTGGTGGCGAATGTCGTAGTGGAGTGGCCCGTAAAGCTCGGACCCCACAAACTCCACATTGAAGGTGTCCCAGAAGGGTCCGAAGGGATTCCCTTCTTTAGGGTTGCAACCTCCTGAGCTTCCGCGCGCCGTGTAGCAGAACGCTGGCAACAAACAAGTTCAATCTCACCGCACTCCACGTATGAAAACTTTTGTGTCAATATTTTTATTTCAAGATGTTCATAGGCCTGTCCCAAAGGGGAGACCTCATAATTGAGCTCCTCTGTCCTATGCCTACCTATCCTTTTCTCTGGGGGCCATATGATTGGTGCAATCTCGTCCATGAAGACCTCCATGGTCACCACACGGTGAAACGCTCGCAGGGAGTCAACGTCAAAATATGTGTCGAAAGGGGCTTGGATCTAGGGACAAACACACGCTACTTGTTAAATCGCAAACAAACAAAATGGCGTTCATTGAATCATTATGAGGGATCTGTGAAGCTTCGACAATATCAATATTGATTCGAATTTTGTATTATTCGATTCAATAACTCGAATCAAACCAAACTAGAAAAAAATCTATTTAGATTTAGGTTGTTGCGGATCCCACAATTTGCTAGGACTAGAGTTCAAACTAATATAATTTTTTTTATGTGTAAATTTTTTTTTATAAAACATAAGTTTAGCATATTTAACTTTGATATAATGTGATCTAATATTTTTCCTAAATTCTCAAATAATATATGTTTTGAATCAAACTCAAAATGCCTGCTTTGCAGATTTTACTCATTATATGTCTGAATGACAGGATTGTGTGCTATGGCTAGTTGGTGTCCAATTGAATCTCATTGGGGGGGCAAGCATTTAGCCGTGTAATGGATCATGTTTTGGTGGAATTTAAATTTGTTTAATTTACTCACATGAAACTTGGGTACATAATAACACTTTTTAAAGTAACTTACATCTTTTACGAGATATGTTATACCTTTGTGGTGTAGGGTTAAGTGAAAGTCCATAAGAGGTTATGTGGATCTGAAGTTCTACCAAGTATTTCAGATATATTATTTCCGCCATGAATTAACTAATCAATATCAAAATGTTTCAGACTATTTGGCTCCCAAGAATCTTTATGAAGCTACTTCATGGGCATGTGCTTATTACATGTGGAGTTAATCCATAAGTTTTTGCTAAAGTGCTCATCTTTTAAAATGTCACCCGCCTCGGTGGCGTAGTTGGCTAACGCGCCAGTCGTGTTGAGCCAGACCACCGAGGACGGGGAGATCGAGGTTTGAATCTCGGTCGGGTGAACTAGGGGTGGTTTTTCCTAAATGGTTTTCCACTCTCCCTCCACGCAAATGCGGGTTCACTTCATCTAAATTCAACCTTCCCATTTCCTAATCCATTAGTGTAATTAGTACTTAAGCGTATAACCCGAACGGGTAGTAAGACGCGGTGATAAAAAAAAATTAAAATGTCTCAAAAGAAAGAGAAAATGTTTGTTTACAGACAAGAGCATGAGGAAAGACTTGAGAAGTGCATGTTGATTTCTCCCTCCCTCTTTCATTTACATGTAGACAGACACCTCTTCTATTGTGCTTGGTGCGGTATCGTCCCAGCAGACACCAGAAGGGGTTCTAACCGTATTTTAGGGCCTACTAACAGAGCTCTCAAAAGCTAAAACAAAAAACATTGCAAACAAGAAAGTTGTTAAGAAGTTGTTTAGGATATATAAGTTTTCTGACTTCTCCGACAAGCTAAAATTCTTGCTTGTCGGAGAAGTCAGAAAACTTATATATCCTAAACAACTTCTTAACAACTTTCTTGTTCGCAATGTTTTTTGTTTTAGCTTTTGAGAGCTCTGTTAGTAGGCCCTAAAATAAATATATATATATATACACACTACTCACCACAACCGGCTTGTCGGTGTACAACCCATGGTTGTTATATATGGCTCTTGTAGCAAACTTATATCGTACTAAGTTCTAACACTACAATAGCACACCTGTTAAGGCTTTCATTACATCCAGTCCTGTAGTTTTACGTCTCCTCATCCTCTTTCCTAGGACTAAGTATTTTAATCAATGATCAATATTATCGGCACTTGAGCTACTAGGTGTACAAAGTTTCCAAACAACTTACAGATCGAGGTTCCCCATAGCGGTACTCAACCCAAGGTGGTAGAGCTAATGTTCGGTTCAAACCTTCAGCAAAACCCAGGACTCCCAGGAAATGATCGGCTTGGTTGCCGAAGCGTCCTGGAATAAAATACGATTCATTTGACACTTTTAGTTGGGAATCATTTTACACAGGTCTCAGTAAATTTCAGTTTGAGCCGACACTTTAAACTCAGGTGCAATGGGAATGGTTATATTTTTTTACATTTATATAATAGCTCAGTAACAGCTAATACATTTCACTTCATGTTCAATTAAGGCCCTGACAAAGACTCCGTATCCGTAGGTCCGTAGTCCATACTCTGTGATCCTGGTCCTTAAGAAATCCTACTCGCAATTACAGAGTCAATATCCGTAACCACGTGACCGTTTCAACCAATGAGATAGTAAGAGACTTCATCCAATCAAAAAATTCGAAAGAAAATAGTCTACAGCACGGAATACGTGTCAAGCAGTCAGCCGATCAAAGAAACCAAAAACAACTTTGTTGATAAAACTTCCAGTATTTATACTAAAATGTAGGTTAATTACAATCACAAGAAATATATTTATAACTTATTTAAACTATCAAACTTAAAATAATAAGTGTTTGCAATAGCCTGAAAATGCAAAACAGATGTAGGTAGGCCTACTAATATTTTGGATGAAAACAAAACAAGCACTTTTAATATATTTTTTTACTAAGCACCGTGTCTTACTACAAATACTAATTACGCTAATGGATTAGGAATTGGGAAGGTTGAATTTAAAGGAATTATTATTATTATTATTATTATTATTATTATTAGCACCGCTTCTTACTACCCGTTCGGGTTATACGCAAATTTAAAGGAAGCCAACCTGCATTTGCGTGGGGGGAGAGTGGAAAACTATTTAGGAAAAACTACCCCCAGTTCACCTGACCGAGATTCGAACCTTGATCCCCCCATCCTCGGCAGTCAAGCTCAACACAAAACTAGTGCGTTAACTAACTACACCACTGAGGCGGGTATTTGACAAGATGCTTCTACTTGCTAAAAAGCATAATTATTAAAAAAAATAACTTTGGGCTTTGACTTACATATTAGGTAGCCCCCATGAGTGGTGCTGCTAATTACGGCTATCACAAACTTGCACGTCCTATTTCAAGATTAATTATATGTGCCAATGTACACCAGGGGAAAGAATGCCACCCAATCTAGATAGTGGTTTAGATTCCACTCGTACAAACATGTTCCTAGTTCAGGTGGATTTTCTAAGTGCCTAAAAAAGGACTAGGCATAGTAAAATATTTTAACAGATAATTTATATATGTAGAGCCTAAAGACGAGGAAATCGTCGTTTGAATCCAGTCGGGTGCAGTGAGGGTGAGTTTTCCACTCTCACTGCACACAAACGTGGGTGCACTTCTTCAGAATTCAACCTTCCCGATCCCTTCTTCTGAATTCAACTTTTCTGATCTCTAACCCGTTAGTAATTAGTATACAGGCCTATCACCTGAATAGGTAGTGAGACGTGGTGCTAAGAAAAAAGAATGGTTTGTATTATACAAGTTCAAACATGTCCCTAGTTCAGGTGGATTTTCTATAAGTGCCTAAAAAGGAATGGGCTAAAAAAACAACATATGGACAGATAACAATTTATTTAAATAGCCTATTTTTTTCTAGTGTCCATGGTTAAATCCAATATAAACACAAAATGGAAATAGAGAGGTTTGGGTTCCACTATTACAAATATGTTTCTAGCTCAGGTGGATTTTCTAACTGCCTAAAAAAGGAGTAGGCCTGGTAAAAAAAATATACGAGCAGAAACTATTTATGCATGCATATCCTTTTTTTTCTAGTTTTCATAAATAAAGGCAACATTGTAAAAAAGGGGTCTGGCTTCCAAAGTAAAAGTAGGCCTACTTGTAGCCAAAACTTTGCCTGGTATCCCGACGATTTTTGAAATACTTAGCAAGGCATTTCCCTTTCTTAGAGCGTCTTTAAAGTCTAAGTTTTTTACTAAACAAAAGAGGCCTTTGCGGAACACAATCAATAAGTAGAGAATCCATTTCAAAATCACTAGTATCCATAATTTATCAATTAAAAAAATTATATAACGCTAGTATATAATTATATAACGCTAGGAGTATAAACCAAATAATAGGGGTGTTGAACCTACAAAAGCAAAGCCAATATTTCTGAAAACTTGATATTTCTCAGAAAATATTTTCCTAGAAGCCGCTCTTCCTGGGGTGTTTAGATTTTTAGATATTTGTTTTTGAAATAGGTCCACGTGTAGCCATCTTTTCATTTTGTATATGTTTCCATTGCGACGGATTCTATCACTAACATTCTTTCTTTATTTCAAGGTGCATGTATATATTTACTCGGCTGTGATTGGTAGTCCATAGAAAGTAAAGTTGGGCAACTTCTACGCACCCGCTTGTCGTACTCGCAACTATGCAATAACGTAATTTTGTCTGTCTACAATAGCTTATGCAAACACAATTGTATGTCGGAACTGTCGGACGAGCTTGTCGGGAGGAGATGAACATTGTCCATCTCTTGCGTTTATGTAGTTGCGTTGGCTTGCATTTAGCCAATAAAAAACAAATATGGATGGACTACTAAAATCAAATAATATGAAGTTATTTGGTCTATGACAACCGCTCTTGGAAATGTATAGTTAAGAATATAGGATTCTCAATTAAAATCATATATATTTAAATGTGTTTTAAATATTTATTTCTTATTTGAAAACATTAATATTAATTTGACTTTTATAGTCATCTTTGCTGTTTGTTTCTATTGGTTGAAATTACGTCTTGCGACTTTTCACTGTGGACAGTCTATTTTGTATTTAAGAGAAGCGTAATTACAAGTGCGTTTGCGATTGCGTAATTGCGAGTCCGACAAGCGGGTATGTTGGTTGTAGACGGGCCAGTAAGGACTTACGGATATGGATTCTGTGGCCAGAGCAATCTGATATTATATCATCGATTTCTTACAGACCACGGACCTACGGATACGGAGTATGTGTCAGGGCCTTTAAGATGGCCTTAAATATTGTGATCTTAAGTGATGTAGGTTATAATCTAATCATGATGGTAAGTACAAAACACTACTTACCCATACATGGACAGTACAAAATGTAACCATTTGGATCTATATCTAAAGCCAGTGTGATAGTAAAAACAGAGACAAATAATAATCTAACACTTATATTAACAAACATGATCGTTTAATTAAACACAGATTTATCAACAGTTCCTGCTTATTCCACCCGTCGCTTGGCAACCAGCTAGAGATATGTCGTTCGCGAACGACTATCGACTGGTTTAAATTGAACGGCTCCTCTAGGTGAACGAGTCGAACTAGTTCACCTTATTAACATGAACTAGTTCGAATTGAATGGCACAAGACAATCGAAAAAAACTTCGGCTGAAAGAAGTTTTTTTCCCTGCTTGTTCAGCAAATTTACCTCCTATGCGTCCCCCACCTCTTGACAAAAAGCCAAACAATAAGCAACATTGCCCTCACAGGTAGAGATGGTATCTAGAGTTTAGGACAAAGGCTACAAGAGGCAAATTTAAATGCTTCCTTAGAAACTCAAATAATTTAAAAATATCATGTGCTCTAAGGCAGCGCACCGCAACCTACGGCCCGCGGGCTAAATCAGGGGCGCCGACTGAAAGGCCTGGTTTGACATAAACGGTTGGTTAATGTCTGAATTCACTTCTATATCTATAATATCTACATCGTCGACAGTTTACTAACTAAGTTTAATGTGGCTTGATCAACTGATGGTACTGAGGAAACTCACTTCTAAAAGTAGGGTGTTTGGGTTTAAGGTGTCTCAATAAGTTTACGGTAGAACCAGAAGCTAAACTGACGAATTGTGAACAATACCCACACTTGGCTTTTTTGTCTTCAATTTCGGAAAAATGATCCCAAAGTTTACTTTTTCTTAGTGGTATTTTATTTTTTTAAACAAATGTACATGTGAATACAATTATACTAAATAAACTACGTAATTAATCATAATAAATAAAGTGCTACCTTTAATAAATTTTAGATTTGATTCATGAGCATAAATAATACAATAATTAATTTAATAATCTTTAAAAACTTCTCCCTGAAAGCAGGCCTTTGATGCGAAGGGAATAGCTCATTTACACGATGTGTTTCTCCAAATCGTACCGGTAAGCCCGTAACCACGGAGCTGACACTGTGATAGCCATTTTTTATTGTATGTTTCTTTCCCTCCTCCTCCTGCCCTCCATTCTATTTTTAGTGTTGTCAGAATTGTCCAGAGCTCGAACCAGTCGAATTATATTATAATTTAATTTTTAATTGAAATCACATGTATTTCCCTTTTACACTGTTTTGAATATGCTATTATTCTTAGCATAAACATTCTAGTAGTATCGGACGCCATTTTAATGCAACTACTTTTGTTTTATTGTTTATTGAGAGATATTTTTATTTATTATGTCGTTACTAACCTCGGTAGTTTGTATTTTATTTGGACCTACGTTATTATTGTTAAGCCTCACATTTGTACATCTAATAGGTTTAATTTTTTATTCAACTTTACTAGTTCAAAATAAATTTTTTAAAGTAAATATACAGGATCTCTCTCCTCATATCAATAAGGTACCGACGAGTCGAATCATAAGGAAATTTACCCTCATTAGTTTGTAGGAATGATTTGAAAGCAAAGATTTTGAGCACAAATAGCTCATCTACGGTTGGAAAAGTGGTATCTAACAGCTAGGAAAAGTTACCATACATACATTTGCCAAACCAAAGACTATAATATGTTAATTTGCTGTCACTTTTGGCAGTTAAAGTGTTCACACAAACATTTTGTTTTTAATTATCATGGTTAAATTAGAAGGAATAGCTGGCACACTTACCATAGTAATACTGGTGTAGAAATTGTTTGGATAAATTGTTTAGATAAGATACTATAAAAACACACAGACACCATTTTTAAGGACAAGATTAATGTTTAACCTTAATGTTTTTTTAATATTAGCTGTTTTTACATTATTGAAACACGAACACACAGAAATAATCATTTGGATGAAATATAGCTGTTTAATTATATGCTTAACACTAGTGGCATAATCTGACAAGTTCTCATTGTTTGTATGGATTGATATAAAGTAAAATGTTGTCAATATCATATTATTGATACTTTTACAATGATCGCGATTTTATTTTGGATTAAATCAAATTATTACTATTTCTACTTAAATTATTCAATTTAAACCTTGTCAATGTCTTGTAGCAAATTATAACAATGGATTATGTATCCAAGCTATTATTATAGTTGTTAAGTACAGCTATTGCCGTATCTAAACGTAATATTCTTTAAATTGAAAATGTCACTTGGACACAAGAATCAAACCCAGGGTCTGTGGCTAACTAAGCCAATGCTCTTACCACTGGGCTATCCAGGAGCCGTCCGGAGCACAGGGTCATTCTTCACTCATAATTTAAGGTATTTCCTGTGATGGATGTGTGAAAATTGCTGGCAATATATTAGCTATAAACTAAGATTGCAAGCTATCAGATAACAGCAAACTTCTACTCGGGTTGACTCCTGAATATCTTAGTGGTAAGAGCATTGGCTCAATTAGCCAAAAGTCCCGGGCTCGATTCCAGTGTCTAGATATCACTTTTCAATTTAAAAAATATGGCATTTAGATGCGACTATAAAGGTTTCTTACAAAGGTTGTTGAGTTAGTCTTTTAATCCACCATATATAGATTTTTTTTATCAAACTTAATCACCAACACCTTTTTGGAAATCAATTATTCACACTAAAACCTTTGTTCCCATTTGCTCTGTACAAAATTATCAATAAATTGGTAGTCAATAGCAGTCATATTCACCTGTAGGGTCCCATTTTATTATTAGGTGTGTTCCAACCTGGTCGGATATACTTTTAGTTCCACTTAGTGACAAATTCTATGATTCACTGGTATCCACTCTATAGTTGATTGCTTAATTTTAGTAGGTACACATTTTTATAATGTTTACAATATAATTTCCCAAACATATTGTCTACCCCTTTACTTTTTTCCTCATACAATGCATAGAAAACATGATTTGTGAATGCATAAATAATAATGTTTTTATTTTCAGACTCTAATAAACACAAGCTTACATGCCTAGATTAATATAAATGGTAAGGGGGGAGTGAAAGAAGGGTAAAGCACATACCCTAGTACCTCCTTATCTTCCCTCTTCCTGGTTGCACCATTCACACATTTAAAAGGAATTTTTAATGACTAATCTATCAAGATATCACAATTAATTAAATTTGAAAATAATATGGACTCAATAAAAATATACTCAAGAAACTTAGAATATGTAAAAAAAAAAAAATCAGAAATATAGGATTTTGGAATAGGCCTACTCATTAAAATGAGTTAAAAAACCTAGTAAACATAGGTCTGCAAATGAACTCGCACAGAGAAACCTAGGCAATCTTGTCTTTCGATAATAAAAATAACTAAGATTAAAAATGAAATGTTATTTGGATTTAGAAGATAAACTCGTACAAAGTAATATGATAGATTAACTATTTATTGCTTCTAAAGTACAAGTTGTTTCAACAAGGAATCCAGAATTAATTAATAAGCTTCTCTGAGCTTTCTGTCTGAGAATGACACTGAGAGAGTAAGTAATTCAGTCTCCTTCTGTCTGACTAATATTTTGTCTCTCGAGAGCTCAATTTACAGGGTTTATATAGCCCTCTTGTTTATTTATAGAATTTCCATTCTACATAGTACAAGTGGTGTAACCGTGGACTTTTGGAACATCAGGGGACAGCATGTGACCCTGGTAGTTTCCAATGTTTACTCTTAATGGACCTATCTGCGCACCTTGAATAGGGGCTGTGTTTCAAGTCACGTAGTACCCAAAATATCTATTGTCTATAGTAACTTAACTTTGTTACTACCTATACCCAATGATACCTTAGTTGCACCTTCTTCTATTATGTTTACATATTATTACATACACCTTAATAATTATATTAATTATTATCAATTACCTGGTGGCTCGTCTTATTCACTTAGTACATCTTAAGGTGAGCACTATACGACAAGGCGTGTCAAACTCATTGGATCATAAGGACCACATTGAAAGATGAAAATTCAGATGGCCCCACATCACAGAAAATTCAACATTGTCACTAATTAAAAAAAAATCAATTTTAAAATTCTTATTACTATAGAAAGGAAATTAAGATAATGTAGAATTTAATACTGACTTCAATTTTTTTTACCGAAAAATTAAAACTCTTTTATCTAGTAAGGGAGTGAGTGTTTGATTTTAAATCTTGTTTTGAAGTCACTTTCATAATTAATAACAAATGAGTGTCCATAAGCTATGATTTCTCGGCTGTTTTGTTTCTCTTCATGAGCTATTCACACACTCTTAATTTAAGTGCTGCCATAGATCGCCAATATTTTGATTTAAATTAACTTTTGCTAATCATGTAAAGGATAAACATTCAGTGCACTAAACTCACTGACTAGATTCTCCCAAATAATGCCTGATTTCCAAATATAACAATCTCAAATGATGTAACTATAACATTTATATTGAATTGAATTGAATAATGGTTCACATGAGCCACATTCGGGTTTCAACTAAATTGTCCAAGTTAGGATCAGATGTAGACAGTGCGACTCTCATGCTTGAGCTGGCCTTAAGCTGATTTGTATCCTTTGTACCATATTTAGTTTTATTAGAGTTGACTCACTTTGATATATAGTGGAAGGACATTATTTATGTGATGTTTTGAATTATTATGTCTACAATAGTCAAAAATCTATAACAATCATAATAATATAAAGTTAAATTTGTTTGCATAATTCCTCCTTGAAATGTAAAAGAGAATATCGCCGCAATTCAACATTGCACCCATTATGACACAGCAACCAGTGTTTTGGTAAATACTGGTATACAGTAATTAGCCTATTTTTTTCAGAATTTTCGCAGTTATTTTGACCTGGTCCTAGAACTTACTATGGACATACAAACTAGTGTAAATCTTTTCAATTATTTTACTCAACAAACCACTATTTGAAGATAATTCTCATTACTTAACTTTAGACCAAATCAATAACACAAGGGCGTATAACCTGAATGAGTAGCATGACATGTTGCTAAAAAAACAAAACAAGTAACCTGCTTTGGTGGCTGCATGCTCTAAGGTGTCACTCTCGCGGTAGACTAGACTACCGAATCACTGTCTGGTGCAATGAGGTTGGTTTTACACTCTCCCTCCACTCAAATGTGAGTACACTTCCTCTAAATTCAACCTTCCTCCTCCACAACACAATAGCATAATTAGTGCATATGAGTATAATTTGAACTGGTAGTAAGAAGTGGTGCTCAAAAAAGTACTTGGGGAACAGATGTTGAACACAACTTTTTTTTTAACCTTTTCTATGTCAATACATCGGTCCCAGTTTGGTCCACTGTAGCCATTCAATTAACATCAGCATCACAATCATGTTTGTTACTCAGATTTTAACTTCATTGTCAAAATAGTGTTTTATTACAGTCAAGACAATTATGCCAAAGTGATAGAAAGAAACATACTCCAAAATGCTTGAGTAAAAACATAACACAATAAAAAATATACTCTACAAATGTTTAAACTTTGTATTCCACACTTAATAAATTAGGATTGGTAAATTGGATTGATAGTTAAATATTTGTTAGTCAACATTAGCCCTGTATGTTGTGTAAGTTTGTGCCAAAGGTGGCTCATTATAAGGCAAGAATTTGAGTTTATCAAAACCTTATCACCTTTCTAATTCAATTTTTTTTGCTGTGTCTTCTACCAGCCCGGGTTATCCTAATTTAATTAGACTGTTGGAGTAGATGTAATTTAGGGAAAATAAACCCTTATTTATGTGGAGGGAGAGGGGAACTCTTTAAGAAAAATTATAACCAGTTTAGCGTTTGATTCCTGACCTCATCACAGACAAACCAAAGATGCATTGCTCATATAATGATTTTATAAATGCAATTAAGATATCACAAAAGTATTGGTATTTTTGAAGTTATGCTAGCGGCACCCCTCACCTAAACACGAGATTACTACAGTAAACTTTCTATGCACACAACTATCAGAATGGAATAGCCAAAAATAACCTAAGCAATAATTTAGGTTCTATCGTTTTATCCACTGACATTTCAATTTGAATTTTGCACAACAAACATTTACCTCAACAAACATTAAAAAATCTCTCCTTTCCCCGTCCTAGAAGTATGTGACCACTAGGTTGGAAACCACTCTACTATTATTATTCTATTAGTTAAATCAAACAAATGTTAACAGTTTTTTTTTTGCTTGATAAGATGAACTTAAAAGTTTTTTTCATTATGTTAATATTCTGCTTATGCTATATTATTAAGGTAGCTAATATTAAAAACCGAATAATTTTTTTTTTTTACATTAAGTGTAGCTTTGTATTTGTAAAATATAATTGTGTACATTGTGAAAAAATGTTTTTGGTTTCGTCTTATAATCTTAATAAAGATAACCTATTCCAAAATTTTAATTTTAATTTATATTTTCTTAAAGTATCCACTTAAATTAGTTGGGTTGATTTTAGAGTTTAAAGAAATAGCTAAGAAAAATATTAGATACTCGAACCATTATCACTAGAACAGATTTTTATAAAAACTTATTTTTCAACCAACTGTAAATAATAAAATTTATCTTGTTATTAACAGTGAAAATTAAAAAAAGAAAAATGTTTCTTTCATGTCATTAATTTATTTTACTACATTTGGTTTGAAAAAATTATAATTATACTTGCAAGTAAAAGGCAAATAAAATGATACCATAATCATATCTAGGCCTATTTAATATGATTTGATTTTGTAATATTTAGACATCTCACTAGAATCAAAATCCAGACAAAGGATATTTATTTGCAAATGAAAGGTTAGAAAGGTTAAGTAAGAAGGGGACGATGCTCAAAAACTTTACCCATAAATATTTCACTTAGTTTAGTTAATTATTAAAAATTTGATAATTTTTTGTATCAATACACTCACAAAGATATGGAGAATCGATAGAAACTAAAAATTATATTATTTGCATTCGAAAGTATTTGACAACATCACATTAAAAAAAGTAACATTATTTGTTTAGTTTTTTTTAATGGCACTTGCCACAAAAGTATTAAATTAATCATAGAAGACTGAAACTGCTCACATCCTGACGTCTTAAACTCTCTTAATATGACTGTACTACAGCTTGGTAGTAACAATCATATGTTGCTGCAAGTAATATTACTACTGTAATTTAATTAAATAATATTTAGGGATGATAGGTACTATCAATAATTGTCTTGGAACTTAAGTCAAATATAGTATTTGAAAAATGTCTACTTGAAGGCGGGAAACAAACCTGGGACCATTATAAAGACAGAAGTACCAAAGTACTATGTTTAGATCTAATTTTTTAAATAATAAAATGATATTGAAACTTTATAGACTGTATTCAGGAACTAAATGAGTTAAAGTGGAAGGTGAGTGGTATTGATTTGCCTAGGTATTGAGCCTTCTGCAAGAACATACCCTCTAAGATAGCTAATTAACACCACTCACACTTTAGATAGTCAATTAATATTTTTTAAATGCACTCAAAAATCACAATTCTCATTCACCCTTCACGTTTGCTTATTTCATTCTTGCATTCTGCCTTATCCCTTTATTGAAGGAAAGATTATAATTTTCGTATCCAGACAAATTACCCTTAATGCTTCTCATCAGGATTAAATCAAAAATCCCCTCAGATGCTATGAGCTAGATGGTAATATTGATTGATGCCTTAGTCCCTCCATACATCAATATATTTTTTAAATAATAATTTATAGCCATGTTTATATGATCAAATTTTACCAAACAAATAATTACGATGTACAGTATTTCAAATTTAAATTATCTTAAATCGATGAGCAAATGATTGTGATTTGTATGTTATCATTTGATGTGGGATATTCTTTTTATTCACTAGTTATCACTTTCGGGATAAAATAATTACTGTCTAACAGTAAAATGTAAACTTGGAGGTTCAAACTTCTCTTCAAAATTTAAATTGCGCGTGCGCTATTCCACAACGATACTAACACCATTTGGCTTCAATGTCTGATCACTGAAACTCAAGAGTAGCCAGACCTGTATATCTTTGACTCTGCTAAAGACAAATAATAACTAATTAGTAGCTCAAGATTGCAAGACTTGGTTTCAAAATTTTCCTAGTTTTATTAGTCAACAAAATTAAATTTCCCTGAATCGATTCAAAGTTTTGATTTCTTTCAATCTTTTGAAATCGCTAGAAAATGAATCCTTACGTGAATCAGATCGATGCAAGATCAAACATCCCTAATTTAAATATGTAGCTATCATCAAGGTTATATACAGTCTGCCAAGACTACATTTATATTTAAAGTTGGTTACTAGCTTGTATATTGGTTTCAGAAACGATAGAATATTGAAAGTTCAATCAATATAATGAATAAGGTATCTTAAAACTTGATTACATTTAGATATCATATTCTGAGAGGTCCAAAGGTCCCGGGTTCGTTCCCGTGTCATTTTTCAATTTTCAGAATATGATATCTAGATGGAGTAATTCCCACTAAAAGCATAAATAATAGCTTTGGCTATTTGATTTTTGATTACATTTGTTAGAATGACAAACTTTGTGTAGTTGCCATACATTCAACCTATCACTTAGGTTATAGGCTTGTAGAAAGTATTATTTTACAATTTTTTTTTAAAAGTTGGCTCATATCTTGTATATTGCTTTCAGAAACCATATTATGTTGAAAGTTCGATAACTATAATGAAACAAGTTAGCTAAAAACTGTATCACATTTGTTTAAATGACATACTTTGTGTAGAAGTCTTACGTTCAAATGATAATTTAGGTTATAGGCTTATAGGAAGTACAGTATCTACTAAACCCTGAATTTAGTAATAATACCAATCTGTAAGGCTTTATTTCGTACCTGAATACTATCATATATATATTTTGGTAGGATAAACATCCATTTAGAACATAAGCATATTTCCTTCTGGAATGTCTTTTATCCCAACTAAACACAATTATAGGATAGGATTCTGGTACGAGTTAAAGCCTTACAAGAGAGCTTTCTTCAAAAATCGTCGTATATATTAGGCTACATCAACTTATCAAAAGAGAAAACTAACCAGTTTCGAACTTTGATATGTTCTTCAAAGCTTTTTCTAACATATTTATTTCATTTAACTAATCACACATTGATGCATCTCATATATTCAATCAAATTAATGAACGATGTTAAAATGCCACATTGCCTTGTATGGGTGTAAGAGAGATCTCTGCATATTAACACGTGCCTAATTCAAATATTGTGAAGAAGTTTGAACTATTTACCTTTAATTTTATGATTTTAGGTGTTTGGGTGGAAAGAGAAAATTAAGATGACATATCAACTATGATAACTTTTAGAAAAGGGAGACACCCATAAATTTTGTAATGTAACTAGCTTCGGTACGATAAAAATTGGTTTAGAAATTTGAACTTGTTCCATCCTCCACAGGATGCAACATTTATAAATGGATATTGCTCCGGCTACAGAAAAGCTTACCAACTATAAGCTCGGCCACTACAAGTAACAAGTTTCCTCCTTTCTCTTCTCTCAGTATTTCCGGTTGCATCAGGCTGCCAACCTCTGCCAGTAGACACCAGGTTTCTTTTCCTCCTGATCAAATACCATAGAACTAGAGTGCATAGTCAATAGAAACACAGAATTTGTCAGCCATATAGTGAGAGAAAAATAAAACTTTGAAGTTCAGTATGATGTACCATGAATCTTAGGAGGTTCTAAGTATTCTTGCAGACGATTGTCATTGCACTGAAAATAATTTAAATGCCCCATTGCTCACAGAACATCTGATATTTTTAACTATAAAACAAAGTTCTCAGTCTCATTGTATGTTAACTATATTAGTGTTTAGTGGCACTTTCAAAAATACCTTTAAAATATTTCAGACTAAATAAATCTGGATTTTTTATATATATATATATATATAATATTATATATATTTATATAAATATATATTTTATAAACCGTAAAAAAATATATAAAAGATTATACCTTTCTCCTTGAACATACTTGTTAATACATCCGTTAACAATAATTTATATATTTTATTATCTCTTAACATATACACATTGATAATTATTTTAGTATTATTATTATTATTATTATTATTATTATTATTATTATTATTATTATTATTATTATTATTATTATTATTATTATTATTAGCACCGCTTCTTACTATCCGTTTGGGTTGTACGCACTTGAAACGCTAATGTGTAATGGTAGGGTGATTGTGAGATGAAATGGAGGACCTACAGTTTAACGTGGAATCCGAACCACGGTGGAGACCTGGCATTCCTCACATTCACAAGTTGTGGTTAATACACGTCAGAGGTGAAGGAAGGGTTCGGCAATCAGATAAATCTGTGCCGGGACTTTGTTTCTAGTGAAGGCTGCAAGGCATCTTGGGGGGAAATATACATTGCCGCAGTTATGCGAATGGCTTCTCTACTCAAGCATTTTCTGTTTTCAGCAAAAGTGTTAATTAACATTCAGCCAATTTGATTGTTTATGAAAGTGCCCTGTAATTCTGCCATGTCTCTACTGAAAGTCAAATGTTGTGTGTTAGTCAAGTAGTCCCAGGCATATAGGCATGTTTGGGTAGCAAGATGTACCACGATTGAACCTTCTGCTGCAGACATGACCTGTGCCAAGCATTATTTAGGAAATATCACCCTCAGCACACACGGTCAAGATTCAAACTGTAGACTTTCTCGTCGAATCAAACCAGACAAAGTTGATGCCTTAGCATGCCTGTATACCCCATCGATAAGGGTAACACAACAGCTCTTGAGGACTAGTAATGCCATATATTTTTATAATATTTGCCAAACATAATTAGAGATGATTAGCACCTGGGAATGAGTTTTTGTGAATTCTGAATCAATTGTATCGTCGAGTTTTCAAGCCAAGACTAAATTTATCACAATCGGAATTAGAACCAAAATACAATTAGTGCGACCTGAACTGATGTCGATGAAACTCTAGACTTGAAGGTTGTTGTCAGTTTTAGTTAGTGCCGATGAACTGCGGAACATAAACGTGATGTACGGTATGGCCGAGCTCAGACACATCGTCTGCAACAAGAAGACAACAGAGTTTTGCCACAAGAGAAGCATTGATTTGTTGCAGTGGCCAGTGAAAAATATCAGAATAACCTGACAAGTGAATAACACCATATTAACCTGATGATAACATCACCCCCAACAATGGGAGGTATTTACTCACACAAATAAAAGCTAATTTAATAATGTTTGTTATTAAAAATAGTCACTTTCTTAAAAACATACACTCCAAGAAATGCAAAGCCAGTACCAAATTCAAGTTCGCCAACAAGCCACTAGGGTGTGTTTCCCCAGTGTCCAATGAGAAGATTGCATTTAATTCCACATTCTTTCTCAGCGCTAAGTGCTACAAAGTGGGTATGAGAAACCAGGATGTGACACTAACTACCCCAACATCCTGCATTTGGTGTTAGAAAGCTTGGTGACCCGGTCAGGGCTGAGCCCACCTGTAAGACACACGGAGAAAAGGGTGGAGCGTGGTGCTCCCACTGCAATAGCTGGTTCACCCTGGGCATTTGCCCCTGCCCTTGGTGGGGTTCAGAGTTGAGCTGACAAGGCCTGATCTCTGATACAGTGCTACCATCCTCCAGACAGTTGGGGACCTCGCCTCGACTACTACACCCACAGCACAGTAGCTGATGCGTCTGACAGGGGCAGTGTTCGTGGAGCGTGAACAAGTCCTGGGACATAGTAAATATTACAACATTGGTAGTCACTACTAGTGGTGGAACATTCTAGGCCAACTAGAAAGTGGTATTGAGAGTGACCTTCAGTTCGTGATCTGCTATCTTGTTGACATTAATGTTGCTGGGGTCCACGACAGCTTCGCTCAAACCACTCTTGCTGATCTGGCGCTGAAAGATCTTCTCTTCTATCGTCCCAGCCGTCAGAAGCCTGCAACATCCTTATTCTTGTCACTAGCTTCTCTCTGATAGATTAATCCTATATACATCAACATCCTCATCACCAGCTCCTCATTCTGATAGACTAGTCTTATATATGGCAACATCCTCGTCACTAACTCCTCTCTGCTACACTAGTCCTATATACAGTAACATCCTCATCACTAGCTCCTCTCTCTGATAGACGAGTCCTATATATAGAGCAACATCCTCATCATTTGCTCCTCTTTCTCATAGACTGGTCCTATGTATAGCAACATCCTTGTCACTAGCTCCTCTTTTCTTTCTGATCTAGTCCTATATAAAGCAACATCCTCTCACAAGCTCCTCTCTTTGATGGACTAGTCCTTTATACAGCAACATCCTTGTCACTAGCTCCTCTCTGATAAAACTAGTCCTACATACAGCAACATCCTCGTCACTAGCTTCTTTCTGATAGACCAATCCTATATACAGTAACATCCTCATCACTAGCTCCTCTCTGATAAGACTAGTCCTATATACAGCTACATCCTTGTCACTAGCTCCTCTTCTCGGACTAGTCCTATTTACAGCAACATCCTCGTCACTAGCTTCTTTCTGATAGACCAATCCTATATACAGCAACATCCTCATCACTAGCTCCTTTCTGATAGACCAGTCCTATGTACAGTAACATCGTCACTATCTCCTTTCTGATAGACCAGTCCTATATACAGCAACATCCTTGTCACTAGCTCCTCTTCTCGGACTAGTCCTATATACAGCAACATCCTCATCACTAGCTCCTCTCTGATAGACCAGTTCTATGTACAGTAACATCCACATCCCTAGCTCCTCTGAGAGATTAGTTCTATATATAGCAACATCCTCATCACTAGCTCCTTTCTGATAGACCAGTCCTATGTACAGTAACATTCTCGTCACTAGCTCATCTTTGATAAGACTATTCCTATATACAGCAACATCCTTGTCACTAGCTTCTCTTCTCGGACTAGTCCTATATACAGCAACATCCTCATCACTAGCTCCTTTCTGATAGACCAGTCCTATGTACAGTAACATCCTCGTCACTAGCTCATCTTTGATAAGACTAGTCCTATATACAGCAACATCCTCATCACTAGCTCCTCTCGGATAAGACTAGTCCTATATACAGCAACATCGTCACTAGCTCCTCTCTGATAAGACTAGTCCTATATACAGCTACATCCTTGTCACTAGCTCCTCTTCTCGGACTAGTCCTATATACAGTAACATCCACATCCCTAGCTCCTCTGAGAGATTAGTTCTATATATAGCAACATCATTACTAGCTCCTATATCTGATAGACTAGTCCTATTTACAGCAAAATCCTCATCACTATCAGGTACCTGTATATGTGCACAGAGTGACTCTGTCCGTCTCTCCAGACCCTGGACATGGCTTGCAGGTCGCTGGCTGGGTTCCAGTCGCAGTCGTACAGGACCAGTCTGGAGGCCCCGGTGAGGTTTAGACCCATGCCCCCGGCTCTCGCGCTCAGCAGGAACACGACTAACACAAACAAACATTGTGTCTTATTGTGTGTCCATGGGGCTTAGTTGATACAAACTTTAAGCACTCATTTTCTGAACACAACGCTACAGGAGCATGCAAATACTACTTTTTTATCTTAATATTACATATACAGTAAGTCCTGCTATAACTTCGCCTATTAAAACATTGTTTGGTTACAACATTGTTAATAGTCTGTGATACTTTTTTTTTACATAACATCCGCTATTGGGTACAACTTTTTCATCTGAACACGCGTCAAGTGTCAACCGCCTGGTTCCCGTTTGTGTGGGCCTAATAGGCCTAAGAGTCATGCAGGTCACGTCAGACATTTCTCTCCCCCCTCCCTCTAAACAAGCTGGCCATTGATGATGATGATGATTATGATGATAATAATAATAATAATGGGTATTTTTACATGAAAAAATATATTTTGTTTATTTATTTTAAATTTGGAATATTTTAATTGAAAATTGAGACTTTTGCATAAGATTTAGAGACTTCCAGGATGACTGAGTTGGCAACACTTAAGATGGTGCAAGTTAAGTAGTTTTGTTCAAGCATACGAACTTGTGTTTAGCTTTCTTTGTAGTATTTTTAGTTCTTGTGGGTCTTTTGTTTATTTTTCTTTTCTTTTGCATTTTTTATATTTGCGGCCCTCGCGTATAACCCGAACGGGTAGTAAGACATGGTGCTAGTAATAATATTATTAATAATAATAATTATTTGTATATTTAATACATTTTAAGTTCGAGTGTGACTTGTGTTTACCATTCTTTGCTTGTTTTTATACTTAATATATTTTTAGTTCGCGCACAACTTGTGTTTATAATTCTTTGTTTTTTATTTTAGTTAGGGTAGTTTTTATCTGTTTGCAATGGCGTCTAAACGTCCATGTAATTTATCTAACACTTTAATTGTTGTGAAAATTGCTGTGGCTGTGAAAATGGACGTAATACAGCAACTCGAATCCAGTCAATGCGATGTAGACATTGCTGCAGCTTTGGGCCTACCTGCAACTACTATTTGCACTATAGGGAAAAATGCCGTAAAAATTAAGTGCAGTGTGGAAAACTTTTCGGGGCTCAGTGTGACAAAGGTCAGGCGTACAAGAAATTAACGCATTGAAAGGATGGAGAAAATGCTTTCGTTATGAATTGAATCTCAAAACCAATGTAGTGCCCCAGTTACTTTAGGCATTGTTCAAAGTGAAGCTAAATCTTTATATCATGACGTGTTAAAGCCTAAGGACGGCGAAGGCTCTAAAGAAGAACCTTTCAATGCCAGCTGGTGGTTCGATGGTTTTAAGCACCGGTACAATTTTCATAATATTAAAGTGACTGACGAAGCTGCAAGTTCTGACAACATTTCGGCGGAAGCCTTTGATGTCGAACTTCAAAACATCAACCAAATAAAGTTCTGAATGTTGATGAGACCGGACTGTTTTGGAAACGTATGCCTGCCAGGACTTACATTTCACAGGAAGAAAAGACAGCACCCAGTTTTAAAGCTGTGAAAGATCATGTCACGCTATTGCTAGGTGGGAATGCATCTGGTGACTACAAGATGAAGCCACTCCTGATTGCCAAATCAGAGAATCCACGAGCTTTGAAAGGAAAGACAAAGGAGCACTTTCCCATTACTTAAAAAGCCAACAAAAAGGCGTGGATAACTGGTGCTATGTTCTGTGGGTGGTTGAAATTCTACGCAATACCCGTGTGGAAGAGGTACTGTGCGAAGGAGAATATAGATTTCAGAATTCTCCTCTTCATAGATAATTCTCCCTCACATCCTCATGACATTCCTGACTTGGACGAGCATGTAAAGATTGTTTTGCCCCCTCCCAATATGACGGCTCTAATCCAACCAATGGACCAAGGTGTGATTGCCACTTTCAAGAGGTACTACTTGCGGCGTACGTTTGAGCAACTTGTCGCAGCTACAAATGGTGAAGACAAGATCAGTATCAAGGAGTACTGGCGAAACTACACTCTCCTTAACGCCATCAACAACATATCCATGGCTAGACAAGAGGTTTCCCATACATGCCTCAACGCGGTGTGGCGAAATCTATGGCCTGAATGCGTCACAGATTTTAAAGGATTTGAAGAGATTGTGCCAAGTGCAAACACAACCTCCTCAACATTGTTCATGAAGCAGGCTTCCAGAATCTAGAAATGGAGGACATAGAAGAGGTGGTGGACGCCGAGATTGAGGAACTCAGTAACGAGGAGCTACAAGAGCTGGCTTAAAATCCAAGCCCTGAATCTGACAGTGAATAGGACAAGCCTTCACACACATTTACTAAAAAGAGCATGGCTAATGCATTTCCCCACATTCAAGAAGGACTTCAGATGTTGGCCGATGAAGACCCTGATGTAGAATACAGCGCGAGAGTGCACAGGACTGTCATGGAGGGCCTTACATGTACCCAGGAAATTTACAAAGAAAAGAAACGTGCCGCTAAGCAACCAACTATCCGTGCATTCTTTCAACCAGTGGCCGCCGTGGTGACACATGAGGGGGAGAAGATCATGAGTGGTGAGCCAGTCCAATCCACGTTCCGAAATTAAATGTATTCTTGTCCTGAGCTGTTTCCGCGATATGATACTACATGTATTTGTAAGTATTTTGGGGGGGCCTTGGAACCTAGTTCCTACACTTAACATTGATTCTTATGGGAAAACATAACTTTTATAAAGTTGTTTTCTATAAAGTTGCGTTTCTCAGGAACATAACACAACGTTATAAGAGGATGTACTGTATTAAACATCCCCAAAGTTTGAATATGTTTGTTGCTGGTTCAGGGAAAACATCTTTATCAGCAGGAAACAAATATAATTTACAAAATGTTTTACTGAAAAAATATTTAACAGATTTCATCCTAATTACAACAAATACAGTAGGGTTCCGATTATCCGAGACCTAAACATTGAAGATTTCGTATATCCAACTTCCTGAAACCTCAACATCCAAGGTTCCGTATATCTGACTAGCTGATACCTGAACATTCAATATTCCATATATCCAACTACTTGAGACCTCAACATCCAAGGTTCCATATATCCAACTACCTGAGACCTCAACAACCAAGGTTTCATATATCCGACTACCTGAGACCTCAACATCCAAGGTTCTGTATATCTGACTACCTGAGACCTCAACATCCAAGATTCTGTATATTTGACTACCTGAGACCTAAAAATTCAAGGTTCCATATATCCAACTACCTGTGACCTCAACATCCAAGGTTCTGTATATCTGACTACCTGATACCTGAACATTCAATATTCCATATATCCAACTACTTGAGACCTCAACATCCAAGGTTCCATATATCCGACTTCCTGAGACCTCAACAACCAAGGTTCCATATATCCGACTACTTGAGACCTCAACAACCAAGGTTTCATATATCCGACTACCTGAGACCTCAACATCCAAGGTTCTGTATATCTTACTACCTGACACCTCAACATCCAAGGTTCCATATATCCAACTACCTGTGACCTCAACATCCAAGGTTCTGTATATCTTACTACCTGAGACCTCAACATCCAAGATTCTGTATATTTGACTACCTGAGACCTGAAAATTCAAGGTTCCATATATCCAACTACCTGTGACCTCAACATCCAAGGTTCCGTATATCCAACTACCTGACACCTCAACATCCAAGGTTCCATATATCCAACTACCTGAGACCTCAACATCCAAGGTTCTGTATATCCAACTACCTGATACCTCAACATCCAAGATTCCATATATCCGACTACCTGAGACCTCAACATCCAAGTTTCCATATATCCGACTACCTGAGAACTCAACATCCAAGGTTCCATATATCCAACTACCTGAGACCTGAACATCCAAGGTCCTGTACCTCCGACTAGGTTTTTTATATCCGACTACCCGAGACCTGAACATTCAAGGTTCCATATATCCAACTACCTGAGACCTTAACATCCGAGGTGCCGTATATCTGACTACCTGACAAAGGAACATTAATTATGATATAAATAACAGCTTAGAGTAAAAATCATTGAAAATAAATCCTTGGGTTGGCTGTTTATTTGTTTTGGTGAATTTATGTAACAATAGAAGCTAACTTTTTTTTTTGTGAGGCAAGGTTGAAATATATGGGATTTGAATTCTAATAGAAAATTTTCTTAAGTATGATATTTGATTCACAGTTGATTTGAGCTAGTAAGCTAAGATTTGTATTCGATTCGCATAGGTTTGGATGTCGCTAAAGCAAATTGTGAAACATATCTCCGGACAATGTGAGATGACATTTGACAGAGATAGTTTCACTGCTCTGTACGATAGTCGTACTTCACCACTGCTTGGAAATATTAGCTAGTGATAGTTTACAATAGTTGGAGTGTGGGCTGTTGAACTTGTCAACGAGCGGCAGCCGCTGACCGGTAGGCGTTGAACCATCCAGACGACAGTAGTTATAGCCCGATCTATTACAGATGGCCGCCAGCAGATCTAGTGTCTGAAACAAACAAACTAGTGCTCAGCACCAGGAGCCAGTCGGAACATAAGTGAAACAAGTGCTTAATAATTTTGTTCAACCTAAACACAAGACTGAATTCTCCTCCATTTTTCATAACGAGAAGACTGACCATCACATTATAGCTCCTTGTGCAGGCATTCTCGCTTCTTTTGTTTACATGTTGATTAAGGGGAGTGCGAAGTTCACTTTTTAAATATGAGGCGAATTCTAATCAGATTAAAAAACTCTCAAAACCAAATTAAAGGCAGATTATTTTTTGTTAGTAAGTGTTTTATGCTGGAACAAAACTATAATACTGTACTTATTTATTTAGACAGTAATATAATGTAGAAAATATGTTACTGCACATTTGTTTGTAATATTTCATACTAATCTCATAGCTCAATGTATTATGACAACATACAATTCAATTACTTCAGGTTTTTTAATATGAATTTTAATTTGTGATATACTTAACACCTGCAAATGAAAATAATTGAACGTAAATTGAGTATTTTTTTGAAGCTACACACTATTGTTGATCCTCATTACTACTGCGACCATGTTTTTGTAACCTTCTTGTAACCCATTGTTGGCTTAGTATCATAAGCCATGACATAAAAACAAACCAATACATTCCATTCTTAGGAATTATATCAATAAATTAAAACAAGTGTCGTGTTGGTATCACCTGTGTGTAATATGAGACAAGTACGATTCTCTCCTTGGTGGTGTGGAGCTCTTGTAGCAAGTGTACCACTACACCGAGCTTGCCAGAGTGCTGGGTCAAGTTGGTAGCAATGTCGGCAGGTATTAGCTGGGCCAATGTTGCCACAAGACTCTCCTGAAACAATAATCAAGTGTTCCCTCAAGCTCTTCAGTAAAACATAAATACATGTTTTACTTGTTTGTCATTATTCTGACTAATATTGGAATAAAAAAGAAAAATATTATTTTGTTCTTTGATCACACCCCAGGATGACCAGGGCATATTATCCTCTCAAGATGACCTAGGTTCCCTCACCTAGTATGACAATACGCAACATGATGTTACCTCGTATGGCTGGCAGTCCGACGTCATGCGACTCAACAGAGTCGGGTGGTTACAGATCTTCTTGAGGGCCGTAATGACTCCTAGGTGTGCCAACCCGTTGGCTGCATTCTTATTCTCCCAAGATTGCACTGCCGCCTTGTACAACATTGCCTGATGACAACAAAGATATAAACAACACACACACACACACACACACACTGTCACCTTGTATGTACAACATTGCCTGAACACATCACAGATATAAACAACACACACACACTGTCACCTTGTACAACATTGCCTGAACACATCACAGATATAAACACACACACACTGTCACCTTGTATAACATTGCCTGAACCCATCACAGATATAAACAGACACACTGCCGCCTTGTACAACATCACCTGATGACATCACAAATATAAACAACACACACTGCCACCTTGTAAAACATTGCCTGAACACATCACAGATATAAACAACACACACACTGCTGCCTTGTACAACATCACCTGATGACATCACAGATGTTAGTTGTTTTATACTTGATTCTTTTTATATTGTGCCTTTTTATATAACTTTATGTGCTAAAATCATTTATAAATTTTTTTATTGTACAATTGTTTGCAATATTTAACTTTAATCTGATAAATTAAGTTACTATCGCAACATGCAGTTCAATTACTACAGAATTTTTTCATATGCATTTTGTAATGTACATAGCAAATCGGAATGGTAATAAAACATTAATTCAGTATTTTAGCCATAAATATTTTTACTGGCAAAGCTTCATAATTGTCGAAGCCAAAACCTTTTGAAGTAGTAGTTGATATATTTTCTGAAGCCAAGTCAAAGTTTTGAAGCTTCGCACACCCCTAATGCTAGTACAGTCAACTCTCGATAACTCGTACTAAAGGGGGCGGAGGTCTGTCTGCATTAGGAAAAGTCCGTCTTATAGTGGGGAAATAAAGTTGTGCCTAAGGAATGAAAACCATAAAATTTTAACTTAGTGGTAGGTTTGATGGAAGAAGATGGCCCTGGTGAACATTTTCTCATTAATTGTGAACATTTAGAAAAGTGCATTTTTCTACAGTAGGCAAACTCTTTGATAGATCCTTGAGCTTGTGAATGACCCAAATATTGTGACTGGAAAAGTGGGAAAGGTTGTGCAAAAGAAAATTGAGCAAGTTTAAAAAAAAGGAAGGATATGAAACACTTCTTGATTGCAAATGTGCTATCAGGGAAAAAAATTTCCCTTGGTGAAATTTTAGGAGATTTTGAACAAAGCGACATAGTTTATTGGCAGATAATAAAAAATAATTCTCTTTCGAAAATCTATCTAATCTAATAATTTATCTAAAGTAATATTATACTTTAATGTGACGAGGTAGATAATACATATCAGATAAGACACATACAGAAATAACACAGGTACTGTAATGAAAGAGGTTGAGATTACAATAGGCCTATATTACTTCCACATTATCTATATACAGTAGTGTATGTGTGGGTGCGAAATGGGAGGGGTAGTAGCACTGCATTGCAAGAGCTCCGCCAGCCCCCTGCATTACACTACTTCTATAACATTTTTAGCCTGCCAGCATGCGGCTGGTGTGTTACTATATAAAATTTTACTTTTGAGAAATTTTGTTCGAATTATTCAAAATCCGAGGTTTGAGTTATTGAGACTTGACTGTACTATATAAGTTTATTGAGCTGCCTAGGAAGATATATTAATCTACTATATTCACTTTCTATATTCAAAAAATCTGCGCCAGCTGCTGACCTGAAGTGGCGTGATGGCACAGAAAACCACTGCCTCATGTTTGGAGGGCAGGTACTGGTTTATGGCTTGTTGGGTGCGGCGCAGAATGAACCAACCAGTCTTACGATTCAGCTCGGCGGCTCTTTCCTTGCCTATGGCGCGAACCTCTGCCTCCGCGTCAGGCTGCTGGGACCGAACTATTGGTTCCTCAAACTCTTGACGGAACTCTGTACCGTAACAGACATGTACTTACAATAAATAACATCTAACAAAGAGCCTCGGGTTTGAGTTTTGGTAAAAACCTCCAACCATTGACTCATCAGACAGGATATCAGGAAAAATGTGCCAAGAAGGGGGACAAATTTTGTGTGTATAAGGAGAGGTAGGGAAATGTTTTTGTGAAGGGGGTGAGGGGCAAGAAACCTAGGGTTCATGAATAGTACAAACGATCTTTGGAAGACTGTTTAATATTTTATTAATATTGTGAATTCCAAGACTATATGAATTCTAAATTTTCAATT
Organism: Timema podura; assembly: GCA_033556935.1. Taxonomy (NCBI): domain Eukaryota; kingdom Metazoa; phylum Arthropoda; class Insecta; order Phasmatodea; family Timematidae; genus Timema; species Timema podura. The sequence goes on along the minus strand of JAVRXN010000003.1, from coordinate 35,222,717 downwards.
TCTAATTGAATTCTACTCTTTACTAATTAAAGCTCCATCTACAGACTATGTATTTGTAGGTCTATTGTCCATAGTAAATAGATGCCACAGTATCAGATTGTTATGTTTAAAGAGTCCTGATCCATAAGTCCTTACTTTGTAGAAGTTGGATCAACTTTAACTTTCTAAGGATTAATTTATATGAACTACCAATCACAGTTGAGTAAATTAACAATTTCCTTTTGAAGAGTTGTATAAAATACTAGCCAATTTATATATATATAAATTTTGTTTAATATTTTATTTGAATTCAATAGTAGTGTATTCTGAGAAAATTAATAGGTATGCTGTACTCTTAAAAGTTACAGGGGGGATTTGGGAGCAGAGGATGCTTAACCACGGTTATCCAAGGACGTCAAGGGATTATTCCCCGGGAAATATTTGAAGATGTGTACCTCTAGAACAGTGGTTCTCGAACATTTATGATTTCCCCTTAACCCTATGCTATCTTAGGAAATTTTGTGATCCCATACTTCCATATTCTCTCTTTTTGATTTATCCATAACGATGATTACCATCCACTCAAAATGTAATAAAAGTAACTCCATGGTGTCAGCCTGCACTCAGGCTATACCAACCGAGTGGCTACCAATCTGTTTGGTGAATTAGTGCCAACTCTTGCGGATAGAGGGTGTAAATGGTCAGCCCGATGACGCCTCAAGCCATTAAACTCAGCTTTCTATACGGGAGCTGCTACTTCTTTATTCGAGTAGCGCCTTATTTATCCACACGAGGCTGAGTCTACTCCGTTCCAGACCCACTGTTTCCCAGATAATATGGAGGGACTTCTGAGAAAATCTGGAAGTGCCGGGAATCGAACCCGGGACCTCTGGGTCTGTGGCCAATACCTCTGACCACTAGACCACAAATGCGGTCCTCAAATTGTTATGAAATATCAAAATACAACACACTGCAGATCATCTCAATATCTACATGGTTAGAAATTTAAGTGACTATTAATGTTGGGGCTAAGAGTCGTATGGGAACGTTTCTGAATGCATAAGAGAGACAGATCCTATTCAATTAGCCTAGTGTAGTTAAAAGCACAAATTTAGCAATATTCAAAGCAAAAAATCATAATCAGAGTAAAATGAAGTGGTATATGGATCAAGCGTCCATCAGATCTTGGTGAGAGGGAATCAGGCGGATTGTCCAGCTCACGTTGCAATTAAAACTATTTCTTAAAGCCTAACTTATCTCACACAATGCTGCTTGGAAACAAACGAGTCTCCCAACTTGATAATTTATGCTCCAAAAGCTATTTAGATACGTAAACTCTGACTAACATAGGGGAAATTATCTCCTATTAATACTCTATCGCTACAACATTGGTTTATCGCTAAAACATTTATACATATCTTTTGCTGTAAGCAGTGGTGCACCCAAAGGGGTGGGGGTAAACAGGGTATTTGACCCCCCTTCCTAAACACCACAAATAGTTTTAGTTAAAATTTAAATAATATGAAGTATAACTAAAACATTTAGCAATGAAGATGTGTAGAATGTATAGGCTACATTTTAAGACCAGGCTTCTGACTTAAGCCTAATATTCAAAAGGTTTACAGTTACACACAAATTAACAATTGAAAAAAACAACACAAATAATAGCTTTGATACCATTTGCATTATTTAAATCCCCTAATTACTATAAAACAACTATAAATAATTTCTAAAAGCATTTAATATTCATAAATATTCTCGGCCTTTACGGGTTAGGGGGTGGTGCAACCCCAAACCCGTTCTCTCTATCAAAATTTTATTCTTGCTGCAGTTTTGATTGAATGCCTCCCCCAAAGTAAATGGCTGGGTGCACCACTGACTGTAAGTAAATTATAGGAAAATATATTTTATCTTACCTTTTCCTTCTAAATCATCTTGAAATGGTTAAATTACACTCCTGACTTTTAGGATTCTTTGATGTATAATTTTGTAAAATCACAATGACTAATAAGTCGTTAATGTAAAACAAAAACTAAAAGAACAAGCTATTAAAACTCCACGAATCCTTTCTACTAAAGAAAAACAAGAATTACTGTCGACTACGGTTAAAGTCCCCCTCACCCCCCTTCCTCACCCCGCCAGTAATGACATGCCAAAATCTAAAAGAATGGTTGGATGTGTTTGCTAAATACATAATACATATGACTAGAATGCATAGACATAACTCAACGTATTTAATTAGTGTATAATTTAAAGTTTGTTACATAAACTAACTACTATTTTACAATTAATTTCAAATATATATTTTATGTAATTTTAAATAAACTATACTAAATTAAGAATATAATATCCAAAGCTATTATTTATGCTTTTTTTTAGTGAAGATTAATCCATCTAGATATCATTTTCTGAAAATTGAAAAGGAACCTTTGGCTTAGTACACCAATGCTCTAACCACCGAGCTCTCCAGGAATCGTCCCGTGCCCAGGGTCATTCTTCACTCATATTTTCTTAAATATGCAATCCCTTAAAATTATAATAATTGTACAAGTGGCAGCATTAAGCCAACTACAGAGTCGAGGTTGGCTGCGTTATCTGATAGCTCGTGATCTTAATAAAATCACCCATTTGTAGCCGACGATTTCTGCATGTCCATCATAGACTCTATCTTAAAATATGAGTGAAAAATGACCCTGGGCACAGGACGATTCCTGGATAGCTCAGTGGTTAGAGCATTGGCGTACTAAGCCAAAGGTCCTGGGTTCAAATCTCGTTTTCAGGTGTCATTTTTCAATTTTCAATATACTAAATTAGCTTAATAAATAAACATTGTGATCTTGAATCTTCTTTCAATAGTTAGCACAATGCTTAGCTTGCTGTTTTTTTAATTTAGCACCGTATCTTACTACGCGTTTGGGTTGTACGCTTAACTACTAATTACGCTAATGGGCTAGGGATTTTAAAGTTTGAATTTAGAGGAAGTGAACCCGCATTCGCGTGTAGAGAGAGTGGAAAACCATTTAGGGAAAACCACCCCAAGTTCACCCGACCGAGATTCAAACCTCGATCGCCCTGTACTCGGCAGTCTGGCTCAACACAAAACTAGCGCGTTATAGCTTGCTACACATGAATAGCATGACCTGAGGTGTAAAATCCCAAACTCATTGGCCAATGACTTGTGGACGAGCGGAAAGGGAATGTGTTGCAACCCCCTAGACACTGGGCAAGGTCATTAGAGCCTCCCTAGCTTGGCTTGCGGTTTTCAAACAGCAGGACCTGGGTTTCATATTGTGTTAAGTAGAGCCCTTTGGAAAAATAATTACTTAAAACACAGTATTCTTGGAATATGAACCACTATTAGTTTTAAAATTAATAATTCATTACATGTATATTTACTAACAATTTAAACATTAGTATTTACACAGTTAGTACAGACAACATTGAATTCGAAAAAAACTAGTCCATGTCATTAAGGGTATGCAGTGCAGGACTAGCATACCCGAAGAATATGCCACTGAAATTCAATCTGAAATATTCTCATTGTTAAATATTTGATTCAGGATGGATGTGAATAAAGCCCCTTCTACATACTCCATCGATCCGTGGTCTAGGGTTTTTATAATTATGTGGCTGTGCCAACCAATGAGATGGTCAGAGACTTTGTCCAATAAAACTCTTCAAATCAAATCTTAATAAAAAAAAACCTAATTTAAAGTAGTATACTATTTGAATTATAAAATTCACAAATTTATATAATCAAGCCAAACAATATGAGTTTATTTTTTAAATAAAATGGTAAAGACAAATAATTGCCTGAATTATTAAGAAAATGGCCGATTATATTTTATTAACAGATTGATGTTAATTTCTAGAGAAATTTTAATTAGTCTAAAGTATGACTTATAGATTGGTATTTCAAATTAAATTTTATCAATCTAAATCTGGGATCTATTTTGGATTTGAAATTTCAAGTGTTAAAAATGCCAAGAGGCAGCCATTACCTCTCCATCCAGTGGCAGCAATGTAAAGTGTGAACTGTGTTTTTCTTTCCATTGTAAAAGCCAATTGTGCTAATTCCTATCCTTCTTGCTTCTTATGTATTTGAGATATTATTAAGAATCAACATTTCACATAATATACAAATCTTAGTTGCGTATCTGCACTAGAAATTTCAAAGTTTTGCAGTTTGGTGAATTTACAATGTTGTATTTCATTTAAGTTACAAGTTGTATTTTATGTAGCAACTAAAAAATAAATGTGAACAAAATGAGATCTGAAGAGAAAGCTACATTTTTATGTTTGTTGTGTTTTCTGAGTTTTTAAATTCGACCCAACTCTAGTTTATATTATATGAAAAAAAAGAGGACTAATGTGATGACCCGAGTTTGAACTAATGAACAGATTTCACACAAACCCTTGCGTAAGACCTGCACATATCTCACCTGCACTGGAACCAAGAACGCCTGGGTTGACAAAGTTGATGAGTGAGTAGAACTCTTGTAGATCATTTTGGATAGGAGTCCCTGTGAGAAGAACTCTCCTCTTGCAAGGGATCTGGGACAACAGCTGGAACAGTGATTACAAGTGGTGAGTCATGAATTAGTAGCAAGGGAGCTAGGACAATGATTACAAGTAGTGAGTCATGAATTACTAGCAAGGGAGCTGGGACAGTGATTACAAGTGGTGAGTCATGAATTACTAGCAAGGGAGCTGGGACAGTGATTACAAGTAGTGAGTCATGAATTAGTAGCAAGGGAGCTGGGACAATGATTACAAGTGGTGAGTCATGAATTAAGAGCAAGGGAGCTGGGACAGTGATTACAAGAGGTGAGTCATGAATTACTAGCAAGGGAGTTGGGACAGTGATTACAAGTAGTGAGTCATGAATTACTAGCAAGGAAGTTGGGACAGTGATTACAAGTAGTGAGTCATGAATTACTAGCAAGGGAGCTGGGACAGTGATTACAAGTAGTGAGTCATGAATTAGTAGCAAGGGAGCTGGGACAGTGATTACAAGTGGTGAGTCATGAATTAGTAGCAAGGGAGCTAGGACAATGATTACAAGTAGTGAGTCTTGAATTACTAGCAAGGGAGCTGGGACAGTGATTACAAGTAGTGAGTCATGAATTACTAGCAAGGTGAGTGGGACAATGATTACAAGTGGTGAGTCATGAATTATAGCAAGGGAGTTGGACAGTGATTACAAGTGGTGAGTACATGAATTACTTAGCAAGGGAGCTGGGGACATGATTACAAGTAGTGAGTCATGAATTATAGCAAGAGAGCTGGGACAGTGATTACAAGTGGTGAGTCATGAATTAGTTAGCAAGGGAGCTAGGACAATGATTACAAGTGTGAGTCATGAATACTAGCAAGGGAGATGGGACAGTGATTACAAGTAGTGAGTCATGAATTATAGCAAGGGAGCTGGGACAATGATTACAAGTGGTGAGTCATGAATTAGTAGCAAGGGAGCTAGGACAATGATTACAAGTGGTGAGTCATGAATTATTAGCAAGGGAGCTGGGACAGTGATTACAAGTGGTGAGTCATGAATTAGTAGCAAGGGAGCTAGGACATGATTACAAGTGGTGAGTCATGAATTAGTAGCAAGGGAGCTAGGACAATGATTACAAGTGGTGAATCATGAATTACTAGCAAGGGAGCTGGGACAATGATTACAAGTGGTGAGTCATGAATTAGTAGCAAGGGAGCTGGGACAGTGATTACAAGTGGTGAGTCATGAATTACTAGCAAGGGAGCTAGGACAATGATTACAAGTAGTGAGTCATGAATTACTAGCAAGAGAGCTGGGACAGTGATTACAAGTAGTGAGTCATGAATTACTAGCAAGAGAGCTGGGACAATGATTACAAGTAGTGAGTCATGAATTACTAGCAAGAGAGCTGGGACAGTGATTACAAGTAGTGAATCATGATTACTAGAAAGGGAGCTGGGACAATGATTACAAGTAGTGAGTCATGAATTACTAGCAAGAGAGCTGGGACAGTGATTACAAGTAGTGAGTCATGAATTACTAGCAAGGGAGCTGGACAATGATTACAAGTAGTGAGTCATGAATTACGTAGCAAGGAGCTGGACAGTGATTACAAGTAGTGAGTCATGAATTACTAGCAAGGGAGCTGGGACAATGATTACAAGTAGTGAGTCATGAATTAGTAGCAAGGGAGCTGGGACAGTGATTACAAGTGGTGAGTCATGAATTATAGCAAGGGAGCTAGGACAATGATTACAAGTAGTGAGTCATGAATTACTAGCAAGGAGCTGGAGTGACAAGTGATTACAAGAGTAGTGAAATCATGTGTTACTAGCAAGGGAGCTGGGACAATGATTACAAGTGGTGAGTCATGAATTATAGAAGGAGCTGGGACAGTGATTACAAGTGGTGAGTCATGAATTACTAGCAAGGGAGCTAGGACAATGATTACAAGTAGTGAGTCATGAATTACTAGCAAGAGAGCTGGGACAGTGATTACAAGTAGTGAGTCATGAATTACTAGCAAGAGAGCTGGGACAGTGATTACAAGTGGTGAATCATGTGTTACTAGCAAGGGAGCTGGGACAATGATTACAAGTGTGAGATCATGAATTATAAGCAAGGGAGCTGGGACAGATGATTACAAGTGGTGAGTCATGAATTATAGCAAGGAGCATGGGACAATGATTACAAGTAGTGAGTCATGAATTACTAGCAAGGAGCTGGGACAGTGATTACAAGTAGTGAGTCATGAATTACTAGCAATAGAGCTGGGACAGTGATTACAAGTAGTGATCATGTTACTAGCAAGGGAGCTGGGACAATGATACAAGTAGTGAGTCATGAATTACTAGCAAGGAGCTGGGACAGTGATTACAAGTAGTGAGTCATGAATTACTAGCAAGGGAGCTGGGACAATGATTACAAGTAGTGAGTCATGAATTATAGCAAGGGAGCTGGGACATGATTACAAGTGGTGAGTCATGAATTATAGCAAGGGAGCAGGGACATGATTACAAGTGGTGAGTCATGAATTAGTAGCAAGGGAGCTGGGACATGATTACAAGTGGTGAGTCATGAATTATAGCAAGGGAGCTAGGACAATGATTACAAGTAGTAGTCATGAATTACTAGCAAGGGAGCTGGGACAATGATTACAAGTGTGGTCATGATAGTCATGGATGACATATTACGGTGTCAGATATACAGGGAGCTGGGACATGATTACAAGTGTGAGTCAGAATTACTAGCAAGAGACTTACATGAGTTACAAGTGGAGCATGGACATTGATTACAAGGAGTGGACATGATTACAAGTGTGATCATGAACTATAGCAAGGGAGCTGGACAATGATTACAAGTAGTGAGTCATGAATTACTAGCAAGAGAGCTGGGACAGTGATTACAAGTAGTGAGTCATGAATTACTAGCAAGAGAGCTGGGACAGTGATTACAAGTGTGAATCATGTTTACTAGCAAGGGAGCTGGGACAATGATTACAAGTAGTGATCATGAATTATAAGCAAGGAGCTGGGACAATGATTACAAGTGGTGAGTCATGAATTATAGCAAGGGAGCTGGGACAATGATTACAAGTGGTGAGTCATGAATTACTAGCAAGGGAGCTGGGACAGTGATTACAAGTAGTGAGTCATGAATTACTAGCAAGGGAGCTGGACAATGATTACAAGTGGTGAGTCATGAATTATAGCAAGGGAGCTGGACAGTGATTACAAGTGGTGAGTCATGAATTAGTAGCAAGGGAGCTGGGACATGATTACAAGTGTGAGTCATGAATTACTAGCAAGGGAGCTGGGACAGTGATTACAAGTGTGAGTCATGAATTACTAGCAAGGGAGCTGGACAATGATTACAAGTGGTGAGTCATGAATTAGAAGCAAGGGAGCTGGACAATGATTACAAGTGGTGAGTCATGAATTAGTAGCAAGGGAGCTGGACAATGATTACAAGTGGTGAGTCATGAATTAGTAGCAAGGGAGCTAGGACAATGATTACAAGTGTGAGTCATGAATTACTAGCAAGGAGCTAGGACATGATTACAAGTAGTGAGTCATGAATTACTAGCAAGGAGCTGGGACATGATTACAAGTGGTGAATCATGAATTACTAGCAAGGGAGCTGGGACAGTGATTACAAGTGGTGATCATGAATTATAGCAAGGGAGCTGGACAATGATTACAAGTGTGAGTCATGAATTATAGCAAGGAGCTGGGACATGATTACAAGTAGTGAGTCATGAATTACTAGCAAGAGAGCTGGGACAGTGATTACAAGTGGTGATCATGTTACTAGCAAGAGCTGGGACATGATTACAAGTGGTGAATCATGATTTAAGCAAGGGAGCTGGGACAATGATTACAAGTGTGAGTCATGAATTACTAGCAAGGAGCTGGGACATGATTACAAGTGGTGAGTCATGAATTAGTAGCAAGGGAGCTGGGACATGATTACAAGTGGTGAGTCATGAATTATAGCAAGGGAGCTGGACATGATTACAAGTGGTGAGTCATGAATTACTAGCAAGGAGCTGGACATGATTACAAGTGTGAGTCATGAATTATAGCAAGGAGCTGGACATGATTACAAGTAGTGAGTCGAATTACTAGCAAGGGAGCTGGGACATGATTACAAGTAGTGAGTCATGAATTACTAGCAAGGGAGCTGGGACATGATTACAAGTGGTGAGTCATGAATTATAGCAAGGGAGCTGGACAATGATTACAAGTGTGAGTCATGAATTATAGCAAGAGAGCTGGGACAGTGATTACAAGTAGTGAGTCATGAATTACTAGCAGAGAGCTGGACAGTGATTACAAGTGGAGAATAATTTACTAGCAAGGAGCTGGGACATGATTACAAGTGTGATCATGAATTAAAAGCAAGGAGCTGGGACATGATTACAAGTGGTGATCATGATTATAGCAAGGGAGCTGGGACAATGATTACAAGTAGTGAGTCATGAATTATAGCAAGGAGCTGGGACATGATTACAAGTAGTGAGTCATGAATTATAGCATAGAGCTGGGACATGATTACAAGTAGTGATCATGATACTAGCAAGGAGCTGGGACAATGATTACAAGTAGTGAGTCATGAATTACTAGCAAAGAGCTGGGACAGTGATTACAAGTAGTGATCATGTTTACTAGCAAGGGAGCTGGGACAATGATTACAAGTAGTGAGTCATGAATTATAGCAAGGAGCTGGGACAGTGATTACAAGTGTGAGTCATGAATTACTAGCAAGGGAGCGGGACAATGATTACAAGTAGTGAGTCATGAATTAGTAGCAAGGGAGCTGGGACAGTGATTACAAGTGGTGAGTCATGATTACTAGCAAGGGAGCTAGACAATGATACAAGTAGTAGTCATGAATACTAGCAAGGGAGCGGGACAATGAATACAAGTGTGTGAGTCATGAATTACTAGTAAGAGCTGGGACAGTGATTACAAGTGGTGAGTCATGAATTACTAGCAAGGGAGCTAGGACAATGATTACAAGTAGTGAGTCATGAATTACTAGCAGAGAGCTGGGACAGTGATTACAAGTAGTGAGTCATGAATTACTAGCAAGAGAGCTGGGACAGTGATTACAAGTGGTGAATCATGTGTTACTAGCAAGGGAGCTGGGACAATGATTACAAGTGGTGAATCATGAATTATAAGCAAGGGAGCTGGGACAATGATTACAAGTGGTGAGTCATGAATTAGTAGCAAGGGAGCTGGGACAATGATTACAAGTAGTGAGTCATGAATTACTAGCAAGAGAGCTGGACAGTGATACAAGTAGTGAGTCATGAATTACTAGCAATAGAGCTGGGACAGTGATTACAAGTAGTGAATCATGTGTTACTAGCAAGGAGCTGGGACAATGATTACAAGTAGTGAGTCATGAATTACTAGCAAGAGAGCTGGGACAGTGATTACAAGTAGTGAGTCATGAATTACTAGCAAGGGAGCTGGGACAATGATTACAAGTAGTGAGTCATGAATTAGTAGCAAGGGAGCTGGACAGTGATTACAAGTGGTGAGTCATGAATTAGTAGCAAGGGAGCAGGGACAGTGATTACAAGTGGTGAGTCATGAATTAGTAGCAAGGGAGCTGGGACAGTGATTACAAGTGGTGAGTCATGAATACTAGCAAGGGAGCTAGGACAATGATTACAAGTAGTTAGTCATGAATTACTAGCAAGGGAGCTGGGACAATGATTACAAGTGGTGAGTCATGATTAGTAGCAAGGGAGCTGGGACAGTGATTACAAGTGGTGAGTCATGAATACTAGCAAGGGAGCTGGGACAGTGATTACAAGTAGTGAGTCATGAATTACTAGCAAGGGAGCTGGGACATTGATTACAAGTAGTGAGTCATGAATTACTAGCAAGGGAGTTGGGACATTGATTACAAGTGGTGAGTCATGAATTACTAGCAAGGGAGTTGGGACAGTGATTACAACTAGTGAGTAATGAATTACTAGCAAGGGAGCTAGGACAGTGATTACAAGTGGTGAGTTATGAATTATTAGCAAGGGAGTTGGGACAGTGATTACAAGTGGTGAGTCATGAATTACTAGCAAGGGAGTTGAGACAGTGATTACAAGTGGTGAGTCATGAATTACTAGCAAGGGAGTTGGGACAGTGATTACAAGTAGTGAGTAATGAATTACTAGCAAGGGAGCTAGGACAGTGATTACAAGTGGTGAGTTATGAATTATTAGCAAGGGAGTTGGGACAGTGATTACAAGTGGTGAGTCATGTGTTACTAGCAAGGGAACTGGGACAACAGCTGAGACAGTGATTACAAGTGGTGAGTCATGTGTTACTAGCAATGGAACTGGGACAACAGCTGAGACAGTGATTACAAGTGGTGAGTCATGTGTTACAATAGCTGTGACAGTAATTACAAGCGGTGAGCTTAGGATTAAAATTAACTATTCAATTTGTATTACTCAAGATTTGGTCAAAATTTTGGTATTTGATTTGATAAAAAATGCTCTTTGCACACCCCTATATATATTATTAGGTTATCATAGTATTTTATTATTTGTATTACTTTTAGTAATTTCCAAGCCATATTAGTTTAAAAACCATTACATATTTTAAATCTAAAATTATTATAAAGCAAAATTTTTATAATTTCCACTTTACATCATTATCCTGATATTTTCATTCACTTCTTGTCTCGTTCCAGTCCACCCCTAATTAAAAAAGTATATCCTTTCACATAACATTTCTACACACCTACGGGGCAAATATAGAAAACTTTAACATGACTTTGAAATGTCTGCATAAGCTACTATTTTCCATCAAGTGACCAGCGGAGGTTACCGTTGCCGCCCTGATGTTGGTGTTCTTGAGGCGATGACCTTCGTCACATATCAGCAGGTCAAACTGTATATCTTGCATGTCACCATGGTAGCGCACAAACATCTCGTATGATATGAGCATCACGTGCATATGGGACAAATTTGCAAATTCTTTTGGCTTGCTTTTCTGGAACAATTAAATTTTTTTTAGCACTGTGTCTTACTACTTATTCAGATTATATGCTTATGTACTAATTATGTTAGTGTGTTAAGTATGAGGAAGGTAGAATGTAGAGGATATGTACCAATATTTGAGGTAAGAAAGAGTGTAAACCATTTTGAAAACACCACCCTTAGTACACCCACTCGAGATTCGAACCTCAATTACCCTGTCATTGGCAGTCTAGTTCACTGTGAGACTAGTGCACTTGACCATACAACCACTGAAGCAGGTAACAAGATAAAAAATATCTAGTAATGGAGAGGGGGTAGATTTTTGTCATACATAGCAATTCTAAGTATTTTAAGCAAATTTTTTCTCATGACAAATATTTTAATGAATATATTTTTTCGAGTCCCAACTCTGAACCAAAACATTAACTTTCTCCTACAGGGGACGAGAAGTTGCTGAGGTGACTCTTTAACCAGGTGTACCCTGCCACACTCATGTACCTGGTCCACCACAAAGGTCACCAGTCTCTCTCGCCCAAGCCAGCGTTGGAACTCCTTATTCCAGTTGGCCACAAGACTGCTAGGTGTCACCACCAGTACCCTCTTAAACACAGCCCGACCGCCATAAGGACCTTGTTTCAGCAATGTCCTGGGACACAGAGCAGTACACAGCTACAGATGGAACATCAACTTAGTCATCAGTAAGAAGCACAAATCTAGCAACTATTAAGTTGTCGATGGCGAGTGAGGATGGAATGGAAGTATTCACTCAGGGGATGTGATATTTCCAGGAGAGGAATATTTGCGATGTTCGTCGTGGTTTGTGAACTCACCATACAAGAGCGATGCACTGCAGTGTCTTGCCCAGTCCCATCTCATCGGCGAGTATGGCCCCGCAGTGCCCGGCAAGCCTCATCCCCACCACACACTCGTAGAGGAACACAAGACCTGTTCTTTGGTGGGGACGCAGCACCCTAGTGAGGCAAGGATCCACACTCACCTCAGTCACGGGCAGATGGCCAGGGTTGTGGTGCCACTATGCAGAGGATGAAGCAAATTAATTATTGTGATGTTGACTTGAAAGAATTGACTTTAATCCCACAATTCTTAGCTCACAAATACCAATAAATGGAAGTACGGGTATTCAAACAAAACGGAAACGTTCAAAATTGGGTAATATTTTTGTGTTTTGTCAACTACATTAAAGTACTCTATGGTACATACATAAATAACATATTTTTCTTCTGAGGTTGGATGCAGGGGAAAGCAGTGAAATTTTAACTGACGAGGAATATGAATCAATAAGAGAAATTAAAATTTAAGAATCAGTATTTTGACATATCTTCTTAATTTTAATTACTTTTATGTATATACATACAATATATATGTGTATGTATAGGTAGTCGAGTCTACTATTCCACTTCTGAACCACTTGTAAGGTAGCCGAGCTAATAATAACCAAATATGTGTGGAAAACATCTATGCATCACCAATTTGTCAGGGCAAAGGTTCAACATCTTAGGACAAGGGTGCAGTGTTCCGTAAGGTGTGAGGTTCATTCCAGGATAGCTTAAATAATGTTAGGCACATAACACTACTATAGGTTTATTAAATAAAAAGTGCACTCGTAAACGGTCGTCATAATGACGAGTCTTGGGCTCACCCATTCCCGGCCACCAAAATGTCAAGTGGTCATAGCTTAAGAAACTTTCTACTACACTCGGCAACTGCCTGTTCAAGACTCTCTGTCTTCATTTCTCTAGAGCCCAGCTTTAGCATAACCAACTAGAATCATCTGCCTACTCTAGGAGGATTCCGATGACGGCATAAAGCGCCAATCAACTCGCTGATATCTACATCACCCAATGTTAGGAAATCTTCAGGAAATAAAGAGATAAGTGAATCAGGAGTCTGGCAGTTTTACGAGTAAGCGGAAAGTTCGTAGTGAATCCGGTTGTTTGATATTTAATACTATTAATAAATATGTGAGTCAGATTCCTGGGAAATTCGGGCTTTTAGCATATTATGCCAATATGTTAGGGATGAGGAAGGTTGAATTTAAAGGAAGTGTACTCGGATTTATGTGGAGGGATAGTGGAAAACCATTTAGGGGAAAAAAACCTTCAGTACACCCAAAGGGGCTTTGAAACCCCAATCTCCCAATCACCAGATATTCAGTCTAAAACCACGCAACCACCAATGTGGGTTGAGCTAGACCTGAGCTTTCCGAGAAGCTGGCTTAAGCTCGACCCGAACCAAGAAATACGAGTTTGCAAACCTCTAATATATATTTCAATTGATGTCTTGCTTTTCATAAAAAAAAAACTTTAGTCAAATGTCTTTAGAAATCAAATAAATTATTCTTGCACTCATCATTTGTGCCTATTAAGTGATTTAATAAAAGCCTTTAGTTGCATCTGAATGCCCTAGTTAAATTATATTTTCTGCGATCATAAAGTAGTGCCTTGTTTTAGCATCTTACTACACATTCGGGTTATATGTTTATGTACTAATTACGCATATGGTTTTGGGGATTAGGAGGATATTATTTAGAGGAAGTATCCCCATATTTGCGTGGAGAGTGAATATTTTTTTGTAAATAACCACCCTCAGTACACCCAACCAGGATTCAAACCTTGATCTCCTTGTTATCGGCAGTCTAGTCTAACACAACTAGCGCATTAGACCATGCGGCCACTGAAGCTGGTAGGGAGTTAGAGCCTTGTTAATCCAAACTATTTTGGACCAAAGCTTGTTCAGCTTAAGCGGGAGAATACAAAAGGATGTGCAGGGAGAAAGAGTATTTTCACAAATTTTAAATACAGTTGAAAAAGTTTTATAAAATCTACATACATTTAACTGATGTAGAACACATAATATATACTGTTGTTATTTTTAGCTATAGGAAAACATATTGTGTTGACTACAACATATAAAATATATTTAGCATTTATCACTGGTCGACCTCGGTGGCCTTGGGGTAAAGTGCTCGCCTCAGGACTCAAATGTTCATGGGTTCAAACCTAGCCGGGGTCGACGAATTTATCTAGAGCGATAAAAATCCGTAACGCAACTTTCTTCGGAGAGGTAAAGCCGGTCCAATGTCTATATTGTGACATGTAAAAGAACTCTGGAAGCTATGTGAAAATAACTTTCCCGGCAAAATTGGTAGACTCTTTCGCTCTCGCTCATAGAAATTCTAGAAATTCTCGGTTCAGAAAGTGCATATTAAATACCTCAAATAAAATCACTGTATTTTATAATTTTATAATTCACATTTAACTTTTAGTTTGTTAACTGATATAATAGATTTAATTCAACTTAAGTTCTCATCCTTCCAGTTTTTCAATTTTTTTTTCCCCGGAATAGTGGAGTTGGTCTAACAGGGTTTTATTGTAGTTGAAATCTAAGCAACAAAAGGTGTGTAAATTGGAGATGGATCCTTCAAATCTAACGAATCTTCAAGGATATTAGAAAATATTTCAGATCTGATAACTTAACAAAATATTTAATTTTTTTAGAGCTATAGTATAAGCCTAATATAGTGCAGTCTGATATATTACAGATTCAGATATAGCATGGCAAAGAGAATGTCTCCTGCAAAAAGAAAAAAAAAACCACACTATTACTGTATTAGTTAAAGTAACTGGTGTATTTCATGTTTCTTAAGAGTAAGTGTATAGTTGGCAAGTTTTTTATTTTTTATTTATATGTTTGATGACTCAAAATTACATATAATAGTCCATTATTTTGTAGTCTTTTTCCTCTGATCTCCCGCCCTGTCATTTGTCTCACTACAGGTCACCTTTCTGTTTACCGATGTTAAGCTATAACGCGAGAGTAAAGTATGTCCGACAACCGCGCTATAATGGGCTTTGACTGTATAATGATTTCTAGTGGCACAGCCCAACATAATTACTTAACAAACCTAACAACCAGACCCCAGACCAGTAATTTACCATTTAACTGAATGCGAATTCACAGAACAAAAAAAAAATATATAATAAAGTTACTATTTTTATTTTATATAGCAATTAAGGGATTAATGTGAACAAAGTGAGAATTGAAGAGAAAGAAGCCCACAGATAAGGGAAAGTTAACAATTTATTCTTGTCATGTTTTATATGGTAAGGATACAAGAAAGAATGAATCTCATACCTCTTTGGTGGTAGTAATAAAACATCCATGTTACTAGCAGACACAGTTTTATTATATTATCAAGTTACAGAAGTCAATTAAAGCAAAATTTATTATTTAATAAATAATTTTGGAAATTATTTTCGAACACTAAAGAAGAACACAAGCGTCTGTCTCAAAGTTGAAAATTAGGTTAAGTCAGAAAACCTGATGTTGATGGCTGGGAGGTGGCATTTTGAGCGTCTCGTGTTTCGCTGGCAGCAGCAGAGTCCTCCTAGGCCTCTTGGGGACAAGCTGAGGTGTAGCTATTGTCGTCTCTGATGCTGGACGCTTGTTCTCGTTAGTGTAAATTGCCTCCACAATCTGTTTGTAGATAAACAACAACTAGCTTCAGTGAGGATTACAACTAGCTTTAAAGTGAGGATTACAACTAGCTTTAAAGTGAGGATTACAGCCAGATTTAGTGAGGATTAGAACTAGCTTTAGAGAGGATTACAACCAGCTTTAGTGAGGATTATAACTATATTTAGTGAGGAATCAAGATATTACATGAAATTATCAAGAGAAGTGTGTGAGTACTAAAAACTTCCGAGTTCAAGTCGAGTTTTAGAAGCTGCTCGAACTCAACTTCAAGATTTTTACAAAACTCAAAAAATCTGAGTACTCGGAATTTCCGATTTTTTCTTGAAAATTTCCAATTAAATTAATTTTAAGATATAATTTCATAGCAAATATAGAGTCCCTCAATATTTCCTTTTGTGTAGTTAAAAAAAAAAACAACTCCCTCAATATTTCCTTTTGTATAGTTAAAAAAAAAAGTACAACTATATTAAATTTATTTAAAAAAAAATTGAACTTGAGTAATTTTACGTTTTCTCATAAAAAATGAAATTTTAAATAAACTATGTTTGTACTTATTAACAGTGAATACATGGATCTATACTATTTTGACTAAAAAAAAAGTTGTTTTCATTTAAACTTGACTCAAAGTATAACATGCCTATTCACATAGCCCTAATTATTAATGTGTAAAGTGTTGGAAAACTCCCAGGCACAAGCTTCTTACAGCAAATATATATTTTGTCATTGTTTGATCGGTACCTGGACCTCCTTGCTACCAACATTGAGTTGGCCGCCCTCCTCCAATAGCTCCAACCTAACACGGCCAGCTCGACCCAGCACTTGGCCCCCAACATCCTGGGAATACACCCCATTACCAGATAGAGATAACAGGATGTAACATATTTTAGTACATTCAACATGAGGATTATTGACAACTCAATCTTAGGTTAGGGAACATTGCCATCACTTGTATATATTCGGAGAAAACTCAAACCAAACATTATAAATATTCTCGAAGCCAAATAAAAGTTAATAATATTTTTGGTTGTTTTATGCTTTGAAAAAATATTATATGGTGTTTATTTATACAACTGTATGCACTAAATAACTTAGATTTTTTAATGTATGATTGTAATATTTCATTCTAATCTAATAAATTAAGTTATTACCACAATATAGAATTAAATTACTTTAAATCTTTTTATATATACATTAGTTTGTAGTGTATATAACATTTAAAAATGGTAGTATTGAACATAAATTGATTATTTTAACTGTAAATATTTTTATTGGTAAATTTTCGTAATCGTTGAAGCTGGAACTTTTTAGAAGTGAAATCAAAGCTTCGCACACCCTTAGTACACACACACAATGTTCCCTTTTATGCTGTTATCCATCTTATTAGGACTAAATCATGATCAGCGTGCTATGTATAGTCTTCGAGCCGGCAAGAACATCGCTAGCATGTATGACTAGGTTTAGGGCGCAGTGGGAGCTTACCTTCAAGACTGTGCTGCAGTTGGTCACTTCTAGCGTGCCATCACCTTCCCAAGTCTTGTGTTTCTTCTTGGTCTGTTTACCCCACAACACCGTAAACACCCTGGGGACAGTGAGTTTTCTGGTCAATTTTCAAGCCCCTCCAATTGTAACTATAACCCTTGAATGGGCAAGATAAAAATAATACAAAGGGAGGAAATCATGAAAATTTAAAAGGAAGCAGGAAATATATCAACATAAAAATACTTTATTCAGCAAACGAAAAACAAATAATTTTAATTGAAATTCAGAAGTGCCATTGAGATGACTTCTATTGATAATAATGAGTTACCTAGGAACACTATCAAAGATATTAAAAATAATTAAAGAGACACTCTTATGCTCATCATCACTGGCAACATATTTAAATGGTAGAAGCCCCAAAAACAACGATACTCAAAGGTGAATCAAAAATATGAAGAGTAATTTATAAGTTTTAAAAGTTTAAGCCCAAAATTTATATATCACGAGTGTAGCTCGAGACAATTAACAAAACATTTAAATATATTATAAGTTAAGATCCAAATGTTAATAACTAGCAAAGCATTTAAATGGGAGAAGCCCAAAGTTTAATATATAATAAGTTTAGCTCCAAACATTAGTAACTAGCAAAGCGCTTAAATGGGAGAATCCCAAAATGAAAATTATTCTTTAAATTAGCCCTAATGTTCGAAAAGTTTAATTGAAAGATTGTGGCGTGAAAATAAATATGGCTGAAACTAAGTTCTTGACATTACGTTCAAAATAACTGCTAAAGATTTAGCGGGATAAGCCCAAAGTTCCAAGCTTACATGATGTCAGTGAAGAGAGAGAGTCCAGTCTAGCACTGCCACAGAGAGTGATCTTTGCTAATAATTTACATGTCTATATAGTCAACCACTCCACAAAATAGTGACCAGGAAGTTCCCCAATCACAACATTAAATCTTGATGTATATATACACTCGGTCTCCACAGTTCACATCACACGCTACAATCTGAAGTTTCATATTTTAACTCCGCTCACGGTCACATTTTGCACTCTCCGCATGCAACTTCTTGATATCGGCTGCCCTCCTGGCTCAACGTCGATAAACCAAGCCGTCGCCTAGGTCCAGGGCAGGCTGCACAACAATCCAATCCCAGGGCTCGACTCTTGCCCTTGGTTCCACTCAAGCCCACGGGGTACGACCAGTCTTGCTGTAGATGATGTTGCTTGCTCCATTCTGCCACTCCGGAGGCCTCCCGCAAATTTAGTTCAAGAGACACGGCCAGCGAGCTCCTCAGCGAGGGCTGTAAGCCGGGATCCAACAGTCCGTAGTAGCAGGATCACATGGGCGTCAGGAGGTGGCGGGAGTTGTAGAGTCAAGCCTGTGTTATTAGGGTTGCAGAGACGCCAGCTGGTGGCGCGATGGGACGACGGGAACGGCCGATCACAGAGGCAATTATGTTGAAGCAAGTGCAACACTTCACAATGGTTCTCTAACTGAACATAAACTTGTGTTACTCACTTTAGAACTGGGGTCAGTGAACCAGGGTAAAGTACCCCAAATGGAGTAAAAATGAAATTCTTGGGGGTGATGAGGATTCTTTAGACATAAATAAAATCATATAAAAAGTGCAATTCTTGTTATGACAGAAATTTTTCTTCTGGTAACACTGCATCTGGCCAACGTAATAGACGTGTTTTGGGGATGTCAGGTCATGTTGAACTCCAAACAGTTTGATTGCGTAAGTGTTGTCAAGGCGTTGTCAAGTCCATCATGGCGGTGTGACGTCATCACTAAACATGTATATAAAGAAACAAACCCAACATGTTGTGGACGTTAAGGTTAGATGTGGCTCAGCAGCCAGCAGAAATGCACGTCTTGTATACATAATTTTTGTCTAGTCACCTACTGTTTTATCTAATGCTGAAAAACTTTGACGATCAAGGTAAGTGTTTTGTTAGCAAGGCTTTACTATTTGTAAATTAATTTATTCATTATTTAATAAACAAGCGAAAGTTAGCTTTGTTTTTGTTTTTGGAAGATTGTGAAAATATTACTTTTGATAACATCAAGGATACAGTTATAAGGCATCTTACCAAACTCAAAGAGCGGTTCTCTGTTTACTTTCCAGATCTTGATTCACATATTGTCAGATGGGTTGTAGATCCTTTTAAATGTTAAATTGCTGATGTAACAGAAGAGCCTCAAGGGTTAGCAGAGGCACTTCTTGAACTTCAATCCAATAATGAAGCACGTATTGAATTTGAAAACAAATTTGGATGTCAACAGCTGCAAAGGCTTTCAAAATTGTACATGAGAAGGCAGACAGAAAGTTGCTACCTTTTGCAACAACCTACCTTTTCGAACAAAGATTTTCCACTCTAATGAACATAAAAACAAAGCAGAGAAATCGATTGGACCCCGAAGACAGTATCCAAATTGCTTTGACATCAAAATGCCCCAATTTTGATGTAAATGCATCAAAAATGAAACAACATCATTTCTTCAAAACCTAAAGTGAAAAAGTTTTCAAAAAAATCCTTTTGTTTCATAATGAGGATATTATTTATTTTGTACTTTTTATATTTCTAATTGTATTCTCCGTATGGAAATAAATAGATTCAATAAATCTGAATTTGAATAATCTATTCTATGATTTTCTCCCTTTCAAATCAAGAGGGTAACATCAGCGTTAATAAATATATTTTGGGGTACTAGGTAAAAATGTTCCTCGACCCCTGCTTTAGAACAATCACTGTCAAAGTTTGTTTCGTGTTGTTGTGTAGGACAATCAAAGCTTATTCTATATAATAACATATAGAGCGACCTTACCCCAGAAATATAGTTTTAAAACGGGAAGAGCACATAAGATCAGTTCTAGGTTGATACATTTTGGGAAATTTAGGTTGGTAAGCAGATACTACAAACCAGCATTGTGGAGTCGGTGTGCAAAGCCTTCAACACAGACTCCTCTATTTTTCTGCTATCCGACTCCAACTCCATCATAAATGGCTAGACATGGGAAGCTTCTTTTGTAATGAAAATGTATATTTGAATAAATTTGTCAATCAAAATTAAAAATATTGGTCCTAAGGAACAGGACTGTGGTGAGTCTGAAGTAATTTTAGGTGGAGTCGGAGTCTGAGTCTGAAGCAATTTTAGGTGGAGTCGGAGTTGGAGTCGGTAGAAAGGTACCGACACCAACTTTAAAAAAAACCCTATAATAGTGTCAACTAGATTCTTACTGGTATAGACATAATCAAGGATCGATCTTAATATCACGATTCTTAACTATCAAAACTTTGATGGCATACAAACGAAAAGAGAACATTCAGAATTGGGTAATTTTCAATTGTGATTATTATTAGTTTTAATTTATTTAATGTATAGATTAATGCATATTTACTTTCATAGGAATTTAGGGAATTTTCTTATCCATATATTGTAATCAAATAAATATATTTTAAGTTGAATTAAACTAAGAATTAATCTGCTGATCCACGTGTTGGTGATGAGATATCTTGTACTACCATATTAGTACTTAGCATTTTAATGTTTATTAATTAGTTATAATTTTACTGTAGTCAAATAATTTTAATATAATACATTTTTATTACAAATTAATATATAAATGTTTTAACTGGAGCAACACAGCCTAAACATTTATTTTAATTTTCTACACATGGTGATATCATCTATTTTTTAATAATTGTCATGGGCACACTCCCAATAATAATTAAAATAATAATAATAATAAAAAAATAATTAATACTAATAATAATAAATAATAATTATAATGATGGTAATAGTAGTAATAATAGTAATATTAATAGTAGTAGTAAAAGTAATAATAGTAATAATAATATAATAATAATAATAATAATAATAATAATAATAATAATAATAATAATAATAATAATTTTACCATTAATAAAGGAGTCGGAGTTGGAGTCAGAGTTGGACAGTAGAAAAAGTAGAGTCAGAGTCGAAGTCGTAGGTTTAGCCTAACGAGTCCACACCCCTGCTAAGTAATATAAAAAGTGACTTATAAAATTAAAACGATATTTTTACCATATATGGTTATAATATTATGTTTTTATTTTGAAGCCAGAGTCGGTACATTTTTACTGACTCCGACTCTGACTACTCAAAATTGCTTAAGACTCCACGACTTCGACTCCACAGCCCTTCTACAAACCAAGCTTGGATACTTTAAGAGACGTCCAGTCCCCAGAACAATATATAAAGCATGTACAGGGTTCAACTATGTGCTTTAGGGATTATTTTGAGTAATAATAATAATCATCCTCCTCCTCATCATCATCTGCTTCCAGCCTATGGTCAAGTCAAAGTGCCTCCATCTTCCTCTTTTACTCACATACATTCTTCTTCTTACCCTCACTCTGAGTCAAAAGGTCAAATAAATATATGTATACAATTTGCGACAGTTGTCCAGCTACAGGTGTTTGACGTTTATTTAGAGATCCTTCTTACATAACATCTACAAATTATCAAAATGGCCACCTGGTTATTGATGGAGCTGGGCCCTTATCAATCATTATCATTTGTGACACAAAAAACGGTTCAGTCTGTCTGACCTGGCGGCATACCCCTGAGACTTGATGGGACCCCAGAGAAAACAGTTCAAAGGCAAAGATCTGGCGATCTCGCTGGTCAGGTGACCGGCTAGCCTAGGCCAATACATTGTTCTGAAAAGTGTTGATTGATAACTTAACAAAATGAGAAACTACGCCATCGTGCTGCAGCTTCATAGTTAAAATTTACCTGTAGATGGGTATCGTTTCAAATCAAACCCAAAATTATTTGAACTTTTTAAGTCAAAAATACCCTAGTTGAGCAATGAACAACCTTGTGCAGGTCACCCTCTACAAAGATATAAATATGATCAAGAAAGGTAGAGTTAAGATGAAATGTGTGTGGCAAGTGAGTAACCATTAAAAAAAAATCTCTGTGCAAACAGCTGAGGTTTGAACCTCGACCTTGTCACCTGTAAACTAAACTAGATGCACTTGACGTTTAATATGCATGTCCACTGTTGCGGATCACAAATAATATTGAACTATAGAAATGCATAAAGTATCCGAAACCTTAACTCAGTCAGTAGTGTCTGCTTACTGAGCTAAGGGTCCCAGGTTTGATTCCTGGCATGGCAAAAAAATTTATAATTGGTGAAATGTGGGTTTACCCTTTCACAGGATGAATTAACAGCCGGGGACTGGATGTTTTGCCCGTCCTAGTCTTAAGTTAGATTATAAGGCATATAAAGCCATGGCAGGCTTAGTAAGCCGGTAGTGGAAAATATAAGGCTTGAATAAAAAAACTGACCCAGGCTGGAAACAGTGATGGATGTAAAAAACGAGTTGTATAGAGTGCAGCACTAGCAAATCTACATTTTTATGGCTTTTTAGTTGATTTCTGGCCTTTTTAAATTAATTTTAAAATTAACTTTACAAAACTTTTAAGATATTTAGTTTTCAAATAAATGATTGAATCTTGAAATTTCTTGTCAGGGTATTTCATTAAAATAAATGTTTAAATAAATCCAAATTACAAAAGAAAGTAAAGTTGCATGTTCTCTAGAGAATTAAATGCGTCTTGTTTTGCCCTTAATCCATATTCAATATAATTGGAAGATAACTCATTCAACCTTGTGCTGGAACTAAAGTTGTCTGGCACGCTGGTACTAGAGGAGTTTGGAAATACACTAGTAGGCGTGTCCTTTCTGCCGGTACTAGACACATCTTGACACGCACTAGTAGGCGTGTCCCGGGTAAGCTTGGTATTGACGAAGCACGCCTCGGGGGCAGGTTCCAATACCAGTTCTAGTATACTGGCGGTGTCGCGGGATGCGTGGGGGACAAACGGGGCTGACAAATACAATTAACGATAAGCACAACTATTTATTTTAAAATAACATTAGCATAACTTTTATTGTACTATGATTTGCAAATCATATTATGATAATGTTCATTTCAAACAACCTTTGACAGAGTTGAGGGATAGTTAAAGATATTGCGGGGAGTCCCCATGACTAATGAATGACTTACCGTTGAATCTGGGGACATCTTCAGTGCTGCTGCCGGGCAAAGACACGAACTTGCGCAGGGATGGTGCGGTAGAGCGACGCATCACAGGAACAGACTGATATTGAAACTGCACCTTATCCTGTGGACATAACTGTACCATTAATTGACCTCTGTGATGTCTTTGTTTCAAATCCACAGGATCACATGGTGGACCAGTATCCGCAAGTACAAGGAATTTAGAGTTGAGATTAAACAATCTAAGTTTAATAACACTTGGCTTGAATAAAGAAAACTACAAATTAGTTGTGCTACCCAAGTTTTTTTTGGCACCACGTCGTACTACTCGTTCGGGTTACAAGCTTATTTGCTAATCAGGTAGGTTTTAAGGATTATGAAGGTTATATTTAGAGGAAGTGTACCTGCATTTATGTGGAGAGAGAGTGGGAAACCATTTTGGAAGCTAACCACCCTCAGTACACCTGACCGAGATTCGAACCTCGATCTCCCCGTCATCGGCAGTCTAGTCTACTACGAAAGTAGCTCGTTAGAACATGTGGCCACCGAAGCAGGTTCTACCTTTATTAACTAAGCTAAGCACCAGTTTAATGCAACACATAGGAATGAATGAGAAATACATTAAAATGTGCTGAAACAAATATTTAGTTAGGTTATTTTTTATTCTTTGACATTTCAGAAATGTGTTCTAATTTTAGATATTGACAAGATCAAGTAATCTCTATACACCAAATACAATTACATGATGTAAATTTAAATACAGAATGTTACAGAAACATATTTAAAGCTGTCGATGAATAGCTTGTACCAATACATACTGTAACCATCAAATATTGATAAATATAATGTACCTATACATTAAGTTAACATTTAGATATTTTTTTTAGTTCTCTATATTGATATCCATCCAACCCTAATTCATTCGTCCAGTATGCACACAACGTTGGTGAATTTTACGGTGTCAAAGATTTGAAGATATGCAAATGTTTCTTTTTATGATAATATCAACGTATCTCAAGTTTTTTAAGAAGAATAAAAACAACTGGATGACGGTAGTGTGCTATTAAATTTGACAATTTCGCGCGAGATTTTTATGACAACGTTTGCCAAGTTAGCCAACTTAAGCTTATATAAATTAAATTTATTCTATCGATACAATTTTTTTTAATCACACCAAAAATCTTTCTTAATTCAACCAAATAGCTTGTGGTTCAACGGATCAGACTTTATTAATGATGTGACTAATTTTACTTTTAGTTATCAATAATAAAGTGACAAACTTTTTTTTTATAAATCCGATTTTAAAGGATAGTAGGGCAATTTTATGAAAATACAAGTGCTCATTGTATTGTTATTTTTTTAAGATGTTATTTGTTTTTTTTATAGAGCAGTAGTAATATTGAATTGATCTATGTAGTTTTATATCAATTACATTTTTGTATAGCGTATGACCTTTAGTCATGCAATGTTTTGGCTCATACTAGACTGGTGAAAGATCCTGGTTTCAATCCCTGCTTAGACATGACTTTGAAACTTTTGTAATATTTAGGATCATGCTCAATTCGTGAGAAGTCCCAAATTTTAGCCCTAGTTTTACAAGACTTTGAAACTAGTGTTTCAAATCTTGTTAATCTTATCTTTGCACTAGTAAAACTAAACATAGGTAGGTCTATTGAAATAAGAGTTCTTATTTGAATGTACTCTCAGATAGCTCTTGCTAAACGTTTAATGCTCTCATAAGAATTAAAGTCCTTCAATGACTTGGCTAGTAGCCCTAGTGCAGATGAAAAAAATAAGAATAAAAGGTCTGCAAAATGCTTATATTTTAATAGAAACAATACAAGCTTATTTAAAAGTTAGAGCAGATAGATGCTATTTTGAAATGTTTCAGTTGGCTGGCCTGAGAGACGGATCTTGGAACTCCATGGAATCTGCTGATCCAGCCTTTGTTTTTGTTAAGACAGAGCATGTTTTCGACGCGTCTGAAGAAACTGTTGTAAGACCCCATATGCTTCATTTGTTGAAATTGTTGTGGTCAGTTGTTATTTATTTCCACCCCATTTTTCTATTCATACAGGATATAGGCCTACAAATGCACCATTGGAGTAGGGATGAAGAAGCTAGGGTGGAGAGGAAATGTATTCTGATTTGCTTTGAGGGAGAGTGGGAAACCATTTAGGAAAAAACATTCTCAATACCCTTGACTGAGATTTGGACCCCGATCTCCCTTTCATTGGCAATTCATTTTTTCACGAGAGTGACATGTTAAACTCCATTCACGGTAGGAATTACTCTCTGAAAGGTCTTTTTTCCTACCAATATCCTACTATATAATAGATTTCTGGTAGGGAAAAAGACCTTTTAGAAGTCAATTCCTACGGTGAACAGACTTTAGTCCATGTGACTACCTCTTTGGGTAGTAACATGGGTCAGAGTAAGGTGGTTCAAAACTGACCATATTGGACCCAATATGGACTCGTACCCGAGCATTCAGTTCAAGTGAGTGTGATTTGTCCAGCCCATAGGAGAAGAGACCTCTCTGGAGACAGGAGTGTCTCCACTCGACTGTCTGCAGACGTCTCTTGCATGTGACGGGGACATACTGTCTGCAGGAACGGAAGGGGATCCACCTTGCGACTTCCAACACTCGATGTTCACGCCAAATATCTGCCAGCCGTCTGCTGACCTGAAATTGGACTTTACTTGCCAGGACTGCAACAAGGTGTTCAAGCACCTCAGTGTGTTCCAGCGTCACCGCCTCTTTCATACAGGTGAGCGCCCCCACAAGTGTGGGGACTGCGGCAATTCTTTCACCCTCGGGAGTCATCTCAAGAGACACCAGGTCATCCACACTGGGGTTCGCGACTTTGAGTGCAGCCTGTGTTCTAAGAAGTTTGCACAGAAAGGTGAGCTCAAGATCCACATCGCCGTCCACATGGGGTACAAACCCTTTGGTTGCAACCTCTGCGATAACAAGTTTGCCGACCGGGGTTCCTTGGAGCAGCACAAGCTGGTGCACACAGGTGAGCGACCCCACATCTGTCTCATCTGCGACAAGACCTTCAGGAGAAAGACTCATCTGCGTGGTCATGTTCTCACACATAGTCGGGAAAAATCTTACAAGTGTTACATCTGCGGAGCCCTACTCCGCAAAAAGATGTACCTTAAAGGGCACCTCACAATCCATGCGTGGCAGCTTGGACGGCCAGTATGATCGACCTGACACTTGTCTACACTCTAGTGCACATTTACTTCACTTCTCTTTAGAGGGTTTTCAATGCCTCTACAGCTTGTCCAAACGTAAGGACGTTTTAGGTAAGACCACCACAGGCCATTTCTAAAAAACTATCGTATTGACCCGTATATAATACAGCCTCATTTCCTCCCAGCATATCCTCATGGCCTCTCTTCTCAGCTTATCCTGCCATGGGCAATTTATTTTAATATTTATAACACAGCACATAATATGTCACCAACCAACATTGGCCTGATGAGTTACCATTTCAATGACATTGCAAGATGCTAATACTCATCCTTCCGCTGCATGTTGACCTTGAGTCTCTTATTAGACGCATGTACTCACCCACTGGTACACTTCCAGCATGCTACAAAATATAGCTTATCTATGTAGTCAATATACTGATTTTTCAATGAATGTTCAGCTGTGCTTATTATACAAGTAAAGTTTTCAGAAGGATGTATTTTGGTAAAAAACACATTGCACTATATTTGGGGGAAGACGGTACTTTTATAAAGCTCACAATACAATTAAATAATATATTATTAAATTTATTTATAAAAACAAACAAAATTGTTTCAACAGAAAAGAACCAGGCCTATCTACAGTTGATTATGTGGATGTGGTTTAAGTTCTCGCATTTCAAACTGTTAACTAGGCCTATGTAGTATTTATTAATGTCTAAACTAGTTGCTAACTCAAATGTCTCCATATTTAGACACACCCTATTGGTGGTGTGAATATGTTTGACCTAACCTAATGTTCACTTAATGTAAATAAATTAAACTAGTATTTGGTCAGGATTTAAGTGACGTAACCTAACTGTTAGTTACATCTCGAGCAAAACACAAACTATGGATTTGGACTGTTTGAAAACAAATTGTTCACTAAAATGTTGATTGGTTGGTAATGGCCAGAATACTATAATTCCCGCATTTCAATAGCGACGGGCTTAATCATTGCCCTTTATAGAGTACAGTGGACCAGATTAGTGGCTGACAACCTTTTTTGATATTGCTGGCTATATGAGTTAAAAAAATAAAATTGGTAGGCTGGATTAGAAA
Organism: Timema podura; assembly: GCA_033556935.1. Classification (NCBI taxonomy): domain Eukaryota; kingdom Metazoa; phylum Arthropoda; class Insecta; order Phasmatodea; family Timematidae; genus Timema; species Timema podura. Next base: position 35,194,899 of record JAVRXN010000003.1, on the reverse strand, counting down.
AAATATCAATCAAAAAGGTAAAACCTTATATTTTATGAATACAATACAATTCGATGATTAATCTTTTGTGGGCTAGATAAAATCTGTCGGTTGACTGTAGGTTGCCAACCACTTGACTAGATGATATTTATCCATTTTAGAATCATCTTCTTGGCAAAGTATTCACAGAATTTTAATCTTAACTATTTCTTTGTCATAAGTTACATCATCATTATCAGTTTATTGTTCCAGCGGAGCTGGTACAATTTGCGAGTCTCTTCCATTTCTTTCTATCTAGATACATTTCTTCTTCATTTATGGCCCTCCAGTCACCCCTCTTCTGAATATCTTCCTTCACAGCGTCCATCCATCTTCTTCTCGGTCTTCTCCTGACTACCTCTTCCATTCTCCGTCCTCTTCACATTCCTAAACCATTTCATCCTTGATCTGGCAATTTTTTAACATAAGGGTTCTTTCATTTTAGTCCGTGTTCGTATAACATTTCTTATTTTGTCTCTCTTAGTCTTTTCCATCATGGTACAGAGAAATCTCATTTCCATGGCTTGTATACAGCTCTCTTATCTTTTGGATAACATGCATGTTTCCAAGCTGTAACTGGTCCTTCAGATGAAATAGCTGTTGTAGAGGGTCTGTTTGGAGCACATAAGTTCATTCTAGCTAATATTTAATATTCATATCCACCTTCTTTTATCTGCTCCTCCCATCTCTTTCTTGGCCTCTCTTCCGGTCTTTTTCATACATATTTCATCTCTGTCATTCTATTTAGCATCCTTTCCTTTTCCATCATATTACATGTCCTTATTGACATGGACATAGGCTGGAAATGGTTGATGGTGATGATTTTATTTATGTATTACTTATTTTAATCTTTTAATGAAAATTAACCTAATTAAGAAGTATGATTAAATGATCTGCCATTTAGTAGCTGTCCATAATATCCACATCATTTTTAAAGAATGACTGGAAATCAAAGAGAACTTTACTAGCATATTTTTTAGTTGATTATAAAATATTTTGTGTATAAATCTTGAGATTGCTTTGCAGTATAGACTGTACCCACTGCAGTGTTCCAGGTTGCCAACATGACAACATCGCCTCATGATTTACTGATATTCTGTAATTCCCTAGTCCGACACATCTGGATAAAAGGGTTTTTCTTGTTTAGTCTTGTTAATAATCTGTGCACCCAACTGAAAATGACACTAATATCAAATATTATAACATAAAAGGTTAGCTTTGGAATTAGTGGATTATATTATGAATATATTTAAAAATACATGAAAAACAAATTTGCCCGTAGAAACATGATATATTCTAAAAGTGTCTGGTTTATATTACCCAGTACTTTGCGAGAGGTTACTTTTTTATTTAACAATTTTTGCTCCTGGTTTTATTATTAATTGTCTGATGTTTAGTTTATACGTTGTTATTATATTGTAGATATTTATGAATGTAGTTCTTATCATGTATGAAATATACCTAGTAGAAAATCATATTTGTCAAGTTTTCAATGCTTTAGATTGAGAATGTATTAAAAGCTACTCAATATTTACAAATCTATTTAATGTAGAATAATTGGATAAATTGTATGTAAGCCTACCGTTACTGTATTCCTCAAATTTAGCCATAATAACTAGTGTGTGTGTTTTTAGAATCAGACATATGTGCTAATTACACTAGTTTGTTATGGATGAGGAAGGTTGAATTTAGAAAAGTGTAATCACATGTGCTTGGAGGGAGAGTGGAAAACCATTTAGTAAAAAATACCCTCAATACACACCCCCGAAATTCAAACCCTGGTCATTCAGTCATTGGCAATCTGGTTTATTGTGAGTGTGATGACTTAGACCAGGGTGGTCCAAAATTTTCACCCCAAGAGCCAAATTTGACTTATCGGTTTGCATGGCGGGCCAAAGATATATCTAGTAATCTCACTATCCTAATAGAGGCCTACAAACAACACTTAACAATTACTTTCAATAATTACTTATATATACATGCGCATGCATGCATGTGTGGACGCACACACACACACACACACACACACACACACACACACACACACACACACACACACACCACACACACACATACACAGTGTTTTTTTAAGCAAGGACCGTTTTACAATAAAATAGAAACTATCAATTATTTTTGGGTAATTTAAAAAATCCGATTCGACATACCTTCAGCTACTTAGTTTCCGTTGTTATTTAAACATTTATGGTATCGTGAGCTACGTTTTCATAAACCGTCATCATAGAAGTCTGCCGCCAGCGAGGAAAGCCATTCCTGAACCTTGTTTTGGGACAGACGTGGTGTTCAGCTGGTGGACTTGATGCAACGAGAGACAACAATAAACGCAGCTGCGTGTCTTATGACCTTGTTGAAACTTCGCCGCACAATCTAGAATAAACAAAGCGGCCTGTTGTCTGCTGGGGTGTTGTTGCTTCATGACAATGTGAGGCACCCCACTACTGCTTAAACAAGCTCTCATTGAATCTTTTGGCTGGCAGCGTTTGGATCACCCTCCCTACAGTCCTGACCTTGCGCCAAGTGACTACCATCTTTTCCTGTATATGAAAAGGTTCCTTGCCGGTAAGTCTTTCCACACCAACGACGGAGTGAAAACGGCCGCTCAGGAATGGCTTTCCTCGCTGGTGGCAGATTTATATGATGAGGGTCTACAAAAACTTATCTCACGATACGACAATTGTTTAGATAACAATGGAAACTAGGTTGAAAAGTAGATGAAGATATGTAGAATCTGATGAAAAAAAACACCAAAATATTTAGTAATTCCTATTTTATTTCAAAATGGTCCTCACTTAATAAACACCCCTCATATATTTATATGTATAAAATTATAGATACCTAAATTTATATATACAGAAATTATATTTTTGGTGGTAGAATCTTTCAAATTTTATTGCCAGAAAAAGTTTATTACCCTCTGAAAAATGCTGAAATATGTAGTCTCTGCACACACACACACACACACGCAGTATTATAAATATGTACATATCATTCTTAATCAAATAAATGTGAAATAAAATGCAATCATGATCTCTTTTTTAAATTATTATTTTTTAAAATCATTAGCTATTTCATATTTTCCACCCAGGTGTTTGCTTTAATTTTCCTCCAGAATACTATGAGGGCCACATTTTCAGTGAGCATTAGACCATTCGACCAGTGAAGTGGGTGTGTGTATGTATGTGATTAAATAGAATTATTACAACTTATTATTATAAACTATAGGTGACCTGGTGGTCTAGGAGTAGGGTGTCTGACTTCTGTGCTGGGGGTCCGGGGTTCAATCCTCGGTCCCACACAGATTTATCTGATTGCCAAACCCTTCCTTTACCTCTGACAAGACGTGTATTAATCACAACTTGTGATTGTGTGGAATACCAGGCCTCCACTGTGGTTAGGATCTCACGTTAAACTGTAGATCCTCCATTTCATCTCACAATCACCCTACCATTACACATCAGCGTGAGTGCATATAATCCGAATAGGTAGTAAGACGCGGAGCTAGTAATAATAACTTTCCATAAAGATGAATGTTGTTCCAGGCACATCATTTAGAAATTATATCTCTACCACTTTATGTATCTGTTTTTCCAGTTCACTGTAATTCTAGTGTGCTGGGTTTAAACTCGTTGATAGCATGAGAAGGGTGTATTCAAAGGAAATGCACATACAGTCACCTGCAATATTTTTTCAAACACACATGGAGAATCTAGTTTAGAGTTTGAGAAGATTGAGCAAGGTCTGTGGAGCCTATATACCAAACCTTTGACTCCAACTCCTTTATTTGTCTACTGTTTGACATAAAACATAACAGGTGTAGCTACTGTAGTCAAATGGTAGCACAAGGCATTTCATCCCCATAACATGATTATTTGATTAACATTTTTGATCATAAAAGCTTTACAAAATTTCTGAGTCCCAATAGATTGAAACCTAGTTGGAGGAATTGAGCGGAAATGATAGATTTTCTTGGAGAGGCAGCCATCACCTCTAAATTGTGAACTGTGTGCTTATTTTCACTGTAAAAGTCATATTGTGTTGATAACTTTTATATGTTTCTATCCACCTTTTTTGTACCTTCTTCCAAATATAAAACAATTACCTCATAAAGTGAAAAGAGGTTTTCCTTATATTAAAATAAATATTTGAAGCAGGATTTTGTTTATTTGCACCAACATAGCTTACACTCTAGTAGAACCAAGCAAGGTAGTAGTTTTACTCTGATTACACTCAGCCCCATTTATGAACTACTCAAAAGTGGAACCAAGTAAGTTTTATAATTTTATACCTTTCAGGGTAAACAGAATGTGTACTCCATTTAGGCCAAAATGTAATGAGAGTACCTTTAAGGGCTACACTTTGGTGCAGATTGTAGGATGAGGTCTTATTGTATAATCTTTAGAGATGAACATAGCAGTTTTGTTTGCATCGGCTTTTGGGAGCAGTTCTACCTACTACACCTGTGATATATACAGCTATGCTTAAGCTAGGAACAGATAGAACAATACTTTCCATTCTATTTTTAAATATTGCGGAAGCAAACTTTGTTTTTGATCGTTCATTCCGTCACCAATAATCCAGTCTTACCACGAGAGAAGCGAGTTAGACCATGCCACCACCAATGTGGCTTATTTGTAATTAAACCAGAACACTTTAAATTTTGTTTTTAGAGGATGATGTTTTTTACTAATAAACTGAAATGAAGTCTATAATTTGCATAATGTTCCTTCAATTATTATTTTCGATACATTCCTTTTTATGATCATAAATATACTGTCTGGTAAAAAAAAACAAGGTATGTTTCAAAACAGGTTAAAAAAAATGTGGAAAAAAGTTTACAACAAAGTGTCTTTTTAACTTTAATTATTTTAATTTTTTGGACCTCTTGGGAGACAAGACCCAGGGTCACATCTTCAGTAATGTAATAAAAATGACTGAACACAATATTTCATTTACGACCACATTTATTTAAAAGTCTGTCATCATGTATGCAAACTTTTCTTGTAGTCAGCTCCAAATTAGTAAATTTTGTTAAAATAATTTAAAATTTTAGGTTAAGCCTAATTGACAAAATGACGCTCTTTTTTTTAGTTCCAACGTTCAAAACTGCCACACTCCCAAAGCGATGGAATAGGAAAAACAGACCTTTTCTACTAAAGGTGCATCTGCTTCGGCAACGCGAACGCAAAAATTAAGGAAATAACTTTTCCAAACCGGCGACACGAACACACACTCGTTCAAACTTTGGAGCTTTTCAATTCTTTTATAAAATTATACTTAACCAAAGTCTAAGATATACGGGTCTGGCTACTCTTTAGTTCCAGTGATCAGACATTGAAGCCCAATGGCGCTAGTGCCGTTGCGAAGTAACCCGCGCGCAATTTAAATTTTGAAGAGAAGTTTGAACCTACAAGATTACATTTTACTGTTAGACAGTAATTATTATATCCCAAATGTGATAACTAGTGAATAAATAGAATAGCTCACAACAAATGATAACATACAAATTACAATTAATCATGTGTTCATCGATTTAAGATCATTTAAATTTGAAATACTGATTATAAATCACATGGTAATTATTTGTTTGGTAAAATTTGATCATTAACATGGTTATAAATTATATTAAAAAATGTATTGATATAGGAAGGGACTAAGGCATCAATCAATCTTGCCATCTAGCTCATAGCATCTGAGAGGATTTTTGATTTAATCCCAATGAGTAGCATTTAGGGTAATTTGTTTGAATATGAAAATAATAGTCTTTCCTTCAATAAAAGGATAAGGCAGAATGCAAGAATGAAATAAGCAAACGTGAAGAGTGAACGTGATTTTGATTGGATTTAAAAAATATTAATTCTCATCCGAAAGTGTGAGTGGGGTTAATTAGCTATCTTAGAGGGTACGTTCTTGCAGAAGGCTCATTACCGAGGCATATCAATACCACTCACCTTTCAATTTTACCCATTTCGTTCTTGCATACAGTCTATAAAGTTTTAATATAGTATTATTATTTAAAAAATGAAATTCAAACATAGTAATTTGGTACTTTAGTCTTTATAGTGGTCCCAGGTTTGTTTCCCGCCTTCAAATAGACATTTTTCAAATACTATATTTGACCTAAGTGCCAAGATGATAATAACTATCATCCCTAAATATTATTTAATTAAAATACAATAGTAATATTACTTGCAGCAACATATCAATTGTTACTACCAAGCAGTACAATAGTATTAAGAGATTTTAAGACGTCAGGATGTGAGCAGTTTCAGTCTTCTATGAATAATTTAATACTTTTGTGGCAAGTTCCATTTAAAAAACTAAACAAATAGTGTTACTTTTTTTAATGTGATGTTGTCAAATACTTTCGAATGCAAATAATATAATTTTAGTTTCTATCGATTCTTCATATCTTTGTGAGTGTATTGATACAAAAAACTATCTTTTTTTTTATAAAAAATTAACAAAAATAGGTGAAATATTTATGAATAAGGTTTTTGAGCATCGTCCCCTTCTTATTTAACCTTTCTAAACTTTCATGTGCAAATAAATTACCTTTGTCTGGATTTTGATTCTAGTGAGATGTCTGAATATTGCAAAATCAAATTATATTAAATAGGCCTAGATATGATAGAGTATAATTTGATTTGCTGTTTACTTGCAAGTATAAATGGTAATAGAAATTTCTTAATGATTTGCTGTTTTGAGAAAATACAGTGTTTTACTTGTATCAATTCTAGAGCACCATCCCCTATTGAAAAATAAACTTTATTACTTTGGTATATAAACAATATCTGAAGTTAGGGTAGTAGAAAAATCACTGTTATAATAATTATAAATAAACATACAAGTAGCCAAGGACATAGGAGTGGTGGTAACTGATATCTAGCATAAGTTTTTTTTATTGCAAACATTGATCAACCCATGTGGAAATAATTAAGAGAAAAACTAGTCTTAAATTATAAAAAGAAATTGCACACTTTCCTAAACAATAGTGTATTTCTCCGAGGTCTCGCATTTCGAAGGATTTAGTTAGTTCTTGTTTTAAATAATTCAGATCTGTTACTAATTTCTTGATGCCCCTATAATGTCATCTACACATATAGCTATCAATATTTGTTTCTCCCCTTTAGTAGTAGGAGATGTGTATATACAAGGGTCAGCTTGTGAGGGAACGAAACCCAATTGCTTTAGTTTAAAGTCCAACCTTTTAAACCATTGCCTATCGGCTTGTTTTAAGCCATAAACAGCTATTTTAAGTAGGTATACTTTGTCCTTATCTGATTTTTGAAGCTTTTCTAGCATCTTCTTAACTTACGTCACACACAAATGTTTCCAGCATAGCTGGTTTTTTCATTAAGATTCTTTCTTCAAGTTCACCATTGAGAAAGGCTGTCGAGATATCCATTAACTTTCATGTCTTTATTAAGTGTAACTACAAGAAGAACTCTAATTGAGCTCAGTTTTGCCACCAGAGCATAGGTTTCAAAAAAGTCACTTCCCGGGCTCTGAGCAAAACTTTTGCAACAAGACGATCTTTCCTTCTCTCTAGCTCCCCATTGGCTTTATATTTATTTTATAATACCATTCTGCTACTTATCACAATGTCACCTTCTTCTAATTTAAACTACAATAACTTATAACCGTTTTAGAATCAATTACTTCATTTATTTTGAGCACATATCTGGGCCCATAACCTGTCGAAATTCAAAGAATAATTATATCACAAGAACTAATTTATTATTGTATTGATACATTTTAAACTTTAGCAACGATCAATCTTTTGGTAAACAACAACATAGAATAAAACAATCATGACAAGATTTAGGATTAACATATCAGAATAAGGTTCACACGAGTCTTTGGCGAGTGTTTAATTCATTGTGTTGTCTTATTTCAACAATTTCCAGTACCACTTAAAACACATACATGTGAAATGGGATGGTATTGTGACAATAAAGATAAGAAAATGTTACTATTTTGCTTATTTAAATTCAGTTTTAATTTTTTTAAATAAATGAATAATCATTTGAATTTGTACTTATGTTGTTTCAATATTCTTGCATTATTTTGGTGGTGTATCCCTCATTTCCATAGTGGGTATAATTTAAAGGTTTTAAACCTTTTGATTGCAATTAATAAATACATTTTGTAAGAAATTATGTATAAAATTAAGTGCGTAGCTATGGGTAGCAGGGGGTTCGCGCAACTCAAATGTTTGTGAAAGGGGTTCGTGATTCTAGAAAGTTTGGGATTCATTGAGTTAGATGACCATTCAGCAGCACCTCTGCGTAAAATATCAAAACTTTACTACATTTCTACCCACAGTTTTTAAATATTGGAATTTGATATATGATCCATGATTTGGTATACTGTTCTATGTATTAAGAAAGTTTGTTTGATTGAAATTTAATAAAGAATAAGTATTCAATTTTATTTCCACATGTATATGTTATGTGAATTAATTAATAATAGTTTATTTATACAAATATATTCTTGGTAAGTTATAATTAATTATTTAGGAAAAAATGATAAAATAAATGAATTAACCAAGTTTTGCTACCATAGTGCCGATACTCACAGGTTATGTTTCCATCAATAACATTTCTCAAAGATCCACCTCTTATGACGGTATTATTTTAGGCCTGCTATTGGAGTGGTTTCTTGGAATGTAAAACTCAGAATAAACAAAACAATAATTTTACTGTTCTTTATGCTTGTGAAACATTGTCTTACCTTAAATGATAAAAATAAATTTTGGGTGTTTAAACAAGGTGCTTAAGAAGATATTAGGGAGTGTAGGAGGTTACATAGTAGTGAGTTACATACTCTGCACTAATCATTCATAGGACATTGTTAGAATAATCAAGTTTTGAAGATTACTGTGAGTAGGACTTGCAGTGCAAATGGGAGATTCTAGAATCACGTTCATAGTTGGGGCCTATATACTATCAAATCAATTGGAAGAAACCATTTGGAAGACCTAGACTCAGAGCAGGGGGGGGGGGGGGAACAACATTAGAATGGTCCTGAAAGAGATAGGATGTAATAAGGTGGACTGGATAAAAGTAGCTCATGATAGATATAGGGTGTAATTAGGTGGACTGGATAGAAGTAGATCAAGATAGAGATAGGTGATGTAATATTGAAAGAGCATCAATGAACTTTCCGGTTACTAATGACATAGAGTAAGTAAGTGGTGTATGCCGGTCTGGATCTGAGGAAGCACATTTATGGCTAACTAAATGAAAAATTAAAACAAATACCAACATGCTGAAGACGGGGTTATTGGGGTTTTGAATCCAGGTCAGGTCTCTTGAGGGTGGTTTTCCCTAAATAGCTTCTCACTCTCCTTCCACGCAAATGCTGGTAATTATATAACCTCTAAAATTTGATCCTTCTTCATCCCTACCCCATTAGAGAAATTATCATATATGCGTACAACCTGAACAGGTAGTAAGGCACAATGATAAAAAACCTGGGTAATGATAGTTTATTTTGTCCACACATGCTCCACCTTTTTCTGGATAGGCCCCCTTCACATAATTTATGATCAACAATTTGAATTATATATATAAAACGTATCAATAAAAACTTATTCATTCTTGTTTTCTTTTTTTTCTTTTAGCCTTTGAATATTCTGTAAAAATTACATGCCCCTCCCCCCACCCATTCTTTTATGTTCATACCTCCTTTTTGGTAACAAAAAAGTTATTCCTTATAGAATTGTACTAGTAGATCTATAATATCTTCTGTCCCATATATGAAAATGTTAAATCTCTTGTAACCTTTTATAAGATCCTTCTCTTATAGTATTGACATTAATTTTGGGTTTTTATCACACTCCCAATATAAAACAGGCTAGGATAATTATACCTAATTTTGCTATCATTTTCCCTTAGAAACTCTCGTTGGACAAACAGTCATTAATACATATTAAACTATTCCTATTCTCCTGCAAATGAGGAACTCTGAATATATTCTTCTCCGACTGTCGATCTTCTAACTATCAGTACAACTCTCCCTTACCTCGCATGGGCTACCTCATCACTGGATTCACTGCTATCAGGCCTAAATTGGTGGCATTCTGAACTAGATAACGAAAAAGCCGGATAATACGGAATACTAGTGTAAATAGTTTTTAATATGGGTTTACCTACTTTAAAAAAAAATTCACAGAACATTTAAATTTGTTTTAATAGAATCTGCTCATTTTCTTATTGAGATGTAAAATAGGATTACAGTAATTGTAGGGGGGCAGTAAGAATTAAATGAGAAATAGATTTAAAAAATCTACCTTACAGTAGGGCCTACTTTATTTTGGAAACGAAACATCGGCTACAAAGCAAGTTCAACAGGAGAAAATAGAGCATCAAATGGATTAAATTACAAACCCAATAAATGTTTTATAATGAATATGTACCAGTTTGTTTATTTTAAAACTCACTTGTTAACACAGAGAACCGACTCTAATGTACAATCCTATTAGAATCTGGAAACACCTAGTCCAAAATCATTGTCAACGTTAAACAGATTGTAAGGCTCTTCACAAGCAAACTACGTTCTTATAATGCACCTATTTGAGTGCATTTGCCTTAAAGATGGCGTCTTGTTCCGTCCAAGTTGAATTATTTTAATGCTGTCACTTTACTTGAAGTAGTTTTTGTCATTTGGATGGTTTTTTATGATAAATTTTGTCGTGTTGGTAGGGCTTGATGGATGAGGTGGAAGATTTTCCAGATGACCTGGCTTATGACTCCGATGAGGAGGAGTACGATGCGCTCAATGACGAGACGTTTGGCTCGGATGCTATTGGTGAGTCAAAGATCTAATATTAATCCTTGCACCTGCAGGATATAAAATAACTCACATCGGTGGTTGCATAGTCTAAGGCAGGGTTCAGCAAACTTTTGGTAGTGTTGTGTTGAAGTAATATTGTAAAGTCGCTCAGCGTGCCAACCAACCTAAACCCAACCAAATCGTATATATTTTTATACTAGTCAACAAGGACAGCTATTAAGACAAATTTAAGTTAATCTGGTAAAATGAAAATATACCATAACATCATGTTTTTAAGTCAAATACATTAAATAGCCTAACTACTATTTCTTGAATGTTTAATATTTTAATATAAAGCAGGTAAATCAGAATAAATACAAAAGTTATATAATGTGTTTTGTAAAATTTAAGTTCTGAAAACTTTATTTTGAAATTTTGAAAGAAAATAATTGAATCATTGAAACATAAAACACATTGCTATTAAAATTATTACTCACATCAATGGTTTTAATTAAAGATAAACATTTTATAATACCCTAACATTTTTATTCAAATCGCTCACAATGTCATTGAATATTGTTCCGCGTGCTGTAGGTTGCCGACCCCTGGTCTAAGGTGTCACTTCATCAATAGACTGGCTAGCTTTCTTAAAAAGTTATTCCCCTACTCTACTTCCACGAGAATACATGCACACTTCCGCTAAATTATACATTTTTCATCCCAACCCCATTAGTTTAATTAAATGAAAATAGCCTGGACGGGTAGTAAACTGTGAAATTAACATCAAGGAAACAAAAAACAAATATAAAATGTTAGAAATATGTCTTAGTAATTAATTTAGGGCCAAAACCAGTGTCACCGATTGAGGTTTGAACCTCATAAAGCTGCCTCCTTGACTGCTCAATTAGTTTTTTATGCAAATACATGTGCATGCACACAGGAGGAAAAAAACACACAATTTTTAATTTCTGAACATGTTAAATAAAGTATAGGCCTGATAAAAATATTTATTTTTCTTAACTCAAGCCAAGGGGTATTTGTGGCATATTGTGCATACATAGCTTTGAACCACTTTTACATTTCACTGTGTTTTATCCTGACTCAACCCATCTAACTGTCTCTGAGGTGGCATCATAATGTAACAATCCTGCCATTTTTCACCCGCTAAGAAATAATGTGTCTCTGCTCTGTACTATGCACAGGAGACGAGGACTGGGAGCAGAGTCATGAAGCGCTCGCTGGACTATCTCAGGAGCAGAACGAGCTAGAGGCCCGTCTCGCCACCTTGTGGCAGGATGAAGACAATGTTCCGCAGGTAAACACTCGTCGGACAGTTGACCAAGGTCTTACGAGTCACTAATGGGGGCAATTCACATCAGATCTGGGATACACAGGTGATGCAACTTATGCTCCCAAATGTTAATGTCATGATGTTAGACTGATGACTGGCCTGTGTTCAGTTGTTCAGAATAGGGATGGGAAAAACTGCTTCTTTAGGGGAGCAGGAGCAATCTGCTACTGCTCCACCACTGGACCTGTTCCTTTTACCTGCTCCTTTTTGTCACAGTCCCTATATACAAAACTACTCCCACCCTAATTTTTTTTAAGCATCGTGTCTACTGCCCGTTTGGTTTATAGCCATATGCACTAATTACGCTAATTTGTTAGGGACGGGGATGGCTGGTTTTAGAGGAAGTGCACCCACATTTGTGTGAAATGAGAGTGGAAAACATTTACGAAAAACCACCCTCATTGCAACCAACCGGAATCAAAACCCCAATCTCCCTATCATCGGCAGTTCAGTCTATTGCTAGAGTAATGCCAGAGACTAGGGGTCTGCAACCTTTTTGATATCGTGGGCCATATGTGTTTAAAAAATAATAATTGTTGGACCTATTTGAAAAAAAAAAGTTCAACTTTACATTTTTCATGTAGCAATTAGTTATTAATTCTATTGAACACATTTGTTTTCTAAATATTTTGTGGGCTAGATAAAACCAGTCAGTGGGCCGTAGATTGCTGAACCTTGCCTTGAATCATTTGATCACCAAATGGGCCCTTTCAATGTTCAACATTAACGTAACAATTTATTGTGAGAATACATTACATACTGTACTTGTATTGTGGAAATAGTGTTTTGTATTATGAAAGCTTTTCTCCTATAAACTCATTTGTGACTCCCCAAACCATCTCTAAACTAGGCATATAATAGCTAAGTAAGGTTGCGCTGGACCTGATCTCAGCGCTGTGACAAGAACACAAAGTATCCACTTCCTTTCTACTGTTTGTTTGTAAGAGTTTTTATTTATATAAACATCTAATATTTAACATAATAACAGGAATCAAATTGGAAGACAGTAAGCACCAGCTCCGTAGGGCTCTCAAAAACTAACATATACAGAACATATAATTAAACATAATGATATAATTTGGCGCCCTGGCGGGCTGATTATTTATATTCCTTGGGGTAAGGGCGGGAAAGTATTACAAAAACCTGTCCCACCACTCATAATGGGTCAATTTAGACCTTTATGATACACAGGGTACAGATTAAGTGAGTAACGACATAAAGACGGAAACAGTGGAGAGGACCTTTCTACTGTACGACTGCTCCAAAATATCTCCGGTACTTAAAGGAACAAGGTTGCTCCGGACCTGTTACAGCACAGCCTGTGACAGAGACAAGGAGCAAAGTTACTTTGGACCTGTTCCAGCGCTGCCTGTGACAGAGAGACGAGGAGCAAGGTTACGCTGGGCCTGTTACAGTTGCCTGTGACAGAGAGACGAGGAGCAAGGTTACGCTGGACCTGTTATAGTTGCCTGTTACAGAGAGACAAGGAGCAAGGTTCCTCTGGACCTGTATCAGCACTGCCTGTGAAAGAAAGTAGAGAAACGAGGAGCAATGCCAAGCGTTGATAAACACTTCTAATACGTAGCTGTGTTGTGGTGCCATCTACCGTACAATATTGTAATGACGCAGTCTTGACCGAGAAAAAATAGTAGAAGCTCAGAGAAAACAAATGGTCATACAGTAATAGGTTTAACATTTCAAACTGACCAGTGACAAAAAGGAACAGCTCCTTTCGTCTGTCAGGAACAGGCTGTGAATGTGACGTCAGAGGAGCATTGACAAGGGAGCAAGTTGTGATTTCACAACCCATCCCTAGTTCAGAACATCTGGCCACAGTCTGAACTCTGGATTTTCAAAGAGTCGACAACACTATTGCACAGATGCTGTTGGGTGAAGCCACAGTATTGGGAGTGTTACAGAAGGACACTTTTAAGCTTTTTATTTAATTATTAAAGCAAAACTATCTAACTTGAATACTAAAAAAATAGGCTCAGCATGAAGCAGATAAGTGACACTCTTTTCCAGCTTAATAGAAACATTTTTGCATTGTATTAAAAATAACTAAATTAAAAGAAATCTTGTGTTATGGAAGGACAAAATAAAGACATGATAAAATCTTGTGAAAACTTAATGTAATAATTCTTCTCCTCTTTAGATTGCAGAAGGTTGGTATTTGTTGTGGATAGTTGTTGGTGTATTTAGTTTGTAAAAAATTTTAAAATAATTTTTTTGATTAGGTTTTTTTTTCCAAAACTAAAACAAATAGCCTATATACATAACATTACGGAAGGACAATTTTGTCACACTTGTAATTAATTAATAAGTTTGCATTAGATTGTGGCGGTAATTGCTGTCTAGACATAAGAGACTGTCAAAATGTAAAAATACATTATTATTGAGATTTCTTACCGTGCCCTTTCTGAGCATACAGACCATATCATCTAATGAACGAACACAATGTCCAGCCTTAAATGCTTCCTTGTGTAAGGGAACCGCACACAACAGCATCGAAGTAGGCCTACAGTATGTAGTTTGTAAAAAAATCTAAAACAAATATTTAGCTGATAAATTTATTTATTCAATATTAAAATTACAAATAGGCTTACACATATTATTATGGAAGTACAATTTTGTTTTAAATGTGTTTAAACTAGTTTAAAGGCAATATTTGCAAATATTTTTGTGGTAATTATTTTGTAATCATATGAGTTTGAAATATGTAAATTTTGTAAATAAAAATTCATAAAAAATATACTATTACAAAATATAGCAAGAATATTTAGTGTTTTTTTAAACAAAACTAAGTCATCCTGAAGATCAAACTTTACACTGAATGCTAAACAAGGCATTAAGTTTGATCTACAGGATAGCTTAGTTTTGTTACAAAAAATACAAAATATTCTTGCTATATTTTGTAATAGTATATTTTTTATGAATTTTTATTTACAAAATTTACATTATTTCAAATTCATATGATTACGAAATAATTACCACAAAAATATTTGCAAATATTGCCTTTAAACTAACTAACTAACTTCATAATGCCCCTATTGTTTGTTTTGGGCTCTGGCAATACTTGAATGATATCTTCTTCTGCTATATCATCACAGTCTTCAACATCTGGCCATATAAAACCACCGAGGGTATGTTTGGTAAATTTAACTTTGAACCCAGTTGGAATTTGTTCTATCACCTGTCCAACAAAATGTTTCTTACTCTTCTTCAATAAATACTGAACAATTACTGAAGAAGTTACTTATACTGGTAAAACGTCAGGTCCTGGATCAGATGAGACAATAGAAACATCCAAAAATGATTCTACATCAGACTGCACATCAGAGTCTTCAGCATCAGAGCTAGATGGAGTATAACCAGTGGGAGGTTTTTTGTTTGCTTACTAGCCACTGTAGAGGTACCACTAGTTGTGGCCTTTATTGATCTTTCGTATTCCTCAAAACTAATACTGCTGCCAGGTTTTACAAATAAATTTGTCATTTTTGATGCCCTTGCTTTTGGACCCTTGCACAGTTCACTTAGCATTGTTATTACAACATTTTCCATTATCAAGGGAGGTGTATGAGCCTGGTCCAGATCATTGTTGTCATCTGGTGCTCTGTTGGGAGTGCTAGGGGCAATAGGTTTGGTAAGACCCGGCATAGTTACTGCAGCTTGGTCTCCGGAGTTTGGGGTTTTCTCAGCAGTTGATGCAGGATCAGGAAGCTTATTCAAAACACTTTCTCTATCAAATGGTCTAATACCATGCAGCAAAACCAGTTTTTTTAACGGGTTTTTGGGAAAACCTTTGGAAGACTTTCAATGTGTCTTCCTGCTGTGATACGCCACTCCTCAAGAATTTTACACCAATGCTTTTAAGGGGTGCATACACAGCAACATGAAGTGGTTGTGTTAAGTGATTTGTATTTGCAGGTTAGCACACAAGTTGTTTTCCTCACACTTCTTTAACACATCCGTGGAAAAATGAGAGGACAAATTGTTCATATTAGCCCCACTTTGGGCAAAAAATGACATTGACAAACATAAAAATTCATAAAAAACTTATTTTTTCACTATAAACAGTGAAACTTGTGGGACTTTGTTAAGAATGTATCAAATAATGATAAAACAGGGGCAACATCTCGGTTTATTACATTTTGGACCGCGGGCAGAGATGATTGCAGCATAACAATAAAGAAAAAAAAGTGTTTTATTTAATTTTTTTATTGTTTAGGAGTATAAATGTTTTTCAAATATGGTGAAAATATGTTGTTTTGATATCAACAATGTATAGGGGAAAAAATGGTCCTTAAAGGTAAGTGACAACATTGTCAAAAATGCATGTTTATCATTTTACAAACTTTTTTCAAAGTAACCCTATGTTCAAAGTAGCCCCATTTGACGATAAGTGGGAAAACACAATTTTTGGCCTAGCAAAACTTAATATTTAGTAGACAGCTTATAAACTAATGTCCTTCCATAACACAGTTTTCTACCTTTTTTCAACTTTCATCACACATAAAATGAAAATAAGCTTGATAAAATCAATATGATATTAATTTTATAGTATGAAAGAGCAATTAATTAGCTACAATTTGATGCTAAACATGTAACATTTGAATAAAATTTATAATTTAAATCTTTGTCCCTGATAATCATGGCTTCACCTGCTACTAGCTTAGTATAGATGTCAGGGCTGTGGAGTCGGTACGCCAAGCCTTCGACTCCAACTCCTTCAGAAATTTCTAATATATATTAATTATTAAACAAATTTAATGCAGTAAAATACTCCAATAGAGATTACTTCATGGGAAGCTTCTTTGACACTTTGAATTTACATTTGAATAAATTTATTGATACAAATTACAAATATTGATCACAAAACATAAAAGACGTATAAGGTTTAAATGATAGGGCCTATTATCTACCATCTATTGTAATAATAATATAATTTTTTTTTAAGTTCGAGTTGGTACATTTTACTCATTGGTGGGATTAAAAAAATTTAGCAACTTGTTCTCTTTCATAATTAAAAAATAAAAACAATGAATAGTTTATTGAAGTTATTTATTACATTTCAGGAAATGTAATTCCGGACACTGAAACTATTTCATCTTTTAAAATACAACCCAATTCTTCAATCTGATTATCATTTTTATTTGTCCCCAATTCCCCACCCACAAGTAAAAAACCCCTGACAATCTCTCTGAAGCTCTACCGAAACTATTGGCTGCCGTGGACCAAATGACCATCTTCCAAATTGATGTAAAGCCGAGGGTAAATAATGTAACTAGGTATATTCGCACAACTAACTTGTAGGTGTACATTATAAAGGTTACTAAGGTGTCCCTGGATGTTTCAGGAGCAAGGTAGCGAGGACTCGCGACCAGAGGTTCCTGTCACAACCAACCCCACGAAGAGTCCTCTCAAGGAGTTCTCTGTGCTGGATGCGTTTAGAAGGGATGGCAAGTTCAGCCTGGCTCATATCCCCCCACCCCCTCTACCTGCTCACACGCACAAGGTCAGCAACAGTAATACTTTATAATCCTGTACGAAATTTTGAATCTAAATTCTAACCCAGTTGAAATTTGTATTTGATTAAAAAAAAAAATGGATAGTTCAAATAATTGATAGATTTGACTAAATTTAATTTGAAATTCAAATTTTAAGTGTGAAATTTTTACATTTTAAAAGCCATGCTGTTTCTGTTTCCTTTTATGTGTTTCCATCTCTCTTTAATACCCGTTTGGGTTATACGCTTATGTTCTAATTTTGCTAATGTGTTAGGGACTAGGAAGGTTGTATTTAAAGGATGTGTGGAGGGATATTGGAAAACCACCCTCAGTACATCCAAACCTGGATTAGAACCCCGATCTTCTCGGCATTAACAGTCCCAGACTAATGCGAGAGTGATGAGTAATGCCTTTGACCAATGGAACGGGCCGAATCAAGATAAACAGAAAATATGACATCTCCTATCATGAATGTAAGTGTAGAGAACTCTTCATTGTACATAAGGGGTGTGTGTTTGTCAGGATGTGGGCCGCCATCTCCCCATGGCGTTTCTGCCCCGCCAAGAGTCCCCGGGGATTCCCTTCCTGACACCAACTGGCCGTGGGATGAGATTGGGTCGGCCTGACATGGTACCTCCTATGATGCCGCCCGGGATGTTGCCCCAGAATCGGGGGTTTGTCGGTGAGTGGTCAGGCCAGGTTTTCCTCTCTTCCCAACCTTGGTCCCCACCAGTCCTCTGTATAGTGTGTGGACAGCTCTTGTTGAGTCGCTGAGTCTGTGTGCGTGTTTCAGCAAGGAATATGCTGCTACCTCCTCCACCAACAAGGCTCCTCTACCTGCCTCAATTTGGTCGCATGGACCGAGAACATGGACTGGGGCTTAGGCCTAGGTTTCCTGCACATCACCAGGTACTTGTTCTATTCATTCAGTAACAACTAGAGCCCGAATGGGTGGTAAGATACAGTGCTATAAAAACAACTAGAGGTGATTGACTCTAAATCTCGAATCAGAATTTCCACTTTCCCTTTGAATTTCGGATCAGAATCTTAGAAAAAATAATGAACACAAGAGGAAATATAAATATAATATAAAATAGAAATAGTAACTAAATGTTAACATTCTTTCTTAAAATTAATTCACTATAACATTCTATTAAGTGCTAAATTACTTGTCTGGGGCCTGCTTGTTGAGTTGATCCTATAATTATAACTAGTTCTGAACCACCAATAAGCAGTGTTAGAGCTTTAAAACAAATTTCACTTGAAACTTTTTTTTAAAGACTGTGAATCTGATATTTTCTTGAATCTTGAATATCTTAAAGGATTTGAGGGTATATCCCTAGTAAAAACAAACTTGTCCAAGATCTTAGCTCAATCGGTAGCAATCTGTCTATGATATAAGTAAGTGTCCCAGGTTCAATTCCCTGCATGGCCAAATTTTTTTTTATCTTTGGTGAAATGTAGGTTCCTCCCTTTCTCAAATTAACGGCCGAAGCATGGATGCTATGGCTATTCTAAATATAAGTTGGTTTGTAAGCCGTGTGCTGATATAATCAGTTGGTTAAGAAAGCTCACATTAAATATCTCAAATAAAAAAAAACTGTTCAAAATAACTGCAGGAAAAAACTGTGTTAGGAAGAATTGTTTTAAAAAGATCACATAACTTCTCTTGAAGATTGATTGATTGGTAGGAAAATTAAGGTTTGGAACAAAACCTTATATACTGAGTCTAGAGATTCATGTCTAATTCATTACTTGTAGAGAACAATGGACAATTCTTACAAACTTACAACACATTATGCTGCTAATATATCAGCCAATGAGGTTGTGTGGCATGGTCTATTAGATGACGGCTAGTTAAAACGCAAAAATACACAGGAGACAGGCTAATTGCTTCTGAAAACGGTTGAAGACTCAAGTAGGAATATTTGTCGAGAAGTTACACATTTTATTTGACTTTGACTTTTGCTTTGGAAATTGATTTCAGTTTCGACAATTATGAAGCAAGTTAATAAAATGAATTATTGCCTAATGGCTTGGAAATGTATAGTAAGACTTAAATTATGTGTATAAGCACAATATACAGTCAACTCTCGATTCTACGACCCCGAGAATAGTGTCCCTCTCAAGTAACAACCCTTTTTTGGGGAACCATGAAAAATGTGGAAAAAAAGGCCGAAAATTTTAAGGAAGATCGGCCGTAAAATGTGTTTGTTGCACTTATTTAGGTGTTGCATTGCGATTATCTTTGTGAGCGCTGTATTACTAATAACTGGGGTGGGTCAGTTATAAAAATAGACACCACCCCATCAGTACCAGCCAATAGCACTTGACTCTGTCCACCCCCTCCCACAAGCAGACAATACTTTCCTGCATGCGACTGCCGCTACATCACACGCCAGGCTTGTTTTGGCCATTGTTATTTCAATTCTCGATTTGGTTAATTTTTGGTTTGATTTTGTGACCGATTTTTGATGACCCACGCTATTGTTTTTGCCATTGTTATTTCGATTTGGTTACATTTTTGGTTTGATTTTGTGAACGATTTTTGACGAGCCACACTTTTTTTTTTCATTTGATACGAACTTATAATTTTGATGAAATGAGTGGAAAGAGGACCTTCTTGACGCTCACGAAGAATTACAAGATCATCCAGGAAGTGGATGAGAAAAAGATTACAAAGTCGGAGATTGCGCTGCAGCGGCATGGCATCCTGAAGTAGACACTTTTCACGATTCTCAAAATGAGAGAAGAAATTGTGAATCCAGTGCAGAAGGAAGGCCACAATGTAAAGGCCAAAAATTTGAAGGGTTTGACGCACATGGAATCTGGAGAAGGCTATGCTGGAGTGGTTCAACCAGCATAGAGCGCAAAACTGCCTATAAAATGAACCGATGATGCAGAAGAAGGCCGATGAATCTGCCCAGAGGTTTGGTATAGAAAACTTTAAATGTTCAAGTGGGTGGCTAGAGCGTTTCAAAGTGCTTGTCGGTGAAAGAGCATTGGCCGACCAAACACCGGTGAGGGAGTGATCCCCTTGCTCTGAAACACTGACAAGCTGGGGATTTTCCACAACCTCATGCCAGATAACACTCTTGCTTTGAAAGGGGATATGTGCAAGGGAGGGAAGAGGAGCAAGGAGCGCCTCACCATCCTTCTGTGCTGTAACATGGATGGCAACAATAAGATGAAGCTCCTCGTGATCGGGAAGTTCAAGAAACCCCGGGGTTTCAAGGGCAACATCCTGCCTTGTGACTATGATTTTAATAAGAAGGCATGGATGACCTCAAGGGTGTTCACGAGGGGGCTTCAAGGCTTTGATTCTAAGATGGATGCCGCAAATAGAAAAGTTGTGCTCTTCGTCACAATTGCCCCGCACATCTTGCTCTCGACAAACTCAGAACATCGAGCTGGTGTTTCTGCCAAAGAACACCACAAGCATGTTTCGGCCCCTGGACCAGGGGATAATCCAGCAAGTGAAGGTGAAGTTCCACGAGATGCTTGTGCGGGGTATGGTGTGGAATCTCGACATGGGCAAGGAGGTCAAAAAGTGGGACCTGTTCAGGACCATGGAAGGAATCGTCGCCAGTTGGAGAGCCATGAGACCGGTGGTAATCACCAACTGCTTCTGAAACACCCACTTTTTCTACCAGTCAACGAAGAGGCTGCCGTCCGTGTGCTTTCCCACCGCTGCCAGCGCCGAAGACCCAGATGACCCACCACCAGTAGACGCCAATTCCCAGCCAGACCCCTCCATGGAACCGCAGCAGACAATGACATCACAGTTGGGGCACCCTTGACGACGCCGATATAATCAGGGAGCAGCAGGAGTCCAGCGATAAAGAAGGGGAGGAAGAAATGGAAGAAGAGCCTGAAGATATCCCACGACGAAAGAAGTTCTGAAAGCCAAGGACGTCTACTCAAGAGCACTTAAGCGTCAAGCGCTAGCGAAGAGCTATGTCCCAGTTTTATAATGTGAAAGACTTCATCGAGAAAACTGGCGCTAAGAAGAAGCAGGCTTCCATAGTGGACTTTTCAAGAAATAGGTAGGTTTTTTTTCCCCCATGTTGTCTAAAAAATGCAATTTTTGAGTATGAAGGTCGGGGGTGGAACAAAGTCGGTTAAAATTCCAATAATAACGACTTTCCAGGGAACCGTGAAATGTCGTAGAATGAAAGTTGACTGTAATATATTTTTCAAACTTTAAACAACCAACAAAAAATATCTGAACTGATTTTACTTCGAAATTATTTCAAATATTTGATTCGTCTTTGCTTCAAATTGCAAACCCCAAGTGATTATTAATTAAATCTGACTATTTGGCTCTTGAGAGCCACACTTTGAGACAGTGTATGGATCTTATTCAAGGAGGAGGTTACTGAATAGTTGCTAATTATCAATATAAGTTTGTTGTGTGGTCCCCAGCCCATGCCCCACTGGATACAACCTGGGTTTCGACCCCCGACACATCTCAATGGGGAGTACCACCACCATCATCATCACCACCAGCAACAGCATCAGCACCCACGCTGGGACCATGACCCATACAACGGTCTTATGACGACCAAGGAGCGTCAGTGGCTCTATAATATACAGCAGCTACAGCTCAGCACAGACAAGCCATATATTGACGACTACTACTACACCGTGAGTATTGTTGAATCTTGTAACTTTTACCAACAGCCACCATCATCATCTTGACTGTTTCCAGACTGGCCAGGTCAGTTTAGTAAAATGCCTCCATCTTCTTCTTTCCTGACACCAATCTTCCTCCTTTATTTTGGGCAAATTTCATAGTCAGACTTAGACACTTCATGTGCGGCGCTATACTAAGTACAAGATGACACCTACCTAAACTCGAATGGAAGAGGTCAGATTCATATATAAAATTAGCCCTTTCCATTCTGGTATAGGTAGGTGTCATTTTCTATTTAGTACAACGCCACCCTTGAGGTGTCCCAAACTGACTATGAAACTGGCCCTTCCTTGCAGTCTTCTCCTCTCACTCGCACACTTACTGTTACCTGCTCTGCCCATCTCTTTTTTGGTCTCCCATGCAGTTTTTTTCTTCCAAACCTTAGCTCCATTTTCCTCATTGGTATTTTTTCCTTTCCATCCTCATTACATGCCCATACCATCTCAGTCTTGCTTCCTCTACTATATCATGTACTCCAACATCCTCATTACATGCCCATACCATCTCAGTCTTGCTTCCTCTACTATCTCATGTACTCCAACATCCTCATTACATGCCCATACCATCTCAGTCTTGCTTCCTCTACTATCTCATGTACTCCAACATCCTCATTACATGCCCATAAACTGGACTGCTGATGATGATGATGATGAGATTGAGGTTCGATCCTTTTGGGTGGTTTTTTTCTAAATGCTTTTCCACTCTCCATGCAAATGCGGATACACCTTTAAATTCAACCTTTCTCATTTTTAACTCATCAGCACAATTAGTACATGAGCGTTTAGCCAGAATAAGCAGTAAGACGCAGTTAAAAAAAAAAGAAGAAAGAACTAGCTCAAAATTTTTAATTAAATTTTATCAAATCCTTTTTTGGGATGTTTGGATTTGAGATTTCAAATTCAGTATGAATATTTTATATAGTAATACTAAGAGCTTTGAGTTGAATCCTGACTAGATTCCGATTCTGATCCCAAACATGGTTTTGTTGTGTTGTCAGGTGTTTGTGAGTCGTCGTGGGGACCCGAGTGGCGGCAATTTTGTGACGGAGCACCGGGAGAGAAGGGACAGTGTCCGGGACAAGCCGTACACTCCCATGCAGTTCCAGAACTCTCTCGGCAAGCTACAGGTACGTTCCATTGGCTACTGGGCGGGTCATGTGGGGTCATGCGGAGGATGTGGTAAGTATTTGCTCTGGTCATCACACTAGAGCAGGGGTGTCAAACTCAAACAGGTGTAAGGGCCACATTATATCATTAAGGAAGCATTGTTGACCGCACATAGGATTTTTATTTACTATAAATTTACTATATACTATATTTACTATTTTAAATGTTTATACAGAATTAAAAAACTTACTTGTTTTTCCCCTCAATCCCTTTACATTCTTAAAGTACACTGATTTATACAAATATATTTTCTTTTAATGCGAATACAAAAGGCAAATTAAAAAAATAATTCTAATTGATAATTTACAATATTAAAAACAAGTGCTAAAATTAAAAATAAATAGTTTTTTTTTTTTTTTTTTTAGCACCGCGTCTTACTACCCGTTCGGGTTATACGCCTAAGTACTAATTACACTAATGGATTAGGAATTGGGAAGGTTGAATTTAGAGGAAGTGAACCCGCATTTGCGTGGAGGGAGAGTGGAAAACCATTTAGGAAAAACCACCCCCAGTTCACCCGACCGAGATTCGAACCTCGATCTCCCCGTCATCGGTGGTCTGACTCAACACGACTGGCGCGTTAGCCAACTACGCCACCACGGCGGGTAAAAATAAATAGTTATGACAAAGATAGTAATAATACACTTAGTTCAAAATTCAAATATTTGTCATTTAAAACAAAATGTCAGGATGGTAATTTATCACATCTACTGTTTGTTGGAAATCTGGCATCGCTTCCCACTTACTAAATAAACAAAATCTGGAGACATATTTTGACTTGAAAAAATCCTCATTGTGCTTTATAAATGTTCATCTGTAAGCTGACTTCTTAACTTGGATTTATTCAATTTTAAAAGGGAGAAAAACTGTTAAAAAATGTATGTACTTCCGAACATTGATAGTATTTTAGCTGCGTTCAATTCAATAGTGGGATATTTATTACTAGGGGTGGTCAAGCACCAAATATTTGTATCGGGTGGGCATTACAAAATCACACTCAGGCACGGGCAGATTGGAGCGGGCATTTAATTTTGCAAACAACTTTGTCATGGGCCTATACAATTTCAAATTATAAGTCTAACAGTCTAATTTAATTTAAAAAAAAGATAGAAACAACTTTGTTACAGTCCTATTAAATTAAAAATTACAAGTTAAAACTGGGGCTGTCAAACTCGATTCCTCGATACCTCGATACCCTTGATTTATACTTGTATTGAAAAAATCAATCTTAACATGACGATTATCGCTACTTTGGTTCTTAGCTCTCAATAAAACTGGCATTTATACAAAACAGCAACATTCAGAATAAGTAATAATTGATTATCTCTCATTTTAGTTTAGTTGCTGTTTAACTTAAATGCCGGCAAATTGTAAATATACTATATTGGCTGGAATATAGTACAACCCCGAATATAATACGACCCTAACATTTTGAAGTGTTCTAGATGAAAAATAAATTGTCTCGAATATAATACGACCCTAACATTTTGAAGTGTTCTAGATGAAAAATAAATTGTCTCGAATATAATACGACCTGACATTATGACAGTAACAAGAGGTAAAAACTTAACAACTTTGACACACTTTTATTTAAGTAAAAGTTAAGTGAGATTGTCAGAATACATGAATTGATTCTAAACAAACAATCGATGTATAATAAGTAGACTAGAGGTGGCAATTTTCCATAATTTATCGATATATCTATTATTAATTGCTATATAACAACATGTTATAATGAAAATTACAATATTTTGATCAAATTAAGATGGCCGCTCTCTTGTAATTATTTTCTCTGTCACTTTCAATTTTTAATGTTTTATGTAGCTCTTTGAATAAGACAAGCTTGATAAAAATATAGCAAAAATTGACATAGTTAATAAAAATAGAGCAAAAAACCTTATATTTATTTGAATTCAACAGCTTTAAAGCGTAGTTCAATATATCAGTGCCAAAACACTTCATCACTAATTTCTGGCGAGCCAACGTGCATAGGATCAGTTATGGTGGATGACTTTAAATTTTTGTAACGTGTGAAATGTGTTCTTCTTTCCATTTTAAAATCCACAATTTATTATATTAATTTCAAGTTTATTTGAATTTTTTGTTTTGATTTTCAGTTTTGAAGATTTTTAGTGTGTATCTATAAGATTGTGAGATTAAAGTTTAAAGCGAGCATATGTTTCTATGGTCGAGCTATTAAATTTATTAAAGTTATTAAATATCTAAAAAAAATATTTTTGATCGTTTTTACAAAGCTAATCTCTTTTATTTTACGAACAATATTTACAGAAATAGTTTTTATTTTCAAGTAGGCCTACTTAAGTATTTTAAGTTTCTACCAGTACAGTACTCAAGTTTTCTTTCCAATGTAATTAATTCAAAACAGTGCACTTTCATTTAACGATACTATTTGATGAATTGAATAGACTTGTGTTCTCAACAACTGTTTATTATGACTTTTTAATTTATTTTTTATTTACAAATGTTTGATTTAATGAGGCTTCATCTGTAGGTAATAATACATGTTTACTCTAATGTAATTCCTAATTATTTTATTATTTTGATTATATGATTTAATGCTTGTAAAATTGATATTTTTCTTTGTTAAAATTAAAAAAAAAATGGACTTTTTTTAGTTTTTGGTATGTTATGAAGTTAAATACCTACATATTTTTTTATATGAGGTTGAATGCTTGGAAAAATAATGAAAAAAAAGTTAAAGAATCGGAATCGAGAATTGAAAAATCGAGGTTGAACTTAAGGATCGAATCGAGATAAACAGGTATCATGACATCATTAGTTAAAACAGTCACATTTGATTTTAAAAAAAGATTAAAATGGTTAGCTTATGCTCATG
This sequence comes from Timema podura, assembly GCA_033556935.1. Taxonomy (NCBI): domain Eukaryota; kingdom Metazoa; phylum Arthropoda; class Insecta; order Phasmatodea; family Timematidae; genus Timema; species Timema podura. Next base: position 35,168,510 of record JAVRXN010000003.1, on the reverse strand, counting down.
AATTTATGGTTAATACTAGGGCAGATTTCGCTTTGGTTTGTGAAAGTTTTGTTGGAGTGTAACCAGTTTCTCTACATTTTCTCGAGCAATTGCTTCCTCTGTATAGTACACACATTTCCAGCACTTAAAAAAACCCATTCGCTTGCCACTTGAGTGGCAGAAATAGGTAAGCATTTAAAAACTAAAGGTTTGAGTAACTACATAACTGCAAATACATATTTAAAAAAATTGAAATGATACAGTATGTACGAAACTTGGATCATACATAAATCGAAATCAAAAACGTGTTTACTTGAAGCAAAATGGCCGTTTCTTATTTAATATTCATTTGGTGTGTTCTTTTCTATTTATATCCTAACAACTCTGGATAGTAATAATAAATTAAAGAAATGTAAAGAAAACTTAATTAAACTAAGTTTTCACAAGCATAGGGCCTAAATATCTCAATGTGGAAATGTTGAATTTGTTATGTTGTTGGCATTGATAGAGAAAATTAAATTGTAGGAAGCTTGATTTCATTATGTTGTAGACTTGTAACCTCTGAGAAACATTATCATAGTTTTGTTGAAAGCAAACACAATAATTTACAAATTAATAAAAAATAATACTTACCTTTGTTTAATATTAGTTGAATTGAAATAATTCAACTATGGATATCAGTTAAACACTTTTTTTTTTCAAAGTTTGAATTAGAGGTTAGTGCTAACATGGTATTATATAACTTACCAAGTTCTTGAGATGCTCGATCAAAATACGGCTATAAAAAATACTCGCCCGACATTCCAGGATTTTTAGATGGTCAATTTATTGCTCGAAATTTCGGGTGCCCAACCACCCCTATTTATCACCCAAATACTTTGAGTAAAATTCTGGTAGGGACACTTTCATAAATGTGTCTTGAAGAATAGAATTACATTGAAAATCAATAAATTTGAGTTTCATTTCTTCCTTAACACTTTTGATATCAATTGAAAATGAAGCAGAGAACAAGTAAATCAAAAATGTATCTTGTTGGAAATACTTGAACCTTTCCAAACTCATTTTGGAGAGCTGAAATTAGTGTAACATAATTATTGAGGTTGGATCTATCATTATAGGTTTCCACACTTGTTTTGAGCGTAAGGACATGAACAAAATTTTGTTAGAAAGTTGGTTTTACCACAGTCTGAGTTTGATTTGGAAGACTCCAACATGGTCAAATAACTGTTTGCTGGTTTGACCCTTTCCCTGAAGTTGAACATTAAGTGAATTAAGATGCTGTGTAATATCAACCAAAAAAGTTAAATCTATCATCCAAGACTTGTCATTAAAGTCCTCGACTGAACTGGTTTTTCAGCCATAAATATTTCAATAGAGTCTTTCATTTCAAAAAATAACTTTAAAACTGTGTCCCTTCTCAACCACCTAACTTTGGAATGATATGGTAATTCTGTATTTCTTCACCAATTTCTTCCCAAAAGCAGCAAACTGACGATGATTACTTGTGTGAGCACAAATAAAATTGACAGTTTGTACAACTGATTGCATCATGTGGTCAATTTTTAAGGCTTTTGCGCACACAGCTTCTTGGTGAATGATACAATGTAATACAACAAAATGTTCAGATGGCAGCCCCAAAACCACCAGTTTCTCTCTTAATTTTGCAGCCACGCAGTTTTTTCTAACCCACCCTAGAAATAGTAAGGCTAACCATTCTTTTCCAATCAAGTCTTGATCATTTATAACTTTTTCTAAAGCAACATATTTTCTGCAGTGGTAGTGTATTTTAAGGGAATTGTTTCTAGAAGTTATTTAGTTATATTTAAGTCTTTATCCACGCGACTAAGAAATACAGCCAGCTGTGCCACAATTTTGATATCAGTACTTTCGTCAATGGATATAGAAAAAGCAATAAGACTCTCAGCCCTCTTTATTATTTGTTCTTTGATATTACCTGAAATATTAGTCATGCATGCTGCAACTGTATTCCTTGAAAGTCTATTTCAACCGTTCATGTTTCATTTTAGAGATTTAGTCATCACAAGCTTGGCCAGTATATTTTTCATGTGAATCACGATGGTTTGTTTCATAGTGGCGTCTCAAGTTGTATTCTTTATCACCGAAACAACACAATTACAAATTAAACAAGTCCGGCTTCTCGTTACTTTCAATATCAAAAAATGAAAGTTCCCACACTTTGTTAAATACTCTACATGCCTTATCAATTTTTCTTTATCCTAAACTCATTGTGTTAACAATAAATAAACCAAAATGAGTCTTGTATGATTGTGACTCAGAACGAATGGCTGTGAGAACAGAAGGTGGAGAGAGACTGAAAGAATTTGTAGGGGAGAGTTTGGAAGGGAGGATTTTTAGGGGAGGTCTTGGAGGAGAGGCGTATTATGAAGCTAAGGAGGAGTAAGAGTTCCAAGAAATAAGGCAAAGTGGCAAATCCAATCCCAAACTCATAATATACCACGGGCTCAGACAAAGTCTGTAACTGCATGCCACATTCCTATTCTTCTTTCATAATAAGGCGAGGGCGGTTTAAACTCTCCCGCGGGCCAGATGTTTGACACCCCTGCACTAGAACTATGTAAAAACTTAGATATGAAACCAAGAGCAAGCAAGGAACAAGGGACTGATATATGGTTCTGGATGCAAGTACCTTTCTTGTGATAAGCGTCTTTAAAATAACTAAAAAAAATTTTTTTTGGGGAGAATTTTCCTCCCTAGAACGGCCCCTGATGAGGCGAGCAAATGTTAGTTTGTTGGACGGCAGAGAAAGGAAAATAACGGCTGTTCCTTATGACATAACGAGAGATAATATTTCAGGCCGGCAGTGTGACTTCACCCCGCAAACTACTAGACCTAGAGGTGGTCTCCAACGAGGGAATAGACTGTCCCACTACAGCTCCTCCCAAGGACACTCAGAGATGCAAACAGATGTTGCTTGAGATAGAGAAGGTAAGTTGAACATTCAAACTGTACTACTTTGTGACTGGCATAACTTCCTCCTTTGGGAAGCATTATTTATTCTCTGCAGTACTCTTGAGGCTTGTGTCTATCGGTCCCAATGTTGTTATCCCTGTCTTTACGCTTCGGGGGTAACTGTTTTAAGGTCTATTGTTCCAGTCCGCGGGTGACATTTGTGGTTAGTCTCCGTCTTGCAGGTTGTGTGGGTAGGGGTAAGAAAAAGGTCGATGGGAAAGTCCCGGTAACGTGTGTCACAGTGGGATGGGAGAATGTCCTGGCAACGTGAGTTGTGGTGGGAAATGAAGAAGTCTTGGCAACGTGTGTCACGGTGGGAGGTAGGGAGTGAGAGGATATCAGACAATATTGCTCTTTCTTACCTTTGACAATTTATTTGCTCTTTTGGGAACATGTGGCGCACCAGGATTTGGTAGCCACGGAATCTGTGCCAGGAATCACCATTTTATATATCCTCCACTGCTCCTGGCCTTGTCCAATGGGAGAGAAGGGAGTTTCCCATTGGCGCGCAAGAACAGTAGAAACAGTGTTTGCCAAGCGGGCCATTAGAATAGAGAGGAGAGTTCTCATTGGCACAGAGTAAAGAGTGAACTCGTCACGAACGGCAATGATAACATGATCTGCGTAGCGGCCCAGGCAGCAGAAAGGTTGGTTGGTGCAGTCTGTGCAAGTGTGAAACAAAAGACGCAAGGGCCAAACAATGAGGCACAATAATCCCCCACACTGCCTTGCACACTTGCACACGGGTGACTCCTGCCTTACAAGCTTTCATTTATAGTTTTTGACATATATTAATTGCAATAGTCCTATTTACACCATACATCACAGACAAACAAAATAAAAGCCCTTTAAGGCCGGCACCAGCATGAAAATGAAAAAAAAAAAAGGAAAAAAAACTCTCCCTTCTAGGTCCAACAAATTAATGACAGAAAACGGCACTTTTCAGGGCCACCAATATAAAAAAAACATAAATGAAAGAAAACGACCCTTTTCAGGCCACCAATATAAAAAAATGAAAGAAAACGGCACTTTTCAGGGCCTCATCAATATATAACAAAACGACAAAAACGGCCCTTTCTAGGGCCACACAATATTGAAAAAATAAATGGCCCTTTCTATGGCCACCGAGATACAACAAATAATCGGGCCTTTTCAGAGCCACACTTCGACAGTGTTTTACTGAGTGGGTGAAACTGTGCACAGTGTTGTTTGCGTCACGCACTGGGTTTGGTAACCGTGCATTGATGTTTGGTAACCGTGCACCGTGATGTTTGCGTCATGCACTGGTTGTGTAACCATGCACCTTGATGTTTGCGTCATGCACTGGGTGTGGGTAGCCGCGCATTTTGATGTCTTGTCATGCATTGGGTTGGCGTAACCACAAACCGTGATGTTTGTGTTAGGTATCGGGTGTGAGCAACCACCAACCATGATCATTGCGTCATGCACTGGGTTGACTTAACCACGCACTGTGTTGCTTGTGACACGCACTGGGTTTGGGCGGGATTGGAAGTGGTCGAGGTCGAAGTCGGGTATTCCATTCTGCACTACTTGTCCGGCCCCTTTGTGTTCTCAAGGTTAGCAAGTTCGGGGTTCCCTGTTGTGGGTCATTCTCGTAGCTGTAGTTCTCTGATGTTCTCACCGGAGGATGCGGGACATAGTTGTGCCCTATGTATCTATCTTAATTGACCATTTGGGTAGGTAACCCAGTAGACCCCTCCTCTGTGTTTGGTCACTGGTTAAGGTCCTTCCCATTTGGGGGCAAAGCTGGCGTAGTAGGCTTCTGTTGCGTTGGATAGGGGGTGGGTTTGAACTAGCATTAGATCGTTGTTATTGAAGGGTTTGGTGGGCTGTGACGGAGGTTGGGTGTACCTTTGTTGATACGCTGATTGATTTCCTCGCGCTTGTTCTTCTCTTTAGATGGCTTCTTGGGGGGAGTTCTCATTATCTTCCTAGTCTCGTACTGGGGTTTCAAACCTCCACTCCTCGGGTCTGTATGGCATTCGGCCAAGTAGTAGTTCACTTGGGGACATTCTGGTGGCCTCATTCTTGCGGTATCCTAGATTGAAGGTTATTATAGGCAGGTAGGTATCCCACTCTCGATGATACTCTGAGATATGGAGTCGGATTCCTCTCTTTAGTTACTGATTCTTTCTTTCCATGGGATTGGCTTGAGGGTGGCAGATTGAAGTTGTCCAAGCTTCGACATCCGACTTTTTACAGGTGTTCGCCCAGGCTTGGCTAATGAACTGGGGACCATTGTCAGACAGGAAATGTTTTGGGTACCTCGATCATGGAAATACTTGTTGTTTCATCGTCTGAATTATGTGTCTGACCTTTGTTGGTGCTAGTGGGAATGCTTCTACCCATCTTGAGAAAAGATCCGTAGTCACTAGGATGAACCGTTTTCCTTTGCAGCTTCGGGGGTATGGCCTCATGAGGTCAAGGGCCACCACTTTCCAAGGGCGTTGTGTTTGATGGGGTCTTAGAGGTTCTGCCCCTTGGTACTCTCCGGTCTTACGGCAGGCACAGAGCATGCACTTACGAACGTAGGGGCTGACTTCTGTTCGGAGGCCTTTCCAGGTGTAGCCTAGCTGAATGGTTCGTGTCGTCTCGTCTTCCCCTGGGTGTCCTGCGTGAGGATGGTCATGGTATGTTCAAATAGTCTGTTGGCAGATTTGAGCTGTAATGATTAGTTTCCATGGTTCTTCATTTCCTTCACATCTTTAGATATTGTCTTCTTTTAAGTAGTGATCATTCCAAAAACGAGCGTCGGTTGTTTTGGTGGGTGGTCGAGTTTGGGTGTTCAGAGTCTTCCAATGGTAGTTTGGATCTCTGTATCCTGCCTTTGTTTTGTCTTGACTAACTCATGTAGTGGCTCATCTTGATTTGGCAGGACTAGTAGGGCGTTTTGTTCAGGTGGTGCAAGCTCTCTGATCGAGGGCAGAGTCATCCGGTTCCAGTCTTGAGTCCCTAAACTGGTGTTTTCGCTGGTGGGTTGGTGTGACAATGCGTCAGGGACATTGTTTTGTTTACCTAGGCAGTGTTCCAGGAAAAATTGGACTCTTGGAGCAAGAGTGCCCATTGCGTTAACTTAGTCTGTTGGTTTTTATTCTTGTTCACCTAGGTGAGAGCTCGGCTATATATGAGTAGTATGAAGGGTTTATCTTCTAGGTAATGTATATACCTCTTGATGGCCCAGACGATAGCAAGGCATTCCTGCTTGTTGATATGGTACCGTTGCTCTGTAGGGGTTAGCTTTGCACTGGCATGGCTGATGATTCATTTTCCCACATCATCTTCTTAGTACAGTACAACCCCTAGTCTGATCCCGCTAGTGTCAATTTGTAGGGTGAAGGTTCGTGATGTATCTGGACGGCTTAAGGGGGCTTCCTTGAGCATGTGGAGAGCTGTTTCAGTTTTGGAGTTCCATGGCCATCAGGATTTGGTTTTTAGAAGTTCTGTGAGAGCTGCTGTTAATTCTGCTATCTGGTTCATGAATTCTCGTAACCAGTTGCAGAGGCCCAGGAGTAGTCGCAGCTGCTTTCAGTTTCTTAGTGGTGGGCACTCCATGATTGCCTTGATTGTCCGTGGTTGTGGAACGTTTCCTTGTATAGAGATGACATGGCCAAGGTACTCTAACTCTGTCTTGCCAAACTGGAATTTGGCCAGATTGCAGATCAGTTGGTGGAGCTCAAATCTTTCCAAGACCTTGCTCAAGTGGGTGAGGTGCTCTCCCCATGTATTTGAATAGATTATCACGTCATCTAGGTAGGCGAAACAGAACTGACCGCAGTACCCTGCTAAAATTTCTTGGCTTATCAGTCATTGGATTATACTACTTGGAGCTCCCTTAAACCCGAAAGGCAGAACTGTAAATTGCAAGGTCTCTCTGGTGGGAGTGTTGAAGGCTGTCAGGGGTTTTGAATCGGGGTGTAGGGAAATCTGCCAGTACCCGGATTTTATGTCAAGTGTGGTAAAAATGTCTGCATCTCCCAGATCTCTAAGAGTGTCATGGACGTTGACCGCGGTAGGAGTGACGTTGATGATGGCGGTGTAAAGCTTTTGGAAATCAATGCATAAATGTGGAGTTTTTTTCTCTTTTTTTTCCCCACAATTACAATTGGTGAATTGTATTCCAAGTTTCCGGGTTCTTTTATCCCCTGGGCTTTCATCTCCTGAACTTGGTCTTCAATCAGCTCGTTATTTGTGCGGGAGTAACGGTAAAGCTGTACCATAATTTGTTGGTTGTCTTTGAGTTGAATTTGTTGGTTGATGCTGCGTGTTCTACGCAAAGGTCCCTGAATGTTGAAAACTTCTCGGTGTTGGTCCAGTAGCCTGAGGAGTTGTTATGGATCTATTGGGATGTGCTGCCTGATTAGTATCAATCATTTTTATTGACCCCACCCTTTAGTTTCAAAAACCCAGTGGGGCAGAAATCACCTCCTGGGGAAGTTTATTTCATTTTCACACCAGGGTTACGTATGGGAATGTCAGCGTAGCCCTGGTGTAGAACTATTAACTACACCGACCGTCCCCGGCGACTCGGCCGACCGGGGTCATACAACCCCTATTTTCTTTCTTTTTTTATATCAGCTCCTTCTCTCCATTCTTTCCGTTTCTATGTTGTTACCCTTCTTATTTGTACCCTGTGTATCACAAAGGTCTAAATCGACCCATTAGGAGCGGTGGGGCGGGTTTTTGTATACTTTCCCGCCCGCCCAAAGAATGTAAATAATCAGCCCGTTAGGGCGCCGAATAATGTCATTTATGTTTAATTATATGTTCTATGTATTGTTAGTTTCCGAGAGCCCTACGGGGCTGGTGTTTACTGTGCTTCAATGTGATTCCTGTTTTTATATGTTAAATATTAGAAGTCTAAATAAAATAAAACTCTTACAAACAAACATAGTACTCAGCTGTTATCATAGTCCAGGATTACCTTCTGTTCTGTGAACCATGGTTGCCCCAAAATCAGTGGTTCTCGGAGCTCATCGGACACCAGGAATGTGATGTTGATTTATAGCGTTTGCATGGTTAGGGGTAAAGTTATCTGGCCTCGGATGGTGAGGTCACTTCCAACCTTGGCCAGGTGGATGGGTGTGTGGAAGGAATTAAATTCGTCAGGTTTGTAGGGGCTAGTTGTTGATATTGGATGAAATTTATAGTAGCCCCAGTATCCAATAAGGCTAGTAGAGGACCATGAGGAGTTTCACACAAAATTCTGGGAATTGGTTGGGATTTAGAAGGATTGACGCTATTTATTACTTGTGGTGACCCTGGTTCCTGGCTCCCGGTGGCGGGGCCCTGTTGTCCACTGGCTTGGCGTTTTCAGGTCTTTCCTTCTCTTGGTGGCGTTGGTTTAGCACTGGGTAGTCATGGTGAAAATGGTACCTTGGGCAGTGGTAGCATCTGGGGGGGTCGTGGTTCAGATGTGGTTGCTGGGTTCTTGGTGGGGCGCGTCGTCGTTGTTGCAGGATTTTTAGCCAGATCTTGTTCCACGGATGATATGGCTCTATTGATCAGTTCTTCTAACTCTTGAGTGTGTGGGGCTTGAAGAAAAGGCCTTAGTCCCGGCCGGACCAGTTCAATTAGTAGGAGGATTTTCTCCATCGATGGTGCGTTGGGGGCCAAGCATTGATACAGTCGTACCTTGTGTCGTAGGAATATCTCAACGGGCTCAGTGTGTGTTTGTTTCTTCCAGTATAGTTTCGCGAGGAAAGAGGCTATGGAGGTTGGACTGGCAAAGTGGTGTGTTAGTCGTTGTTTGAATCCTTCCCAAGTTGTGATATATTCCCCATAAAGTTTCCAGCACTGGGCGGTGGTGTTGCTGTGGAGCTGCCGTTGGGTGATAGGTACACATTCTAGCAGGTCTACTCGAGTGGTTCTGAGCTGGAGCTCACAAAATTGAGTGAAGGTAGTAGCGTCTTCATGCCCTCGACCATGAAAGTCGGGTAGAGTTGGTAGGGGGTAAGGGCTTGGACACGGACGTTGGTAGGTGGCAGTCAGGGGCAGTCAGGTGGGTGGTGTATGATGGTGGGCTGGCAGTTAAGGAGGTGAATTGTTGGCATGGTGGATATCGGAAGAAGAGGCCACTGAGGTCTTTAGGTTCATTTTTCCAACCCGGTCTCTCGTAATGGTAGTATTGTCCACAGTCCTCACAGATAAGCACTCATCTGTCTTTGCCGGTACAGGTTAACCCTGGGCAATAACATAGTTCCATCAGTGTGAGTCGGTGCAGGTAGTGCAATGGTAAGCTGGTTCATTTTTGTCATGTGTATCGTCTGCCCAGCCAATGCATAGGCGATGATAGGACTTTTGGCAGTTTGTGCTGGTTACAAAGTGGTACACAATAGGTTGATACACTTTTGACTTCAGATTACCATCTTGTCTTCTTTGGTGAGGTTGTCTTGTCTTCTTTTGTGAGATTATCTTGCCTTCTTTGGTGAGGTTGTCTTGCCTTCTTTGGTGAGATTATCTTGCCTTCTTTGGTGAGATTATCTTGCCTTCTTTGGTGAGGTTGTCTTGTCTTCTTTTGTGAGATTATCTTGCCTTCTTTGGTGAGGTTGTCTTGTCTTCTTTTGTGAGATTATCTTGTCTTCTTTGGTGAGGTTGTCTTGTCTTCTTTTGTGAGATTATCTTGCCTTCTTTGGTGAGGTTGTCTTGTCTTCTTTTGTGAAATTATCTTGCCTTCTTTGGTGAGGTTGTCTTGCCTTCTTTGGTGAGGCTGTCTTGTCTTCTTTGGTGAGGTTGTTTGGGTGGAACCTGGTTTTGTTTTCACTCCCGGAAGTGTTGTGTGGTGTTCTGGGGTCGCGTAGTTGGTCAGTTGGACATCCGTCCTTTGTCTTGAGTTGTCCCACGTTTTGGCGCCAGAACTGTTACCCCTTTCTTTATGCCTCAGGGGTAACTTTTACAGTCTATTGTTTCAATCCCTGAGCGACGTTTGTGTTTAGTCTCCTGTCTTGTGGGTCATTTTGGTAGGGGTAGGAAAAGGTCAGTGGGAAGGTCCCAGCAACATGTGTCGCGATGGGATAGGAGGATGTCCTGGAAACATGAGGAAGTCCCAAAAATGTGGTCGTGGTGGAACAGATGAAGGTCCCAGCAACGTGTGTCGCGGTGGGAGGTAGGGAGCGAGAGGATATTAGACAATATTGCTCTTTCTGATCTTTGACAATTTATTTGCTCTTTTGGGAACATATGGTGCACCAGGGTTTGGTAGCCACAAAATATGCACCAGGAATCACCGTGTTATATAGCCTCCACTGCTGCCTAGCCTTGTCCAATGGGAGAAGAGAGCTTCCCATTGGCACGTGAAAACAGGAGAAAGAGTGTTCGCCAAGCGGGTCAACAGAATAGAGAGGAGAGTTATCATTGGTGCGGAGTAAAGAGCGAACTCGTCAAGGATGGCAACGAGAACATAATCTGTGGTGCGGCCCATTCAACAGAGAGGGTGGTTGGTGCAGTTTGTTCAAGTGCGGAGAAAAGGTGCAAGGGCCGAACATTGAGTTACAGCAATGTGACCACTTTCACCAATCACAGCTCCACTCAGCTGGGTGCTACATCAAGTGAACATCCTAACCTTACAGTATTCCTGGTTTTGTTGGCAGCTCTACTTGTTTCTCTTGAAGCTGGAAGATTCCGTCAGTCCCCACCTGGAGGCCCGGGAAATTGTCACAGAGACAAAGCAGGAACTGTTGACAAACGTCTTCACGTCACTGCTTCACAAGGATTGGCTAGTTGCCATCATGGCCTACAGGAAAGGGAAGGTAAGCACTATCATGAGCTACAGGAAAGGTAAGGTAAGCACCATCATGAGCTACAGGAAAGGTAAGGTAAGCACCATCATGAGCTACAGGAAAGGTAAGGTAAGCACCATCATGGCCTACAGTAAAGGTAAGGTAAGCACCATCATGAGCTACATGAAAGGTAAGGTAAGCACCATCATGAGATACCTGAAAGTTAAGGTAAGCACCATCATGAGCTACAGGAAAGGTAAGGTAAGCACCATCATGAGCTACAGGAAAGGTAAGGTAAGTACCATCATGACCATCTATAAGCCAAGACATGGACATCTGTAAAATAAAAGGTTGAATCTGACACACCAGCTGGTGTTACAGATGCTAATACTGCGACTGCTGCCACATCTGGCTCAGCCTGAGGTTGATCACCAGCTCTGCGGCGTGTGGGTGCGAGTCCTGGGGGGCCTTCCAGCGGTGAGTCGTCGCGACGGACCTCTCCTCATGCATCTCTACCCCCACTACAAGCGATGGTTGGAAAGAGCCACCCCAGATAGGGTTTTGCAGCTTTGCTCCAGTCTGGTGTCCGGCCAGGGCCCCATGAGATCCAGCCGCCTTTTCCTTGTCGTCGGCAACAAGGTGGGTCAAACATTCTATATTATATGAGAGTCCACAGCACTCATTAGGGGTTAATTGTCGGCTTTGTGTGCTTTTTATAGATATTGGTAACTGGCAGGGAAGTTTCCTCTTTTAGCTCTCCATACCCTGCTTAGGTCGCTTGGCTTAAAAACATGCTTACATTCCTGATTCCCTCCATTATTATGGTATCATATAATCTGGAATTGATGTTATTATAATGATTGTGTCATACAAATCCCATGTAAAAACATTGTATTGGAGATATTAAAGTTCCCTTGTCAATGTTCTTGAATCTAATGTTCCTGCAGATCTAGTGTTCAGTGGAGGAACATTGTATTGGATATAATAATGTTCTCTTATCTCTCTTGTATCTCATGTTCCTGTAGAGCTAGTGTCCATTGAAGGAACATTGTATTGGAGATAATAATGTTCCCTTGTCAGTCTTCGTGAATCTCATGTTCCTGTAGATCTAGTGTCCAGTGGAGGAACGTTGTATTGGAGATAATAATGGTCCCTTGTCAGTCTTCTTGTGTCTCATGTTCCTGTAGAGCTAGTGTGCAGTGGAGGAACGTTGTATTGGAGATAATAATGGTCCCTTGTCAGTCTTCTTGTGTCTCATGTTCCTGTAGAGCTAGTGTCCAGTGGAGGAACATTGTATTGGAGATAATAATGGTCCCTTGTCAGTCTTCTTGTGTCTCATGTTCCTGTAGAGCTAGTGTCCAGTGGAGGAACATTGTATTGAATATAATAATGTTCCTTTGTCTGTCACAGTTTGGAATCTCAGCCCTGGAAGCTATTTTGGAGCGGATGCAAGTGATGTACTCGGCTCTGGAGCCGCACCTGCGCGAGGAGTGGTCTTCCTTCCTGTCCGCACTCATGGCGGCAATACAGTTGGCTGCCTCTGTGCGTTCTCTCTCACCACCTATAGAGGTGATGGATGCAGGCGTTCTCAGCAGGCATCTGCAGGACTGGTCTGAGGACAGTTCCAACATGTGCGCTGTGTTTGAATGTGCATTTGCATCACAACCTATCGTCAAATAGCGAGTGTGTGAGTGCTCTACCGTGCCAATACAGTGAACCCTCGTAATAACAAATGCCAGTATAATTTTCTGAGCCAATATAATATTATTTTACGGTGTGAGTTAAATCAATTATACTTTGAAAATTTTATCTGTGGCATCAGCTGTAACAATCTCTAGAGCTACTTGCGATAACACTGGCCTCTTGAACACACAGTTGTTGTGAAACAAGGGACCCACACAAACATCTCACTTTCATCCTGACACCAGAGCAGCCAAAACCCCAGAAAAATATTATTTCAATTAGTAAATATCTTGGATGTTAAGATTATCATTTTTCTCAGTTCCTATTTTTTATTTTGGTTCTTAAATTAATCTCGATTTTTTTTATTTTCATTACAGTTTCATTTATTTATATTTGTTCTGTAGGGATGTGTGAAGCCCACTTTTTCAATTCAAAGCAAATTTAAATCAAATATATGAAATAGTCTCGAAGCCGAATCAAAGTTTTAATTTTTTGTTTATTGGTTTTATGCTGGAAAAAAAAGTAGTATATTGTGTTATTTATATAACTTAATGCTAAAAGTACTAAAAACACGTGTTATTGCAAAATTTTGGTGAATATTTCATTTTATTCTGATAAAATAAAGTTATTATCACATATTACAATTAAATTATTTCAGGTTTTCCATATGACTATTAATTTGTAATGTACATAACAGTTCAGAATGAATTAAACATAAATTGAAGTCAATATTTTTATTTGTAAAGCTTCATAAATTGTTGATGGATTTTTTTTCGAAGCAAATTTGAAGCTGATATTTGTTTTGAAGCCAAGTAAAAGTTTTGAGGCTTCGCACACATCTAAATAAATAGTAACACACTTAAAATTGCCATGCTTTATTTGCGTAGCATCGGTTGAACGTAAGGTCAAGGAGTACATTACCATTCTCCCAAAGTAATAAAATGAAATGGAAAAAATAACTATTATTGGGTCACCATTGAAAATAACCCCGTTCTCAATATTGCCATTTCATTATAATACCAGAAATTTAATTTCCTGGAATTTTAGAGCAAAGACTTGAGGTATCAAAAACTGTGATATTAAGATTGATTCTTGATTCTTTTGATACCAGTAAGAATTAAAGCGTATCAAGGAATCGAATTTAACACCCTTATAAAATATAGTAAAACATGAACTCTGCCATCTCATGGAAACAAGACTTTGGTTTCACACTCACCTCGACCACTGGCATGTTATTTATAAAAGAGACGGTCCTGAGTGCTAATAACCCTTGGCTTTTATTAGGAGCCTGACATGACAAATAAATATTAACTACACTTAACAATGTTGGTGCTCCTCTATTTTCCCTACACCATAAAAAACATTCAAATCAAAATTAAATATTTTGAACTTACATGTTTGCCATCCCCTAGCCAACCGGCACTGGAAAAATATGACTTACATAAAAAGATGACCCAGATCATAGGCTGGAAACAGTGATGGATGAAAAATTTGCCATCACATCTTTAACTTGGGTTTTCAAACTCAGGCTCTCCTGATGCCATTTCAACTCAAAAATATAAAAACAAAGATAAAACAATTTGCAAATGTTTGTATTAAATACACACCTCAAAGACGATGAGTGAACAATGTGATAGCTGTCCGTATCAGGATAGTTTGATAGAATAAGTGAACTAGTTCGGTTTTAAAATGAGTCCAGGAAAGAAGCGGCCTTGACGATATAGCAATGATATTAACTATGTAGAATACACACAGTCTGGTCACTAACGGTTTATAAAGTTTTCTATCACTAGAAATGTTGCAATATTGCAGGAGTTTCAGCGAGGCAAGTAATGGACAATGCAAGCGGATGTCCAAAATTAGCAGTTTTCAGTCAGGTTTAACTTATCAATACCTTGATTATGGACTAGTTTTAGTTTTTATTAGGCGTGTGCAAAGGCCACTATTTCGACTGAAAGCCGAATCAAAGCTTGATTATTATTATCTAGTGCTTTATTTTGCAAAAAATGATATTATAAATATGTAACTTTACATACACTAAATATAATTTACAAGATGTTGTTTTACTGTCAAAATGTTTTGACATATTATTTTTCCCAAGTTGATGAATCAAGCTATTCTCACAACATTCATTTTTAACAGAAAATGTAACGTTAATAAAACATAAATGTCTATTTCAGCTGTTAATATTTTTAATGTCGAAGGTGAATTAAAAAAAAGTCAATTCTGGTGAATATTCAAAGCTTATGGAGCTTTGTGTTACTCCAGTGTTTATATGAATAGAGCAATGGCGGATACACAAATAGGACTAGTTTTATAAAAGGTGTATCATGTATAACCTTGGGGTATTTATTTTTTAGTAGCACAAGCAATTAACATTTCCTTTCCCTTATGAATAGTTAAAGACAATTATTATGAATGTGGCACAACGCTTTAATGGGCATTTTCTTTAGATCTTATCAAAGCTTTCGAAGAAAGGTCTAGTTTTAGTTTTATCTGGAACTTTTGAGACTCCTACAATACATATTATCTATTGGATGAAATAATCAAAGTTATGTAAACTACTCTTAAAGAATTGTTACAGTTTGTGTGGCAGTCAATGGTTCCTCAAGATTCACTGAAATACATACTCGCCCTAAATCCGGCTTGAATTGCTTTTAATTTGAGGTACAACTAAATTAGTGGCTGTCGAAATGTTTGCGTCACTTTGGCCATCATCTAATTTTGCTATCGGGCTTTATTGAAAACGACCAATTTTACAAATTTGATCCCTTAAGTTTATATTGAACATTTAATTGTAATTTATGAGTTAAAACAAACTTTTTTGTGCGTGTGCAATTACATTTTACTGTAAGAGATGAAGCCATTTATTCCTAGGGATGTGTGAAGTACACTTTTTCATTTCAAAGCATAGTCAAATTGAGTAATATGAAATATTTACAAAGCTGAATCCAAGTTTGAATATTTCTGGTTGGAAAAATAGGTATTAATAGAATTTAAAAAATGTTGTATTGCAAACATGGTTAACATATCTTGTCCTAAGCTGATAAAGTAAGCTACCATCACAACCAGGACTGTGGAGTCAGCACGCCAGGCCTTTGATTCTGACTTTTCTATTTTCTTATTGTCCAACTCAGACTCCTTCATATATGGCTCAAGTATATTAATTAATAATAAGTTTATTGCAGTGAAATGCTTCTCTACAGCTGACTTTATAGGAAGCTTCTTCGACATTGTGAATGTATATTTAAATAAATTTGTCATACAAAATTACAACTATTAATCCTAAAAAATAAAAAAGGTATAAAGTTAAAATGATATATCTACCACATAAGGTTATAATGCTCTAAGTTTTTATTTTGAAGTCTTGAGTCGGTACATTTTTACTGACTCCAAGTCTGAACTCACTCAAAATCACTTACAACTCTGACTTCACAGTCCTGATCTTGTAATCACAGGTAATCATATTTTTCTTTTGCTCTTGAAGATTAATCCGTGATGTAAACAATAGCACAAAATTACAAAAATCGAAGAAAATTGTGCGGTTCAGCTTTAAATATTTTTTTTGGGGGGAAGCTTCATAATTGTTGAATCTGGGATTTTATTTTTGAATTGAAGTTGAAGCTGACTAATATTCAAATCGAAGTAGAAGTTTTTGAAGCTTTGCACAGTCCCTATATCCTCTTCTAACTGTTTGAAAATTGTTCATATATGGGTTCATTCGCTGCACTAATATTTAACGTCCATTGACGAGAGAGTTGTGAACTGTTGATGATGCTGATTGAACAGTTTGTTGCAATCGTGTGAGAAGATTCTATTATATTATCTCGCTTGTAATAGTTTTGTTTGACATTGGGATATTGATGATACAAATCATAAAACAAGTATCACAAGTTTATAAGTGTTAACTCTGTCATTTTTATTATTATTATTATTTTAGAAATTGATTTTTACTTTATTATGGTGTTTTCATATTGTTTTTCTTGTAATGAAGTTTTATTAAATTTTTTTTAAAGAGCTAACGCAATATTGTCTCTCTACTGCAGACAAGAACATAAAATGAACAATGGAAAAAAATCTTGATATAGGACATGGCTATGTTTTGTTTTTTATACATATTTAATTTGGAGGAATATTAGTTGCATATTGTTTGAAAAATATATGAGACTTGTGTTAAATAATTATCACTTTTTGAACTTTCATCCATAAAAAATAAAATAATTAATTTGTTTATTTATTTTATTGTAAGTAGTTAAAGAAATGTAAAACTATTTTTCAATGTTTTAAAAGTTGTGCTTTTGATATAATTAGTGTTTGAAATTCTTGTACAATGTATTACACATCTTTCGAATTTTGTTAACTTTATGGAAAAAAATATATTTTTTCTTATATTGAAAGCATTGTCACATGACCTTGTTGGTTGTTACTTGTAACTTCAACACAACCAGAGCTCACCACTTGCTCGGTTGAATATCACAAGATTATTCCTTGCAGAGAGATTCATCGGCAACATGCAACTGTTTGCTTGTTATTTGCTCAATAAGTTGGCCTAGAGCCGATTTTAATGTTTTATTTTGCCGTCAGAAAGTTGTTGGCTATTTTTGCCCAGAATAAAAGGCTTTCATCTAAAAAATTATCAAGTTAAATAAATTATAAGATGATACAATTTAAAACTATTTTTTAATTTTTCACTCTTGAATGTTAATGTGGGCCTACTAAAGATTTTTGCCATTTTTAATTGAGTATAGTAGCTTTCGGGTTGCTATTGAGATTAACGTTTGTCTTGGGAAGTAAAACACGCTCCAAATATACATTGGGAAGACAAACAATGTCTTAAATGTTTGTGGACACACAAGAAATTTATTTTCTAACTAACTCTCTGACCTCAAGGAACTTGTAAGTTCATGGCTGCCAAAACATAAGCTCTCCGTTCAACCCTATTCTGAGACACCTCCGTCCAATACCTAACCTAACCTCCATTTTCAAATCCTCCCGTTGACGTCTTGGTATATCAAGGGGTCTTATTTATCCAGGTTTTGCAACTAAAATGTTGTGTTCACGTCTGTAATCGCCCATACGCGCCACACGAACACCCCACTTCATGCACGCTTTGATTATCCTTAATATGTTTTGGGAGTTGTACAAACCATAAAGTTCTTTCTTATGTAACTTTCTCCATTCTTCTGTTTGTTCAAACCTCAAATATCTTTCTAAACACTTTGTTCTCAAAAACTCTCAATTTATTCACTTGGTACAAAGGAAGAGACCCTGCTTCACATTCATAAAGAACAACTGGTAGGATTACTTAATTACTCGCTTAGTTGGCCGTTTGGTCTAAAGGCACTACTTTCGCAATAGACTAGACTGCTGATGACGTGGAGATCTAGGTTTGAATCTTGGTCGGGTGTACTGAAGGTGGTTTTTACAAAATGATTTTCCACTTTCCCTTCACGTAAATGTGAGTACACCCTCTAAATATAATATTCCTCATCCTTAAAGCCATTAGCATAATTAGTACATAAGCGTGTAACCCAAAATTGTATCAAGACGCTAAAGAGACAACTTATATACACAACAATGAACATTTACTGAACACTAAGCATATATTTAGTATGTTGTATACTTGGTGAACTTGAATGAAGTCAAGTGGGTCGAGTCTTAATCTGTTGCACTTTACCACTAAGCACTCTCTCACTTAGACTTCATTGTACAAAATAGAAACATTTGGAAGAAAATGAACAGTTAACTGGTGAGGCCTCTTGTTTATGTTCTGAATACACTTCCATTGGCGAGTATTAACACTCCTGGATAGCAGTGATTTGCATTTCAAAACAAACTATTTCTTATTTCCTATTCTAGATCGAGATATGCTTCCATAGACTTTTAAAAAAAATCTACGTCTTGGCAAGAAGAGTCCTACTTGCCACTCCCGTGGGTAAACCGAATGCCCTGAGTTGTAAACAATTTAAAAACAAAACATGTTTGCAAAAAAATTACTTCAAGCTCAAAACATTGTGACTATGTAGGCCTATTTGTAGATTTAGTTAAGAATAATTTATGTTTTTTGTTTCACTGTTTTAGCTTTAATACTGATTCTTCGATATCCTAAGTTTATAATATGTCTGCTTTGATTTTAAGGGTCCAAGTTTTGTGAAACTGATCTAGTTTCTATCCACTAAAACAGTATATTAACAGTGGTTGCAATTAAAACCAGACTTTCTGCTAAGTCTGAAGAATGCAAAGAAACTTAATGAGTTCCAGATATTACAAGGGAAGTCATTACGAAGAAGTGACATGCTTCAGTGGCCGAATGATCTAAGACAGGGTTTTCCACAATTGAATCCATGAGTCTAGTGGCGGGCCACATTGTTATCAGCTAAGTAATAGGAGGAAATAGGACTTGAGCAGATAGACAAGTTATTATCAAAAAGAGCTCAATTAAGTTTATTACCGAATTAACATGGTTTATGGGGTTCAACCCCCCCCTCCCCTCCCCTCAAGAATTTGTCAAAGTTTTTAATATCAAACTTATATATCTATAAGGAAAACCTCTTTTCGCTTTATGAGGTAATTGTATTATAGTTGGAAG
Source organism: Timema podura (assembly GCA_033556935.1). NCBI lineage: Eukaryota > Metazoa > Arthropoda > Insecta > Phasmatodea > Timematidae > Timema > Timema podura. The sequence continues at coordinate 35,149,532 of JAVRXN010000003.1, read as the reverse complement.
AAGGTATAGGAAAGGTGGATAGAAACATAATACAATTTATTCATGAGTCTAGTCATCGCTAGGATTGGTTGTCTGACATGTATCGAAATACTCCCCAAATTTTGTAAAAATATAAGAATCACCCAATGGGATTCAGGCTTAGTGTGGGGGTCTAGATTGATCACAAATAAGGCAGGCCGAGTGAAATTTGGCGGTAATTTGTCCGAAGAAAATGTCCCTTTATAGAATGAAATTTTGCCCGGCAGTAGTGTATCTATTTGATCCGAATTCATGGTGCTAATAATTAATTTTCACTTCCCGATTAGAATCTATCGACACTGTCCCCTCATATTCAGAGTAGAACAAACAGCTTATGGCAGTATAAAGGTCTGTCTTGAACTGTAACTCAAATCTCACCTTCCCCTTTGTCTGAAGACTAGTGTGCGAGTCCTGTCCTGCACTGTTGGGAGTCGAGTCGAACACCAGCATAAAGTAACCTTTATTTTTGTCTCATGTGATTAAATGTCCGTTTTGGTGGTGTATGCCCAATCCCGAAGACGACATAGTGAATAAAACAATTTTAGGGATAACATTGTTTAGGCTCACAGACTTGGATCCTTTAGGTACGGTCACAGACTTGACGGCCATCCGATTGATGTGGTATTGGGCTGGCTTTCGTAATAGTGTCTTTTCAATAGCGAGTGAAATAGTGGGCGACACTTTTACGTGTTTGACAAAGAGGGTGGCGTCTAAAATTTTCAACTGGACGTCAGTATTTAAATTGTCCGCGTCTGTGAATTAATTTAACATGCAAGGATACATTTTTCAATAGCATGGTTTAATATTAAATATGTCGGCGTGTAAACGTCCCATCTAGTCGACCGGATGATTTAACAAGTCTAATCTTGTGGCAAAGCCTTTGTTCTCTGTGAATGCAGTGAGTTCACCGTTAGTGGCAGGGAAAACCACATACCGTTCACCAGGTGAGTCTCGGAGGCGTCTCGACCATAATTAGTTAAAGTCTCTAAATAAGCCCTGTACGCATATTTGTCTATTGAGTTTGTAATAGGTGTTTCGTTTATAGAGATAGTGATTTGACTAAATAAAGAATGTATCAAATTGTTGATGCATCCGATTTTATTGTCGGCTGCAACCGGTGTACCGTCTCCTTTCACGAGTATAGCTGGCGTGATAAACGGGACCGATGTTTTCTCTCTCCCCCTCGATTGTTAAGACTAAGCTAAATTACTAGGGATGGGTTGTGAAATCACAACCTGCTCCTTTGTCACTGCTCCTCTGACGTCACATTCACAGCCTGTTCCTGACAGACGAAAGGAGCTGTTCCTTTTTGTCACTGCTCCACGGATCAAATACGCGCTGTAACAGGTCCGGAGGAAACTTGTTCCTCGTCTCTCTGTCACAGGCAGCGCTGGAACTGGTCCAAAGTAACCTTGCTCCTCGTCTCTGTCACAGGCTGCGCTGTAACAGGTCCGGAGCAACCTTGTTCCTTTATGCTCCGGAGATAATTTGGAGCAGTAAAAAGGAAGTGGGGGCTTTGTGTTCTTGTCACAGCGCTGAGATCAGGTCCGGCGCAACTTTACTTATCTATTATAGGCCTAGTTTAGAGATGGTTTGGGGAGTCACAAATGAGTTTTGAAGGGGAAAGCTTTCGTAGTAAAAAACATTATTTCCACAATACAAGCACAATAAATTGTTACGTTGATGATTAACATTGAAGGGACCCACTTGGTGGTAAAATTATTTAAGACAAGGGTCAGCAATCTACTGACTGACTGATTTTATCTAGCCCACACATTTTTTTTACTCTACTTTTTTTTTTCAAATTAGCCAAACTTTTTTTTAAACCCATAAAGCGCGAGATAGCAAAAGGGTTGCCAGCGTCTGGTCCCTGGCTTCACTCTTGCACTAGAATAGACTGCCGATGACAAGGAGATTGAGGTTCGATTCCGGTTGGGTGCACTGAGGGTGATTTTTCCTAAACGTTTTCAACTCTCGTTCCAAACAAATGTGGGTGCACTTCCTCTAGAATCAACCACCTTCATCCCTAACACATTGACGTAATTGGCATAAATGCGTATAACCCGAACGGTAAGTAGACGCGGTGCTAAAAAAACTAGGCTGTGAGTAGGTACAAATATAGTAACTGTGACAAAAAGGAGCAGGTAAAAGGAACAGGTCCAGTGATGGAGCAGTAACAGATTGCTCCTGCTCCACTAAAGGAGCAGTTTTTCCCATCCCTATAAATTACTACCTCTCGTATCTATTTATCTAGTTTTTTTCTCTAAAATGTAAAACCGCTACGGTGGGCACCAAACCCGATTGAAAATTGACTCTTTCGCCAAACTTTGTGTATAAGCCTATACTTATGGAGTCACAATTACATTTCTCGACGGGAAAATAGAATATAAGAAAGAGAACGTGATGTGCGGTAGGGATGGGTTGTGAAATCACAACCTGCTCCTTTGTCACTGCTCCTCTGACGTCACATTCACAGCCTGTTCCTGACAGACGAAAGGAGCTGTTCCTTTTTGTCACTGCTCCACGGATCAATAATACACGCTGTAACAGGTCCGGAGTAAACTTGTTCCTCGTCTCTCTGTCACAGGCAGCGCTGGAACTGGTCCAAAGTAACCTTGCTCCTCGTCTCTGTCATAGACAGCGCTGTAACAGGTCCGGAGCAACCTTGTTCCTTTATGCTCCTGAGATATTTTGGAGCAGTCGTACAGTAAAAAGCAAATGGATGCTTTGTGTTCTTGTCACAGCGCTGAGATCAGGTCCGGCGCAACCTTATTTATCTAACATAGGTCTAGTTTAGAGTTGGTTTGGGGAGTCAAATATGAGTTTTGAAGGGGAAAGCTTTCGTAGTACAAAACATTATTTCCACAATACAAGTACAGTATGTGATGTATTCTCACAATAAATTGTTACGTTGATGGTTAACATTGAAGGGACCCGCTTGGTGGTAAAATTATTTAAGGCAAGGGTCAGCAATCTACTGACTGACTGATTTTATCTAGCCCACAAAATATTTAGCAAACAAACAATTTGTTCAAAAAATCGACTTAATAGCTAATTACTAATTGGTAAATGTAAAATTGAACTTTTTTTGCTCTACTTTTTTTCAAATTAGCCAAACTTTTTTTTAAACCCATAAAGTCCGTGATAGCAAAAGGGTTGCCAGCCTCTGGTCTCTGGCTTCACTCTTGCACTGGAATGGACTGCCGATGACAAGGAGATTGAGGTTCGATTCCGGTTGGGTGCACTGAGGGTGATTTTTCCTAAACTTTTCAACTCTCATTCGATACAAATGTGGGTGCACTTTCTCTAGAATCAACCATCTTCATCCCTAACACATTGACGTAATTGGCATAAATGCGTATAACCAGAACGGGCAGTAGACGCGGTGTTAAAATAAAATAGGCTGTGAGTAGGTACAAATATAGTAACTGTGACAAAAAGGAGTAGGTAAAAGGAACAGGTCCAGTGGTGGAGCAGTAACAGATTGCTCCTGCTCCACTAAAGGAGCCGTTTTTCCCATCCCTACAACTAACTATTCCCGCAACTATTGTGAGTTGCGTGTTCTGAGTTTCGTATGTCGATTCTCAGGCATTCAAAACAAGAACTCCAGCCCGCCTCAGTGACTATCCCATCAATTTGTTTTGTAATTAAACTTTTATTTGCATCTTGTTGTGAATTAAATGCTAATTTTACTTAATTATTTTATTTATTTTTCTAGGTTGTATCACACTACCTTAACATTTGTCTTAGTGTGTTCTACCTAAAGGTACAGATTCCCTACCTTAATTTCTACTCTCCCCAACCCTTTATTTGATTCTTCTTTAACTGTTTCCATTTTATTTTTATTAGTTGTAACTTTCTCCATCAATTTTAATTGTCCCTTTCTTAAGTTTATTTGCTGTTCCGATAAAGCCTTTTTTACGTTTTCTCCTTAAATTACTTTTTTATCAACTTCATTTAAACTTACTTCCTAATTTTGATGAACCATTTCTAATTTGTCAAATTTCTGCTCTAAGTAAGCAAATCTCTGCTCACATGTCTCTTTGCTTTGTTCAATTTTAGCACCTAGTTCCTTATTGATTTTTTTTTTGAGTTTTGCATCTCTTTTCTGATTAGTTTCTTGGCTAGTTTTTTCAAGTTCTGCATCTATTTCCAGATAAAAATTTTGATTGCTTTCTAGTAATAAACTCATAAACTGATCTAAACCTCTTACGGGTTCCACCATAGTTTGTTCCTTTATTATCTCATGCCCTTCCTGATCTACTAACACATTTTCGACAGCAATTACATTTATTTGTCTATCCTTATCTTCCTTATATTGTCCCTCTTCCTCTGTAACTGACTCCAAATTGTCCTAATCCCTATTTCCTACTTCTTCTTCTGAGTCTTCTAGGCCTAACTGATTATTTGGTCTAATTTTCATATTCTGCCTCCCCAAAGCAACCATTGGTGTCACGGTACCTACTTGGGGCCATCCTCCCTTCCAAAAATTACAAATAATCACAAACAGTAATGATATAATATGTCTACAGTATTAGTTCTAAAGCAAACTTATGTATCCTATAAATCAAATTGCTAAAAAAAAGTTTTAAAATGGTCTAAGGCTTATTTAACCTGATTGATGGGGTCATCTCAGTGTGCCATCGTGTCTAACATCTGTCCGTTACTCCACCGAGGTGTGATGTACTTCGTCGGTGTGGCGTTCAGTGTGCCGTGTGTGACACGTCTGCTTGTTCCACCTAGGTGTGACGTTCTTCGTAGGTGTGCCGTTAAGTGTTTCGTATATGGAACGTCTGTTCCACCTTGGCATAGTGTTCTTCCTTGGTGTGCCGTTCAGTGTGATGTGTGTATAAGTCTGATTGTTCTATCTCAGTGTGATGTTCTTCCTCAGTGTGCCGTTCAAAATGCCGTGTGTGTCTCAGTCGATGGATTTAATTTTTAATCTCGGGGATTCGAAGATTCACCCCATTTTGGGCGCCAATTATAATGTTGCTGGTTTTTATGATGATGATACGGTTGTGGACGCATGCATGCCTCATGGTTGGGCAGCAATTATAATGATTCTGTTTTTTATATGATGACGACGACCCGTTTATACCTTACTGCGCACTTGGTATCACATGGCTATGATGATCTGATTTTATGTTTATTTCTTACTGTAGGATTACTTATTGGTTATTTTTTAAATTAGTAAAAAATTAATGTTGTACACGATTTAATTTGTTAATTGCACTTTCAGTATTGTAAATTTAATGTTAAAATGATGCAATTTTTGCTCATTTACGAACGGACGTGGAGAGCCAGAGCTAGTGCTGTTACCTACTGAGATTTTCTCTGTATTACTATGATTCTGTAGAGATTACTATATTCTATGTAAGCTGCTTATATATGACCCACCCCTTGCTTATTGGACCCCTCGACACCAGTGTTAAAACCAACTAATAGGAGAACTCCTGGCAACCTGATGCTACGAAGGCTAGATTCCTATTGGGTAAAGGCAACCAGCTCATCACCTGATTTTCAAATAGAACGAAGGGAGTTTAGTAAACAAAGAATGTTTTAATACGTATTATATTGAAATTACTTTTGAAAACGCCTGATCATCCATGGATGAATTATTAAAAGGATAATGTACATACAGTTCTTTAAAGAAAAATACACTTCATACATGACTTTTTAAATAAATGAGAGGAGTTCAAATCAGTTCCATTACAATAGATGTATTTGGTGGCCTATAACATTGATCTGTAAGGGCCACTTTCATGATTCTATTTCAATTCTTAGGAAATAAAACAACCTCTCATCTTTTTCAAGAATATTAAAATCTAAAGTATTTTCAACATAAATAAAAAACTCCCCCTCCTTGCTTGTCATTCCTACAAGCAAAGGTTCCTATATATCCATTTATATTATAGTAATTTGTTTCATCTGATTTGAGCCAAGTTTCAGTTAGTATAATAAGATCGGGTTGGGAGGGTAAAGAGCCTATTATCACCTGTAATTCATCTTAATTATGAATACATCTTCTAATGTTCAAGTAAAATATATTAAGTTTAGGTTTGGGAAAACAATTCACAAAATCACCAATACTCTCTAGCTCTGTTTCGTTGCTAGACATTGTTCTTATAAATTAGACCCATATTTACATTGAGGTATAGAAGTACCACATTAGTGAAACAAGCTATAGTAGTAAGGTTAGAATAAATAAAATACCTGTTTATGTAATAGGGCAGAATACTCAATAGCAAAAAACCTATGTTTATCAACACATGTGTCACTTTAGCCAATCTAGCGTAGTAACAGACAAAAAAATATAATATATACCTAGGACCGGATGAGACAAGACAAGATAACCAGCTGGATAGAAGAAGAAACCCAGTATTGTTAACACAGAGGCAGTTACAATAATAAAGAAAATTATTTTAAAATTTAATTTAATATAAATCATAAAATACATTTGCAAAACTTTTAAGTATATTGATGTGTTCGTTTGAAATATCCAATAACGTCTTCTTTTTTTTCTAAGTCGAAAATTAAGGCTGGTTTTTCTTCATCTTCTCTTGTATATATTCTGTCACCCCTGACACAAACAAATATAAATTTGCCCTCTTCCCTCAGTTTTCTAGTTTCGAAAAAATTCTTCCTGTTATTTACCGTTAGGTGTTCACTCAAGTAAATATTGTACACAGGTGCTTCCACTAAGAAAGTTGAATTTAAATATGTCATGCCTGCTTTCTTTTTCATCAGGTTTATTTTCAATGTTCTCCTAACGAACTTTAAAATTATCGTCGGTGGTTTACTTATTTTCCTTTGAGGAAATCGGTGGGTAATATCTATGTCCATTGTAAATATCAGCACGCCTAGATCTCCCCCAGTTTTATCACAATGATCTCCACATTTCCTATATCGAGCATAGGTATACCATCAGTCAGAATATTGTTCAATCTCATATATTGGCTTAGCTCATTATTGTGATTTGAAAGAAGATTCACCTCTGCCTTCATAGCCGTATTTTCAAACCTGACTTGTTCCATACTACCTTGTATTATCTTAATAGAATCAGTAAAAACCCTGTTAGTGTCCTTGATTTATTTTAGCTGGGTGCTCATCCTTCCTAATTCTAGCATTACGTCATTAATAGAATATATGTGTTTATCTAAGTTGTAGCATCTTGCTACAAGCATAGGAGAGTCAAGTCAGGAAAATATACAACTTACCCTGTTTCACTGTCCCTGCGTCTCGGACTATGAGTCGGATAGAAGAACAACAACACAACCGAGCGTAATCGTGCCACGAAATAGACTAGCCGCTGCCTTCAAGCTTCAAACCGCGCCCACTAGTGTGCACCGCATAACCAAAGGCGGTCCAAAGAGCTTAAGCTGTGAAGAGAGGTTGTTCTACTATAATCTAGAAGTTTCAGGATGTTTGGAGTGTATAGTAGAAGTTACGGTTGTCACGCGCACTCCTCCCCTTTTTGATAAATATGTTTCCCCCACCATGTATCTTGTTCTACAATGTTCTCTGGCTTTTGTATATATAGTGCTGGCGGGGATGCTTGTCAGCACTCTTGGACTTAGCTTGGATGGAGAAATAAGAAGCTAAGGCTTCTGATAGTTAAAATGTAAGAGCAAAATTCTTTTTCAACTTAGTATTACTAAATAATTATAAAACTTTTGTTTTATACTATAAACTTTTCAAAATTCTGTTTCTGCAATATATTATTAATTCTGCAATGGAAAATTTATGATGCATGAAGATATTAAATCGATATTGAACTTTGGGTCGATTAGTTTTGAGGATATAACTTCTGATCTGATTATGAGACGGATGAAAATATATTATGAGGGCTAATATTGGAATTTTGCTGTCTAAGTTCTCGTTAACGAATTTTGGTTTTGTCGTTTATAAATATAACAAAACAGATTTCACTTATAGTTAAAATATTTATTCTTGAGAATGTCTGTTGACCTTATGATTGTGCAATTTAGTTAGGATTTAGTGTATAATGGGAATATAATAGAAAATTTAGAAAAGTTGAGGGAAATTTAAGAAATCATCTTTGTGAATTGTGAAGATAGATTTTATAATGCACATTTTTTACGAGGGTCACGTAACCTTACTAGTTGGTTCCGTGCGGAAAGGAAAGATTTAATTATTATTGTTCTTTTCTGATGTGATTATTTCGAGTTTAAATCTGCATTCAATCTTGATATTTGTTTTTAGCATCAATTATCCTAAATCTGATAGAACTCTATTCGTTTGCCAACACGGCTATCATTGTAAATTTTTAATATCCCTATATATTTTTCAAACATATCTATATATACATACTTATATATTTACTTATGCTATTTATCAATAAATATTATCAACAAAGCAACTTGAAGTTTTCTTTAATGTTTGGAATAGAGATAATACCCTTAGGTCATATGTGTGTTCTCCTTATCTCTTTCTTTGCGGGTACATATATTTAATTTTCTTTGAGGACGACCATCAACATATCATTCCCACAACCGGTGTGAGTTGCGTGTTCTGAGTTTCGTATGTTGATTCTCAGGCATTCAAAACAAGAACTCCAGCTGCTTACTCCTATTGCCCCTTCTCTGCCCCCTTGTTATACATTTGGACCACCTATTATTGTTTAGTTTTGCTAGGATGGTTCAAAGTTTTGTTTTGATAACTGTTCATTATGCACATTTGAGGTCATTGTTGCGTTTAATTTTCCAACGGTTACTACAGCCACACCATCACAGTTTTCATACACCATTTCACCTCTTTATTATTAACTAAAGAATGGAACTTTCTTTTCCCTAATTTTGCGCAGTTCTTGTGGTACCATATCATAAAGTCACCATCCCAAAAACATTTTCTTCATTTATTTCGAAGGGTTTCTTACGCACGCCACATAAGGTTGATCCATGCCAGTGTGTAATAAACCTACAATACACATCTTTTTTCAGAGACTAACAAAATCAAACAAAATCCTCAAGATATTTTGGTGGTCTTACTTCCCTGCCACTTATAGTTACCATTGTTGTAGTTGTTGTAGAGGAAGTTTCTTCATGTTGTAACACAGACCTAACATCCTCATTACACTCCCTCACTACACTTGATGAATGTGGCCCTACTGTACTAGGTTATGTAAAACCATTCCTACAGACAGAATTAGCACTAAGCCTATGTTTTGTGCCATTATTCCCCCCTCCAAGCTGACTAGGTTCAGTTGGCATCATTCCCGGGAACAGGGTCTAAGGAACTTTCTATTACGTTTATAATTTATGTTTTCAGACTGACTACATATTAAATAAGACTTATAGGGAAGGTTCTTTACAATTATTCTCTTGCTCCAATGGTCCCTAGAATCACTTAATTTTGTAGCCCAAACTCTCGGCTTAGAGGGGCCCAAATACAAATAAATGAAAACAATAAAAGGATAAGTTAAGAAAAGTAAATTAGAGTGGGCAGTGAGAGTAATTATTTTGAAGATGCTGGACCCGTAATACGTCCCAATAAAAAAAGGAAACACGGTCCTCCTTACAACAAAATTTATATATATATATTTGATTAGATAAAAAAGAGAAAACAAGGAGGCGAGGTGCCAGGGTAGTATGTTCACTTAAAACTAGGGATAACCTGGATTAACTAAAATATTGCAAGTCATAAATAACATTTTATTATATGTATTAGAAACATTAACAATATGTAGATATTCAGGCGTAACATTACTCATAATAAAAAATATTATAATCTAATGTTATAGATGACCTTTTTCAAACAAATCCTTGTCACATTAATTTAGAAATATAATTCGTAAGTCAAATAGTTCAGATTAAACTCACTTTTTACGAATGTCATACTTAGCGCATAACCTTATTAAATTTGGAATATTCTAACATAATGTTCTTACTGAACTCTCCAAAGGTAGATCCTTAACAAGATTAAATGTGAAATATGATTCATAAGTTACATAATTAAGTATAAAGTCAATGTTTACAAAAAACATACTTAACGCATAACATTATTAATTTTGGAATACTATGACGTAATGTCCTTATCGAATTCTCCAAAGTAAATCTTTAACAAATTAATAGTGAAATATAATTCATAAGTTAAATAATTCAGTTTAAATTCAATGTTTACAAAACATACTTAACGCATAACATTACTAATTTTAGAATATTCTGATGTAATGTCCTTACTGCATTCTCTAAAGTAAATCTTTAACAAATTAATAGTGAAATATAATTCATAAGTTAAATAATTCAGTTTAAATTCAAGTGTTCAAGACAATGAAGAATAATATCAAACTTTCCTAATTTAAAAAAAATAAAGCCGAAAGAGAATTTTGATTAATTCCAGAATTATCCTTATGCCGAAAATGAATTTCTCCTTACATTTTTTTTTATGAACAAGTCCTTGAAGCCTAAGCTTCGTCCGTCTGCTTCCAGACCTGGCCTAAGAGTGATGCCATAGTTTTCTGGACGGTCTTTTATACGGTGCAAACTTCATGAACATAAGAGACAGGATCCACAAAGGAAGGGGGGGAACGTGCGTGACCATGGAAACATCGGTATTATTCGAGAAGCCGAACTCGTGTATTCTCGAACGAAAATTCTCTTCTTCTGGGGTAAGCGAAGGTTGGCAATATGCAGCGAACTCTAGCGGGGCGTGTCCGAACTCTTGCTTCACAAAGGCAGTCGTTGACCGGTTGAAGTAGGGGCTGGATGTGTTTACGTTTTCTCGACTGCAGCCGGGATGGTGATATTGGGTAAGTAATATTTTGATGACTCGTTGACTAACATTAGCTTGTAGCCATATGAATGCTACAAATCTCCCCCTCTTGATCAGGTGAAGGTGTGTGGGGGGGGGGGGGGGGGTGTGGCATCCCCGACTCTCTCCTGCGCCATGGGTTGAAGGAGGTCCACAGAAGTACTTCCATCGCTTGTTAGACGTCGTGATGATCGCCGGCCATTGCAGTCCCATCTATACTCGGTGGGTCTCAGTAATCAGTAAGTAGCGTCTCTAGCCGGACGCCGCCCCATAGTGGACTGGAACGTCATTCGCCAATGCGCTGACTTGTACTTCAGCTCCCAAGCTGACTACAGATGAGGTTGCTGATGCCTCCTTCTATGTCCCAGAGTTGTTTCCCCTCGGCTATTCATTCGGCCACGCACATAAGAAAGGAAAAAGGAGTATGGAAGATGCCGGAACACAGGAGTTCATGAAGCTGCACATAAGAGACACAAGTTAGAGTTCATAAAACTTAGAGTGACACATTTGAGTCTTAACGCAGGGTCTTCTTAATCTTCTCGAAGATTACCTGCATTCGTTGGCCACATGACTACCTCCTCGCTCTCATACGAGGATGTAAGAAAACAATACTATTGCAAAAATAGTCACAACAAACGGTTTCCTCTTGTACACAGGGTTCATTATGCTTATCTCGCACGAGATTGTGGCCACCATCTTGTACGTCGTCGGACTGGCTTCTCCAAGATATCTTGATGAAGTCCCACACAATTTCATGTCCATTTTTAGCCTCGGGCCCGGGCTTGTATCATGGATAAACTTAAACCTACGAGCAACTTATAACTAAATATCAATAACACTTAACCTAAATCACATGACTTGACGTCTGTTATCCCTAGTGACTCTTAGGTCAGCGCTCTTTATGTGGCTGACATGAGCGCGTCTTGTCTCGGAAGCGTCGGCAACTTTCTGGAGGAGGACCGTGACAGGGGTGAGAAACTTATTCAGCTCCCATGGTCCACACCACCTGGGACACAGCTTCGCTGATCTTTTGTCGACCGCGGAGCTCAAGGGAAAATTTTTACACAGAACAAGGTCGCCAACTTTAAATGAAACGGGAATCCTACCTTTATTATATACATTAGCCACCCTCCTCTGTGCCTTCCTAAGGTGATCTAAGGCACTTCTACACTTCTCCTCCAGGGATACCTCATCACTATCCTCTAACAACGGGTGGATGTCCCAGATATTGAAAAGGGGGTGAATCAGCTCCCGTCCTAGGAACACAGAAGATGGCGAACATCCGGTCGATTCGTGGTAGGCAGAATTAAATGCCATATTCAGGAAATCTAACTCCTGATCCCACTTCAATTGATTTTGACTATGAAAAATCGTCAAGGCTATTCCTAGGTTTCTGTTAAAACGTTCTACGTGGTTAGGCCCCGGGTGGTAAGGACTGGTGGTGATATGTCTAATGCCCCACTCGAAGCACATGTCATGAAAAGAGACAGATCTAAAACAGGGTCCGTTGTCACTAACTATGGCTCGGGGAGCCCCAAAGAATGCCCAAACACGCCGACACAGGGCGTTAACAGTAGTCCTAGCTTTCATGTTACGTAGAGGAATCAACATCACGAATTTAGAGAAGGCGTCAACCAAAACGAGAATACAAGTGTTTCCCAGAGATGACCGGGTGATAGGCCCCACATAATCAACGAACACTTTCTCCCAGGGGCGTTGGGCTACATCGGCCGAATGTAGTCCAACCCTGGAATTATGGGCTGGTTTGGCCATCTGACAATCCTCGCAACGATTCACCCAATCCTTAACGTCCTGATATTGTCCAGGCCAAAAGAACTCTCGAGAAATTTTCCTAACTGTCTTTAATACACCAAGGTGACCTCCAAATATAGAATTATGAAAATATTTCATTAACATGGGGCGTACAGCCACAGGAACAACGACCTTCCTGCCTTTCCCTTTAGCCAGGTTGATAACAAGCAAATCCTTCCATATCGAATATTGCCCCACTTGTTCCCCTTTTTGGATCCTATCCATGATTTCACGGCACCATGGGTCACTTCCCTGATGATCCCTGATAGAAACAAAGGACTCGGGGATTGACTTTATCACACATGAAGCTGGCATAACTTCCTCTGAACCAATAGGGTCACGGTCTTCCGCCATGCGTGAAAGGGCATCCGCAGTAACATTGAGTTTCCCGGATATGTGATGGGTCGAGAATCTAAATCGGGACAACCTCCAAACCCACCTTCCTACTTTACCTAATTGCTTTGGATGGTTCCACATCCAAGCGAGCGCCTGGTTATCCGTATACAGTTCAAATTTTCTCTGTTCTAAATAATCAGCGAACCGTTCTATACCATAAACACAGGACAAGCATTCTTTCTCATAGGCGCTGTACCTCCTTTCGGCCTCGGTGAGTGTCCGGCTAGCGAACGCCACCGGCCTGACACCCTCCGAAGTCCTCTGGGACAGCACAGCCCCTAGCGCAACTGCCGAAGCATCAACATGAAGAAGGAACGGCATAGAAAAGTCAGGCATTCTCAATACCTCGGGTGAGATGAGTTTCTCTTTTAAAAGATTGAAAGCACGAGCCTGCTCCGCCCCCCAACTAAAGGTAACACCCTTCTTTTTTAAGGAGTTAAGGGGCGCGGCAATCTCAGAAAAAGATGGAATGAACCTAGCATAATACGCGCACATGCCGATGAAACGCATGACACCCTTAAGATTCCTAGGTGGGGGGTATTCTACTATAGGGCGGATGCGCTCAGGGTCAACGAGAAGATTTCCAGAACAGATTACATAGCCCAAATATTTAATGGAAGACTTCGCCCACGTGACTTTATCTGGGTTAACAGTCAAGCCTACTCTACGCAATCGACCTAATACTTCCTCTAAATGCTTCACATGATCACTCATAGAGTCGCTGTACACACATATATCATCTAGATAATTAAATACGTACTTAAACTTGATATCAGAAAGGACGTGATCAAGGACCCGACTCAAAGCTTGTCCACCTATACTACAACCCAAGGGAACACGATTAAATTCATACTGCCTCCAAGGGGTGACAAATGCCGTATATTTCTTTGATGACTCGACCAGGGCGCATTGCAAAAAACTTGCATTAAGGTCAATAAGACTGAATACCTTCGCTCTACCTAGGTGCTGAAAAGCTGAGTCAATACTCGGCATTGGGTAAGGGTCGAATTGAATTTTTTTGTTTATTTTCCTATAGTCTACCACCAATCTATAACCATCCCCTTTCTTGGGTATAATAAATGCGGGACTGGCATAGGGAGAATTAGACGGACGTATGACTCCTTTGGATTCTAGATCCTCAATCAACTCTCTGAAAATCTGCATTTTGGGGGGGGGCACACGTGTAGGGACCTGACCTCACAGGGACGTTGTCCTCAACCACAATCTCATAAGGTAATACATCACATTTACCAAGTCTGGGGGTAATAACATCAGAAAACCTTGAAATAATACCATTAATAATATCTTCGTCCCTATTTATGATGTACATGGAAGAAAACTTAGAGGAGCGACAAAAAGCAATTTTATTCCTTGGGGAGAACCCAAAAGTTAATTCTCCCAGACTCGAATTAATTATAGCTCCAGTTTCCCACAAAAAATCGTTTCCCAATATTATATCGTAGGGGAGGGCCGGTACACAAAACAAACTTCTTTTCCAAGAAAATCCAGCAATTTTAATGGACAAAACTACCTTCTTTCTAGCTAGTAACAAATCCCCATTTCCCACAACGAATGGCTTCGTAACTATCCTTTCAATAGGAATTTTCCTCAACCCAATTATACTATCTAGAAAACTAGAGTTGATAAAAGATCCACTAGAACCAGTATCCAGTAGGGCCGATCCGGTATTTGACCCAATCGTAACCACTACAACAGGAGGAAGGGGACAGGTCTGATTATAATCCTTACGCGAGATGGGCCCCTTTTCAACATCCCGCGTTAAGCGTTTCCCCCTAAACAATCACGTTGGTAGTGCCCAAAACGACCACAACGAAAGCACTTAATATGAGATACATCTGCCCTTCTAATAACACCAATCGGCCTCCGGGACTGCCTAGCTAAAGGATCAACATTAGAGGGAGCAGTAGCTGAAGCCGATACCACCCTATTTTGAGGGGAGTTATTATGAACTCGCGCTGGGTAGTCTTCGAGATATTCTTTTTCTGCTAACAATGAACCCTCGATATTAAATGCCAAAGAATATAATTCTGTCAGGGTGGTAGGTTTGTTTGAAAATACAAAGTGTCTCCTAGTTAACGGCGAAACATTCTCTAAAATAATCTCTACTACTTCTTCCTCGGCGAGATTTAAATTTAATATCTCTGCGGCTTCTGAAATAGCCAGGACGAACAACCGGAACGGTTCCTGGGGCCGCTGAAAGCGCCGTACCATTTCCTTACAAAGTCTCTCCTTCTCTCTCTTTGAGCATAAAGATTCAAGGATGCGGCCCTTTACTATATTCCAAGGAAGTCCTAATTGTAAACATTCAGAAACTAGGGGTGCTAAAAAACCCGAAGTTCTCCCTAAACATAACGTCAGGAACTCAACATCATCCACTAGTCTAAGTTTAGCAACTCTATTTGCCTCTAATAGGAAATTAAATAAGGCCGAACAAGACTGACCGTCACAAACTTGAAGTAGCTTTAAACGCTCACCTGCCACCTTACTCTGAGTTTTCGAGGTGGCCGTAACCTGCTGATAGTTAACAGAAGCCCTGGGGGGAGTAACTTGCTCACGAGCCCTATTGAACTCTAAAAGATCTGATTTGCCTGGCTCGGAATCTTCCAGAGGGGGCTGGCTAATGCTTTGTCTAATATTAATATTATCAGTGTCGCTGGACTTACTGATACTTTCTGACAGCAGGGACCGCAATACACCAACAGTAGCCTCTGGGGGGAACGAGATGCCTCTCTCCTTGAGCTCCCGGCGAAGATCCACTGAATTCAGTCTGTATACATCTGATCTGCTGTTAACCACGCTCCCAGGTGCGGTGTCCATGTTGGATGATAAGTTCATGAAACAAAAGGTCAAAGCATTAATATTATATTGAACGCACACTTGCACGCACTCTATAGCAGAGTGGCGCAGCTTTGTAGCCCAAACTCTCGGCTTAGAGGGGCCCAAATACAAATAAATGAAAACAATAAAAGGATAAGTTAAGAAAAGTAAATTAGAGTGGGCAGTGAGAGTAATTATTTTGAAGATGCTGGACCCGTAATACGTCCCAATAAAAAAAGGAAACACGGTCCTCCTTACAACAAAATTTATATATATATTTGATTAGATAAAAAAGAGAAAACAAGGAGGCGAGGTGCCAGGGTAGTATGTTCACTTAAAACTAGGGATAACCTGGATTAACTAAAATATTGCAAGTCATAAATAACATTTTATTATATGTATTAGAAACATTAACAATATGTAGATATTCAGGCGTAACATTACTCATAATAAAAAATATTATAATCTAATGTTATAGATGACCTTTTTCAAACAAATCCTTGTCACATTAATTTAGAAATATAATTCGTAAGTCAAATAGTTCAGATTAAACTCACTTTTTACGAATGTCATACTTAGCGCATAACCTTATTAAATTTGGAATATTCTAACATAATGTTCTTACTGAACTCTCCAAAGGTAGATCCTTAACAAGATTAAATGTGAAATATGATTCATAAGTTACATAATTAAGTATAAAGTCAATGTTTACAAAAAACATACTTAACGCATAACATTATTAATTTTGGAATACTATGACGTAATGTCCTTATCGAATTCTCCAAAGTAAATCTTTAACAAATTAATAGTGAAATATAATTCATAAGTTAAATAATTCAGTTTAAATTCAAGTGTTCAAGACAATGAAGAATAATATCAAACTTTCCTAATTTAAAAAAAATAAAGCCGAAAGAGAATTTTGATTAATTCCAGAATTATCCTTATGCCGAAAATGAATTTCTCCTTACATTTTTTTTTTATGAACAAGTCCTTGAAGCCTAAGCTTCGTCCGTCTGCTTCCAGACCTGGCCTAAGAGTGATGCCATAGTTTTCTGGACGGTCTTTTATACGGTGCAAACTTCATGAACATAAGAGACAGGATCCACAAAGGAAGGGGGGGAACGTGCGTGACCATGGAAACATCGGTATTATTCGAGAAGCCGAACTCGTGTATTCTCGAACGAAAATTCTCTTCTTCTGGGGTAAGCGAAGGTTGGCAATATGCAGCGAACTCTAGCGGGGCGTGTCCGAACTCTTGCTTCACAAAGGCAGTCGTTGACCGGTTGAAGTAGGGGCTGGATGTGTTTACGTTTTCTCGACTGCAGCCGGGATGGTGATATTGGGTAAGTAATATTTTGATGACTCGTTGACTAACATTAGCTTGTAGCCATATGAATGCTACAATTTATCCTTATAGTAAATGAGATCCCCAGACTAGAGATGGAGCCAGCTCCTTAGCACCTCTGTTATAATAGCTAGCTTGCCTATTTCTATGCTATTCACGTTTTCTGGCGACTGTAGGATAGTCAACTACTTGTGGATGTAAGTGTGATAACGTACATGGTAATTTTGACTTCAAAGATCTAGACATTAACAACTAGGCCGGAGAGCAGCCGAGATGTTTGAGCGGAGTGTTTATATATTCTAGGAGAGTATAGTAAATATCATAAGCCCCCAGGACTGCTCTTCGTAATATATTTTTTGATACACTAACACCTTTCTCAGACAAATCATTGGATTGGCTATATCTAGGGCTACATTAAATTTATTGAAAATTCCATTCCTTGGCAAATTGAACAAAATTATGACTGTTAAAGGGGACATTATCACTCAACAAAACATCCGGGACACCTAATCAGGAAAAAATAGATTTCAACGTGGAAATAACTGTCTCAATAGCTTTAGTTGTAATAGTACACATTTCTATCAAATTACAAAATTAGTCATAATAATTTAAAAAAATTTTTATTCCTGAACCCACAAAGATCGCACCCAACACTCCCCCATGGACATTTTGGTAAGGGATAAGGCTGTAGAGGTTCCTTTACATTATTGTTAGAAAGTGAGCTACACAAACCGCATGATTGTATGAACCTCTCTATATTATCCACAGTAATGTTAATCCAAAACAAGCATTGCCTAGCTCTTTATTTAGTTTTGACAATACTATAATGACATTCATGTAGCAATTTAAGCATATCAGGTACTAGACTTTTTGGAACAATTAGCCTATTTTCATGAAATATTAAATTATTTGAATTATTCAAATAGTACAGGATGGCCTACGGAAAAGTAGCCCACCTCCTATATCCAGCAGACGCCTCACTCTGAATTGGAGGAGGTCAATCCCCTTCTACCCCATCTTGTGCTTTAGACAGGCAGTTCACTTGCTCATTCTTTTCGTCACAATATGGGCGGAAGGGGATTGACCTCTTCCAATTCAGAGTGAGGTGCCTGCTGGATATAGGAGGTGGGCTACTTTTCCGTGGGCCACCCTGTATTTTATGCTCCAATATCTGGATAAATTATCTGGCACATTTATTTTGGCAGGCCATCCTTCCTTAACAAATTGTTTTAATATTACTAAATCTTTATCTTCATTAGTAGCTTTAATGAATAAGTTTTTTTTTTTCTTCAGAAATATTTATTTGACTGATTAACTCCTGACTATGAACAGTTAACTTTGCACAACACAAATCTGCTTGTTCATCTGTAAGGAAAGCCCTAAACAATGTATCAGTAATATACATTTCTTTACCTGGAAGATATGATATTATGCTTATATTATATTTAAGCAGTCTTAACATTAACCACTGTAACCTAGGCGACACTTTATCCATACCCTTCTTTAAGAGACTCTCCAAAGGACGGTGATCAAACTTAACATGGACTAAATTTCCATAAGTATAATTATTAAATTTTTCCAACGATACAATCACTGACAAAAGTTCCTATTCTATTTATGAATATCTTTGCTCTGACGCTGTGAGTGCCCAGGGATGTGAAGGCTAAAGGATGTCCACCCTGCAACAACACAGAGCCAATACCACCTCTAGAGCTATCGGTTTTTATTTTTAATGACTTATTATTACAATAGAAATGCAACACTGGCACAGTAGTTATACATTTTTTTTAAGTTAACAAATTATTGATCATACTCTGGTTCCCAATTGAAATCAACATAATTCCTAGTTAAGTCCATCAAATGAAGAGTGTAACCAGAGAAAGTGGCGACTAACTTTGATAACTATTTTGCCATATTTAAAAATATTAACAAATCTTTCTTATTCGTTGGCCTATCCATAATGATAACAGTCCCTATTTGGTTTGGATGCAGTTTGTCAGGATTGAAAGTTTATTCCATATATTTTTATGCCTACTCAAGAACTCTGATTAAAATTTTATCATGAGATTTCAGATCTTCAGCCGATATAATAAGATCATCAAAATAGGGAAAAACCCCTTCCATATCCCAAAAAATCTCCATGGTCTTTTTTTGAAAAATCTCAGGAGCAGGAGCAATTCCAAAACTTAACCGATTCCACCTTTAACGACCAAATGGAAGATGAAAAGTGGTTAAGAATGAGGATTTTTCATCCAACTCACAATGCCAAAACCCATTTTTCATGTATAAAACACTAAAAACTTTTTGTTACTTAACCAACAAGTTATATCCTCAATTGTAGGAATTAAAAATTGGGGGCGTTTAAAAGCTATATTTAGATTTGTTGGGTCCAAACGTAACCTAATCACACCATTTGGTTTTTCTACCGCAATCAAATTAGACATCCAATTCGTTGGACAATAAACTTTAGTTATATCTCTTTTTCTATTTCAATCAGAGTACCCTTTAATTTATCCATCACTTTATGGGGAAGCCTGCGTTGCCTCTCTACAACTGGCAAATTGTTGGATCTAAATATAGTTTCAATCTCCCAGGTACTTTACCAAGGCCTGTAAAAACATCATTATAGGCCTAAAGAAGATTTACATTGTCTTTAATAGCAAAAGTTTTTCAATCAACTTCGGTTGTAGAGAGGCATGCAGGCCTACTATACATTCAACGTCTGCCGACATGATTTCAAAGTCCAGGGCAGTATGCACACTCTTACAAAATACCTCAAATTTCACTCTACCCATAGGTTTTAAAAGAGTATTATTTCCATTAAGGGTCTAACAAAGCCTTAGTAGGCAATATTTAACGATGTGGATTAATTTTTTTTACAGTACTCAAGCTGATCACATTTGTTTCAGCACCAGTATCAACTTTTAGCTTTAACCTCTAAATTTTTAAATATAAGCTTAACATAGCATGCTTGCTCGTCGTTTGAAGGTTGGGTTCCTTCTTACATTACATTGACACTACAGATACACTTCCCGCACATTTTTCGAAAAATGATTACGACTATTACAAAAAAAAAAACCACTCCTGATTGTAAGCAAGACACTTTCTATAAGCATGGTGACGGCCACCCTAAGCACAAACAAATGAAGACCTCTGCTGACCTGCTTCTGTGTTGTTGTTATCTTGATTCACTATTTTCCCTGAATTCGATAGCTTAGAGCGATTGGACGCGTAGCCCACTTGACCAGCTGCAGGACGTCTTGACCGCGCTACAACTGCTTGTTGATGTTTAGGATTTCGAAAATTAGTTTTTATTTCAACAGCTTCCAACGCTGCAATCTGTTGCTTGATGTCACCATGAATTTCTTAAGTTTGTTTTCAGGACATATCCGCTGCACGGCAGAACTCCTCAACCTTTTTTTAATGTTAAATCTAAATCTCTTAACCAACTTTCAACCAGCCTTTATCACCAACACCAAAAAAATACGATCTCGAATTAAGCTGTCAGTTTGATCACCATATTCACTTAATTAATGCTGCCTGTGTCTTCAACTCTTTTAGAAATGAATCAAACAATTGCCCGTCCATTTTTAATATACCACTAAACATGAACCTTTCATACACTGTATTCTTCCGCGGTGTACAATGTTTGTCAAACGCCACTATTAGTTCGTCATACTTTACTGACTCTGCTAACTCTAAGTTATTATATATTACCAAGCCTTTGTCACCTAACGATGTCATTAAAATGCCGATCTTAACCTCATCTCCTGCTCTCATTAGTCTTTATCCTTGAAGATAGAACTTGAATTTCTATTTGTAGGATTTCCATAATGCCGCTGAATTCGGAACGTCAAAATCGATTACCTGTGGCACTGTGAAGTTGAGTTCTACTTCCAACACCATGCTATATTTTAATATTAGACTAATTAGAAATTACGATTAACTTTCCTATTTTATTGTTGGTTACATCTAGTACAGTGCTAGTTACTAAACAGGTATCAAAGTTAATAATGACTACCTTGCTTGAGCATACTATTTCTATATATGTGTCAGCGATGCATCATGTGACCACCATGGTCACATGATGAAATATTGTCAACATAACAATACATAATTATCCTACATAAGAAGCCATATTATATTTAATGTTAGATAATTATAATGAAATAAGGTCGATAAAAAACCGATTAATTTTGTTCGAATGAGAAACTTTGAGTAGAAGTCTTATTAAAACGATCATTTAGCTTATAGGTTTATTGAAAATATTACTCTTTTAGCCTAAATCAACTTATTTAAATAAACAAGTCATAAATGTTGAACTTAGTTATACTCTTCAAACCGTTTATTAACTCATTTATTTCGTTTAATTAATCATACATTGATATATCTAATATATTCATAAAAAATTAGTGAACGATGTCAAAATGCCACATTGCATTCTATGTATGTAAGAGAGAAAGAGATACTTGATAGTTTGTTTTTCTCTTAAACACTTGTGTGCATCAACAGTTCGACAATTTTAGCCGCAGATATCCATCCAGCTATATTATAGATATCAATAATCCACGCCGATCCGCCATTACGCTGAATGCTACCAAAATACTTTCTTTAATTTTGATTGAGGACTTTTATTTTCGATGTATAATTCAGATTGACCCACAACTAATACAATTTGGACACTGCCTATATTGCAACATTTCGTTTTAGCATCCACTCTATTAATATATTAATCTAATATGAACTTTAACCGAGTGGCAAAATATTCAACTAGAACTGAAATAACAGCGCTATAAGTGAGAAAGAGAGCTTACCTGGAATTATGAAAGAAAAGGTTTTTTTTTATTATTAAATACTTGTTCTGTGATTAGCGAAATTTCAATCTGTCACATTCAAAAGCGGACTGAACTTTTCCACAACCTCATAAACGTTTATTCTGGGGGAAAAGAGTATATGAGCAGGGTGACAACATAAGTAATAATAACCAGATATAACCATATTAAAAATAAGTAAATAATTAATAAATGAGTTTAAAACACATGATTAGAACAAATTACCATTTAAATTAGAACATTATTTAAATATTCCACCCGAAAAAGAGGTTCCTAACTAAAACTTGAAGGAAGTAAAAATATATTCAAAACATAACCTCAAATTAAGATTTCACATAAATCGTCGAGTTTAAGGTGCCACATTTTCTATATTTGAAATGGCGGCACAAGCACACTTGGTGGTATAGGTAGTACTAGGTACCTACAACAACCCTACATAGTCGTGGAACCTGGATCCTCTGGAAATTTTGAGATATTTCACTTTGAGCTTACCTCAGACCTGCAAAAAGCCCTATAAGATCGCCAAGTTTAAGGTGCCACAGTTTCTACATTTGAAATTGCGGCACGAGCACACTTGGTGGTATAGGTACTACTAGGTACCTACAATAATCCTACATAGTCGTGGAACCTGGATCCTCTGGAAATTTTGAGATATTTGTCTTTGAGCTTACCTCTGACTTGAAATAGCCCCCATAAAATCTCCAAGTTTAAGGTGTCACAGTTGCTATATTTGAAATTGCGGCACGAGCACACTTGGTGGTATAGGTAGTACTAGGTACCTACAACAACCCTACATAGTCGTGAAACCTGGATCCTCTGGAAATTTTGAGATATTTGACTTTGAACTTACCTCAGACTTCAAATAGCCCCCATACAATCGCCAAGTTTAAGGCGTCACAGTTTCTATATTTGAAATGGCGGCACAAGCACACTTGGTGGTATAGGTAGTACTAGGTACCTACAACAACCCTATATAGTCGTGGAACCTGGATCCTCTGGAAATTTTGAGATATTTGACTTTGAACTTACCTCAGACCTGCAAAAAACCCTATAAGATCGCCAAGTTTAAGGTGCCACAGTTTCTATATTTGAAATTGCGGCACGAGCACACTTGGTGGTATAGGTAGTACTAGGTACCTACAACAACCCTACATAGTCGTGGAACCTGGATCCTCTGGAAATTTTGAGATATTTGACTTTGAACTTACCTCTGACTTGAAATAGCCCCCATAAAATCGCCAAGTTTAAGGTGTCACAGTTTCTATATTTGAAATTGCGGCACGAGCACACTTGGTGGTATAGGTAGTACTAGGTACCTACAACAACCCTACATAGTCGTGGAACCTGGATCCTCTGGAAATTTTGAGATATTTGACTTTGAGCTTACCTCAGACTTCAAATAGCCCCCATACAATCGTCGAGTTTAAGGTGCCACAGTTTCTATATTTGAAATTGCGGCACGAGCACACTTGGTGGTATAGGTAGTACTAAGTACCTACAACAACCCTACATAGTCGTGGAACCTGGATCTTCTGGAAATTTTGAGATATTTGACTTTGAGCTTAACTCTGACTTGAAATAATCCCCATAAAATCGCCAAGTTTAAGGTGCCACAGTTTCTATATTTGAAATTGCAGCACAATTACACTGGGTATTATTATATTATTAGCTAATAGTAAATAGATTTTATTAACTTAGTAACATAATTGTTTCGTAATATGTCTGTTTCATGTTTTAATAAAACGTTCTTTACTTTTTTTAAATATAATAAAAAACAACAACACATAAGATGTTTCATTTTCGTTTTTTATCTGATCATAAACTGACACATGGAAGGTTTTTCTATATTAAAATAAAGGTGACAGTTCAAAGAAAGTTTAAGATAATTATAGGTCTAATAAAAATAAATATTTTAAAACATAATGGATAGTAGAGAATTGTGTTACATAAGTAATATGATTTATAATTAGAGATATGAAAAAAATCACAAAAAAGTGATGTTTATACATAGGCTAGTAATATATGAATCCAGTGGATATGACTATGACTGAAACATTCATTTGTAAACCATATCTAATTACTATAAAAATATTATGCCTCTACAACTTGCCAGCAAATAAAATACAAAAATTACTAACTTTGTGGTTTTAAATAAAAACATCAAAATAGCATTATTTGAAAAACTGACCGATGTAGTGCATCACCCCTTTCAAGTACACCAGGTTTATTATATCCATGTCCCTTTTCTACCTCCACCACTACTTCAAGTTTGTCCTGACTTGTTTCTTTACAGAACACTTCTGGAATTTTGGATACTTCTAGCATATCACCTTCTACCTCTGGGAATACAATTTCTTCAGCCATTTCAATTGCCCCATTAAAAAAACTATAAAGCTCATCTCCTTGCTCAATAATTAATTCAGAAGCAATTTCAGCATTTTGAAATTCCATGTTTTGGTAATCTAAATTTAATTGTACTGGGAAAGTTGTTTCTATATCTTTATGAGTCAATAAAGCAGGTACTTCAATTCCACATTGCAGATTAAGACTTTCTTAACCCATTCCTTCTAATTTATCTTTGGGATTTTCAACACTCACTATTAGGCCTACATTGTCTTTAGAAAAATGTTGATAAAGATGATCCTGGTTTTGTGAAATGGCACTGTGTTCCCACATTCCTTCTAACCCATCTTTTGGATTTTTAACACTCACTGTTAGCCCTACATTGTCTTTAGGATTTTCAACACTCACTGTTAGTCCTGCATTGTCATTAGAAAAATGTTGGTGGAGATCTTGATCTACGTGACGTTTGTCCCATACTTTTTCTTTCACCAATTGCACCATCCTTTGTCCACAAGATGACATTTTGTCTGAATAAGACAGCCCTGATACCTAATGGGTAAGTAAACAACTATGTAACTACCTCCTATGTGCAGCAACAAGGGAGAAGAGTACATGTAAATTGGTCTAAAATATCTCCCATGTGCATACTGCACACATAGGAGATGTTCAATGGGACAGTAATATTGATTGGTCACATAGGAGGTTACATTTTCTTGCTTTCATAGCCTACAAGATTTTTTACACATAGGAGATATTCACTATCAGATGGGGAATTCAATTCTGAACTCAGTGATACCAAAATCTCAAAATCGACAAAAAATACACATAGGAGGTTTCCTAACAACAAGGACGATATGTTTGCCTGATTATACCCTTTCCCCTCCCGACCATATAAACTATTGTATAGTGACTTTATCTAATCTGAGACTACTTACATAAACAATGATTGAGTGTAGTTTCTCTTTTATAATTAAGCTTCCACAAATTCATATTTGATTCTATTAGAATCTTTACACTTTATAGAATGACTTATCTAAGGAATCCCACTCAAACATCCGAATGGGTGACTTTTTTGCTTCCTGAACATTTTACCTTTTGAAAAACGATACACATGCTTTTGTCAGTTTCGTGGTGTAAATTTTTCTGGTGATATCTCATCATACTAACGTCAACCCCTAGTTGATAACCTCCTTCGTTAACTCTCTAAGATGGCCTATTCTAACTATAAATATTTGATTAGTTGACTATTAGATATGTGTAATTAGTATGTTCTCCCTAAGGTATATTAAATCACCATTGACTGTGAAACCTGTAAAAACTATAATTATACCAACAAATAATTGTTTCTTTATTAAAAATTATTTATTATATTTAGGTAAGTGAACATTATGTGATTACATAAATTCCCATGATATATTGCAAACTATAGTTGAAATAATATTTTACATGTTGTGAAATAAATATTATTTGTGTAAATTAAGTATAACATTACTCTAGTTACCGTAGGTATGGACATATAATTCACAGGGTACAGAAGTGGAGACGATTGAAATATAACATTTTTTTATATATCACAATATTAAAACAAAAGTGAGTTTATAATATATAAAACGTGGAAAACAACGGTACAAATTAAACAAATAAACCAATATACAAATTAAATTAACATCAAACGAATTATCAGGTACTTTCAAATGTCTTAGAACAGTGGAATATATTGCATCGCTTAGATTATAGTCACAATACACAACCAAATGTGAGAACTCAAAAATCTGTTTTTTCATATCATATACTTTTTTATGGTTTAAACTTTAGCGAAAACTAATCTCTTCAAACCAAGATTGGTAGGTTTTGAGTAAACTCTCTTTGATTAAGTTTCCCTGGAATAAACAAACATATCATCTTGTTGATCACAACTAACACACTTAATATAGGCTTATATATATTTCAAACAAAACTGTTCTAGCAATTTTTTTTTTTAAATGTCAAATTTTCAAAAATCATTTAATTCTAAACTACTCTTAAATTATATTTATTTGTGTAAACATGACTACATGATTATGAATAGAAACAAAGAAATAGGGCCCTCAAGAGAAAATAAAATAATAATTTAGTTTTCATTTTTTTAATAGTTTATAATTCAAGCTATATATTCCAAAGCCTATATTTTAATTTAAATAATATGTATTCTTCATTTATGAGCAGCTAAAACAAATCTATTAATGACACATTATTCCATTCTTAAAGTTTAGCAGAAGGTCTGGTATGATTAAGCCTGGTTAATTTACTATACAAATTAGAAATTAGTTTTTATATCTGCCAAGCAGAGCTAACAAAATTTATATTTTAATTATGTTAACAGTCTTTTATATAACTCAATGCAAAAAATATAAAGAAGATTTATACAAATATTCTCATATTTGTAATTGATTAAATTCTTAAGATACTATAAAACAATATTAATTCCAAATAATAAAATAATGAGCTAGAAAATGTGATAAAATAGAAATGTCAGGTATAAAGAAAATAGTTCTTATATATAATTGAAGATAATTACAAATTTGTGGAAATGGTGCAGTAAAATTTGTATTTTTTTGACCCCCACTAAATTGTCCTGCCTTTAAAGGTGTCTCTTCAGATGATCCTCCACCAGCTTCATACCTTTTTTATTCCAGTGGACCATGTCGACCTTCTTCTTTTTAGGGGCACCAATAAATCTATTAAATCAGTTCATTAATTATAAACTAATAAATGTAAAATTAATATCTCCATTATGTTATTTTAGCTAGTTGAAAATATTATAAAATTTTGGACCTCAATATAGGCCCAACTTTACTTTACAAATTACACCCATTATGTTTCCAGCCTATGGCCTGTCATAGCTTCATAAACCTTACAGCCCAACTTAAGACTAATACAGGCACAACATCCAGTCCCCAGCCGTTAATTCATCACTGTAAGAGGGTAAACCCATATTTACACCAATGATGAACTTTCAACCATGCCGGGAATAGAACCCGGGACTCTTAGCTCAGTAAACAGACACACTACTTACTGCTCTAAGGTGACTGATGACTTATTATAAATAAGATTATTTATCATTTATAGTTTACTTTCAAACTTTGAAAGAAAATCCGAAGCAATGATTCCAACACGTGGCCTACTAGGGAGTAGAAAAATATGGTAGTTTTTGTTTATTAAGTAGCCAATCACCTGGAACTTCTCCCTTCCCCTTCCATATCACTCCTCCTTAATGATTTTATGTATACACTACTGGAGTGGAGTCAAAGCTAATGGATTCATTTGCCTGCCCCTCCAGATACCTTTTTCAAATTATCTGTATTTTGGTGCAACATATCTATTATAAAGTATAAACACAGGCCACAGACTATTCGAAGAGGTCCAAGTTGATAGTCCCATCTTCTTGGAGGAACTAAAGAATGTTGTCCAGCAACGGCCTACTGTTCAATAGCACACTCCGTAAACGGCGCAACATTTGTGCAGCCTTCTGGCCTGAGACACACAGCCCAATCTGCAGCGCCCCATTGGCTGCTATTAACATAGTTACAAACAACATTAGATAATATTTACATTATTAAATTTGCATTTGGGTTTGTGACAATCCCAAATAAAATTAATCCCCTTGCATTATTTTATATGTAAACATAGAAAGATATAAAATTAAGGGTATAAATAACCCTGTTAGAAAAAGAAGAAGAAAAAGTCAATATTATAATAGTGACTCGGAGAAGAATTGTTAGTAAATTGCTTTGTATCACTATCACCTCATCAAATCAAGACATGGAGAGAGCCTCGACGGAAAGGATGCAATATTAGTACACTTGGTCGTACCCTGGGCAACGGTACATTAGTACTGGCTTATCTTTCCACCTACTAGGCTATGAGTGGTGTAGTCCAGATGCTCGATATCACAATTGTGATTATTATTATTGTTGCTGTATTATGTAACTATACACTCCGAGAGATAGACCCCTACTGCGAATTTTACTGTCTGTTGTAAACTTTTTTTCGTTACTACCCATTCTGATTGTATGCATTTTACCACGCAAGTGGGGTAGAACTGATGAATATAGAATTTAGATTAAATGAAGCTGCATTTGCATGTAAAGAGAGTGAGTACCAATTGACGAAAAAGCCAATTCTCAGTAGAACCGACTAGAATTCAAACCCTGACCTCAACATTACCAAAAAATCAGACTAGATGAGTTAGACATTTAGCTCTATTGTGTAATCTAGACCAAATAAAGGTTGTGTTTGCTAACAATGTTTTTGTGGTTTTTATAAAGTACTTTAAGGTGCGTACTCACAGTTTCTCTGTGCAGCCTTGTGTAACACAACCTTGGCGAACCGGACCATCATTGACGATCCCATAGTTTGATGGTTTAAAAATAATGGTTCCTGAACTCATAATAACTGTTGTAAAGAATTAAACTTACTAAATTAAAAATAAATAAATAAACTCTCCAAACACAAGTCAAGCATTTGTGTAGGAACCGGAGAGGTCATTCGAATGTGGCTTTGATAAAAAAAATATCTGCGCGGTTACAATTTTCTCAACATTAATTGTTCTTATTTACTGTATATATAGTTAGTGTATATTTTAGTATTCACCTTCAAGATAAACCTTATACATCTACTCTAATGTGCTAGGGATAAGGAAGATTGTATTTAGAGAAAGTGTACCCACATTTGCGTGGAGGGAGAGTGGAAAACAATTTAGGAAATATCACCTTCAGTATACCCAACTGGGATTCAGACCCCGATCTTCCAGACATCAGCAGTCCAGTCTATTGGGAGAGTGACACCTTACGCTATGTGGACACCAAAGCAGGTACAGTTTATTGTGTATACGTTTGCTTACTTCCATGATAAAATATTTATTAAATTATTTAATTAAAAAACAATAGTTACATTAACAATGGTTACTGTAAAGTAAAAATATGTTGATTTTTTAAAATCTATTCTTGCACTTTCTTTAGGTATTCTGTTTCCATTCCTTTCCGTTTCGGTGGTCTAATAGGTTAAGACATCACAAAATATATTTAGTTAACAATTACAAGGAGATTGGGGGTCGATTCCCAGTTGGCAGTAATGAGAGTATTTCCTCCTAGATGGGCTTACACTCTCCCTCCTTGCAAGTGTGGGTACACTACCTCCAAATTATTTCCACTCCCTGACCAACTAAAAGACTTATTAATGTGTATAGCCCGAATGGGTAGTGACGAATGAAACATACAGAAAAAGAACATTCAAATCAAAATGTTTTCATTTACTACCAGTACTCTATATCAAATCAAAACACTAGATTACAAATAAATTGCAACAAAATATAAGCCACTACATACCTTTATTGAAAAGTTACACACACACCTAATTCTGAAAATAGAATTTTATTATTAGACAAAAGCCAAACAATATTACATGCTCTGCACATGCACATGCAAGAGAAAGAATGGTGGCTCTACACAGGATTTATAAAAATAATTTGCACCAACATATATTTCTCTTGGAATACCTTTCTTCCCCCTTGCACCGCAAAGCCAAAAATAGAAGGGATTAACGTTTTGGATTTTACCTTCTCTCTTCCAATGAAAATACAAGGTGTTTAGAACCACCAAGTGTGCTCGTGCCGCAGTTTTAAATATAGAAACTGTGGCACCTTAAACTTGGCGATCTTATAGGGCTTTTTGCAGGTCTGAGGTAAGCTCAAAGTCAAATAACTCAAAATTTCCAGAGGATCCAGGTTCCACGACTATGTAGGGTTGTTGTAGGTACCTAGTACTACCTATACCACCAAGTGTGCTCGTGCCGCAATTTCAAATGTAGAAACTGTGGCACCTTAAACTTGGCGATCTTATAGGGTTTTTTGCAGGTCTGAGGTAAGTTCAATATAAAATATCTCAAAATTTCCAGAGGATCCAGGTTCCACGACTATGTAGGGTTGTTGTAGGTACCTAATACTACCTATACCACCAAGTGTGCTCGTGCCGCAATTTCAAATATAGAAACTGTGACACCTTAAACTTGGCGATTTTATGGGGGCTATTTCAAGTCAGAGGTAAGTTCAAAGTCAAATATCTCAAAATTTCCAGAGGATCCAGGTTCCACGACTACGTAGGGTTGTTGTAGGTACCTAATACTACCTATACCACCAAGTGTGCTCGTGCCGCAATTTCAAATATAGAAACTGTGACACCTTAAACTTGGCGATTTTATGGGGCTATTTCAAGTCAGAGGTAAGTTCAAAGTCAAATATCTCAAAATTTCCAGAGGATCCAGGTTCCACGACTATGTAGGGTTGTTGTAGGTACCTAGTACTACCTATACCACCAAGTGTGCTCGTGCCGCAATTTCAAATATAGAAACTGTGACGCCTTAAACTTGGCGATTGTATGGGGGCTATTTGAAGTCTGAGGTAAGCTCAAAGTCAAATATATCAAAATTTCCAGAGGATCCAGGTTCCACGACTATGTAGGGTTGTTGTAGGTACCTAGTACTACCTATACCACCAAGTGTGCTCGTGCCGCAATTTCAAATGTAGAAACTGTGGCACCTTAAACTTGGCGATCATATAGGGTTTTTTGCAGGTCTGAGGTAAGTTCAATATAAAATATCTCAAAATTTCCAGAGGATCCAGGTTCCACGACTATGTAGGGTTGTTGTAGGTCCCTAATACTACCTATACCACCAAGTGTGCTCGTGCCGCAATTTCAAATATAGAAACTGTGACACCTTAAACATGGCGATTTTATAGGGGCTATTTCAAGTCAGAGGTAAACTCAAATTCAAATATCTCAAAATTTCCAGAGGATCCAGGTTCCACGACTATGTAGGGTTGTTGTAGGTACTTAGTACTACCTATACCACCAAGTGTGCTCGTGCCGCAATTTCAAATATAGAAACTGTGACACCTTAAACTCGACGATTTTATAGGGGCTATTTCAAGTCAGAGGTAAGCTCAAAGTCAAATATCTCAAAATTTCCAGAGAATCCAGGTTCCACGACTATGTAGGGTTGTTGTAGGTACTTAGTACTAGCTATACCACCAAGTGTGCTCGTGCCGCAATTTCAAATATAGAAACTGTGACGCCTTAAACTTGGCGATTGTATGGGGGCTATTTGAAGTCTGAGGTAAGCTCAAAGTCAAATATCTCAAAATTTCCAGAGGTTCCAGGTTCCACGACTATGTAGGGTTGTTGTAGGTACCTAGTACTACCTATACCACCAAGTGTGCTCGTGCCGCAATTTCAAATGTAGAAACTGTGGCACCTTAAACTTGGCGATCTTATAGGGTTTTTTGCAGATCTGAGGTAAGTTCAAAGTCAAATATCTCAAAATTTCCAGAGGATCCAGGTTCCACGACTATGTAGGGTTGTTGTAAGTACCTAGTACTACCTATACCACCAAGTGTGCTCGTGCCGCAATTTCAAATATGGAAACTGTGACACCTTAAACTTGGCGATTCTATTGAGGTTATGTTCTCTAAATATCGTATTTTCTTTAACTTTTCGCAAGAATCACATTTTTATACTTAAGATTTAAAAAAAGATCTTATTTGTATGATTATTTATATTAATAATGATTTCCTATACCACCAAGTGTGCTCGTGCCGCAATTTCAAATGTAGAAACTGTGGCACCTTAAACTTGGCGATCTTATAGGGTTTTTTGCAGGTCTGAGGTAAGCTCAAAGTCAAATATCTCAAAATTTCCAGAGGTTCCAGGTTCCACGACTATGTAGGGTTGTTGTAGGTACCTAGTACTACCTATACCACCAAGTGTGCTCGTGCCGCAATTTCAAATGTAGAAACTGTGGCACCTTAAACTTGGCGATCTTATAGGGTTTTTTGCAGATCTGAGGTAAGTTCAAAGTCAAATATCTCAAAATTTCCAGAGGATCCAGGTTCCACGACTATGTAGGGTTGTTGTAAGTACCTAGTACTACCTATACCACCAAGTGTGCTCGTGCCGCAATTTCAAATATGGAAACTGTGACACCTTAAACTTGGCGATTCTATTGAGGTTATGTTCTCTAAATATCGTATTTTCTTTAACTTTTCGCAAGAATCACATTTTTATACTTAAGATTTAAAAAAAGATCTTATTTGTATGATTATTTATATTAATAATGATTTCCTATACCACCAAGTGTGCTCGTGCCGCAATTTCAAATGTAGAAACTGTGGCACCTTAAACTTGGCGATCTTATAGGGTTTTTTGCAGGTCTGAGGTAAGTTCAAAGTCAAATATCTCAAAATTTCCAGAGGATCCAGGTTCCACGACTATGTAGGGTTGTTGTAAGTACCTAGTACTACCTATACCACCAAGTGTGCTCGTGCCGCAATTTCAAATATGGAAACTGTGACACCTTAAACTTGGCGATTCTATTGAGGTTATGTTCTCTAAATATCGTATTTTCTTTAACTTTTCGCAAGAATCACATTTTTATACTTAAGATTTAAAAAAAGATCTTATTTGTATGATTATTTATATTAATAATGATTTGTAAAGGTATTGATCTATTAATTACTTATTTTATAATTTATTTTGCAATATTTTGAACCATATTCAATTGTTGGTTCTATTAATTTTTCTAATGTTGGTTAAAAACGGTTAGTTTATTGTGGATGTGGAGCTTTTCAGCCCGCTACATTCAAAATGTCTTCCCGCGTAAACGAAGGTTTATCTTGTCCGATTTGTGGCAACTCATTTCCACCTTTCGAAATAGAAGAACACGCCAACAAGTGTTTATTTCTAGCCTCAGAAAATAACAGTTCTTCCTCTTTCAAGAAGTTTTCAGATGTTCAACAAACGAGTCCTCGTGTTAAGAGGTTAAAACATGAAGAGCCACATCCATTCACTCAATCTGCTCTTGGAAGTGGTTCGAATTCTATTTGCAATAAAGAGCTCTTCCCTGGTTATGGCTTGCTGGACGGTACGGGAAAGGTAATTAAAATAAGAACTATATTTATAGCGGTTTATATATTTAGAAAATTGGTTACGTTAGGATCTGAGTAGGTACACACATAAGAATTCAGATGAAATGTTTGACCTAAACAATGTGAACCCTAAAAGCCCCGACACCGACTCCATATCCGTAGGTCCGTGGTCCGCAAGAAATCGATGCTACAATATCATATTGCTTTGGCCACAGAGTCCTTATCCGTAAGTCCTTAATCCGTAGAAATTGCCCAACTTTAACTTTTAACGGAATAATTTATATGGACTACCAATCACAGCCGCGTACATTTGTGCATGACGAATGACAGTGAGAGGATCTGTCGCTATGGAAACATAAACAAAATGAAAAGATGGATACACCTGGAGCTATTTCAGAAACATTTTTCTAAAAATTTAAACACCCCGGAAAGAGTGGTTTCTAGGAAAATGTTTTCTGAAAAATACCAAGTTCTCAGAAATATTGGCTTTGCTTTTGTAGGTTCAACACCCCTGTTATAAAGAATATTAAAAGCGCTTGTTTTGTTTTCATCCAAAATACCAGTACATCTTTTTTGCATTTTCAGGCTATTGCAAACACTTATTTATTTTAAGTTTGATAGTTAAAATCGAGCTATAAATATATTTCTTGTGATTGTACTTAACCTACATTTTAGTATATACTGAAAGTTTTCTCGACAAAGTTGTTTTTAGTTTCTTTAATTCTTATATTATGATCAGCTGACTGCTGACGCTTGCTCCTTACTGTAGACGATTTTCTTTCGAACTTTTTAATTGGTTGAAACGGTCACTTGATTAAGGATATTGACTCAGTAATCGCTAGTAAGATTTCTTATGGACCAGGAACACAGACTACTATGGATATGGAGTCTGTGTCTGGGGCTTTGGGCACCATCTACAGAGTCCATAAGCTCTACCACATTCTTATAGTCCTTAAGTCCTTAGAAATGAAAATCACGTCTACACAGTCCGTATCCATAATCACGTGACCATGCCAACCTCTGAGAAAATTTGAAACAATGTCCAATTAAATTCTTTGAAAGAAA
The DNA here is from genome assembly GCA_033556935.1 of Timema podura. NCBI lineage: Eukaryota > Metazoa > Arthropoda > Insecta > Phasmatodea > Timematidae > Timema > Timema podura. The sequence continues at coordinate 35,115,154 of JAVRXN010000003.1, read as the reverse complement.
ATTTTCTAAGGGTAGGCACAAGCAGATGATATCAAAGCTGAACAATCATTAACACAAGTAACTACAAAACACATTTTGATAAAACGTCCAGGATAGGCTACATTTGAAAGGTAGGTTAAGTGCAGTCACAAATAATATATTTAAAACATGAGCTAGTTAGTGTAATTGATATGATAATGCCATTGGTGATTTCATTTCGTTGTGGATTGTGCATGCATGCTTACTTTTCTTTGATTGTTAGTCCTTAACAGTCTGTATTTACTCACTAAGCCCCATCTACAAACTTCATGATTCGTAAGTTGTGTAGTCCTTTGTAAGAGATAGACTCCACACTAACAGATTGCACTGTCTGTGACAGAGTCATTAGCTTTAATTCCCTAGTCCTTATCACTCCCTATAAGTTTATTCATCTTTAACTTTCCAAGGGCTAGTCTATACGGACTGCTAAGGACTACCAATCACAGCAAAGTAAGCATATGCGCACATCGAAATGAAGACACCAATGGCATTATAGCAATTACACTATCTCATGTTTTTAAATATATTATTTGTCATTGCACTTAACCTATCTTTTAAATGTAACCTATCCTGGACATTTTATCAAAATACGTTATGTAGTTACTTGTGTTAATAATTGTTCTGATGTGATATTGTCTGCTTGCGCCTACCTCTGAAAAATTTTCTTTCAAAGAGTTTAATTGGACATTGTTTCAAACTTTCTCATAACACTTCTACGGAGTGGCTAGGACTAAGGAGTTAAGGATAAGGACTCTGTAGATAGTGCAATCTGTTTGTGTGTAGTCAATCTCCCACAGAGTACTACGCACCCTACAGATACAGAGTCTGTAGATGGGGCTTAACAAGGTGGTTGGTGATTCACATAGACCTCTGCACTTCTTTTTTTTTCTTCCTAAAATGCTTTATACATTTCAGTTGGTGAGGTTATGTGAAAATAAAGTAGACATATAAGCATTTGCTTCGATACATTGAAAAAGCAAATTATAGGCCTACATGTTAGGGAAATAAATCCTACTGATACAACATTTTTGGATATATTTGCTTTGTGCTAAGCCTGACTGGTTTATTGTTAACTTTGAAACAATTTATTTTATTAAATGCAGCCTTCACATACAGTGTTAGAATGAATGAGGCAAATGTACTTTTGATGTATTTTGAAAAAAATATCTTGATTTTCGGTCTTTTGTTTCACAACAACACGGCACCACTTTGTGCGAACTGAGACGTGATAGTACACAGCTGGTCTGTAAGACACTGTCTTTGTTTGCTCTTTGTTCATTGATAGTGAAGTTTGTGCAACGGCACTTAAGCGACTCCTTTTCTCTCCATAGATAGGTATTGAAGAGATAAAGATAGGAAAGTCATAGGAAAGGCCACAGTTTAAAAAATAGTTTTTTTGGATCTCACAGACAAGATGCATGCACTCCTGGGTTTACAGAGGTCATGCCTGAATAGTCGGTCCAAATTCACTTGGAAGATAAGTGGTATGGTATTGATGTCAACTTGAGTGAAAGTCATTTTTGATGTCTGAATTATATTTCAATTATGGTGATACTATCCTACATCAAATTAAAGGATGAATTGTACTCATGCTAAGGGCCATTTAACACTTGATATGACTATATTTTTAACCTAAATAACAATACTTTGATCTTTCTTTTTTTTTTTTTTGAAACATGTCTTACTAACCGTTCGGGTTATGCGCTTATGAACTAATTACGCTGGTTTTAGGGACTAGAAAGGCTATATTTATAGGAAATGTACCCACATTTGTGTGAAGGGAGATTGGAAAACCATTTTTAAAAAAATCACCCTAAGTACACCCGCCCGAGTTTTGATTCTCAATCTCCCCATCGTTGGCAGTATAGTCTACTGTGATAGTAATGCCATAAACCATGCGACCACTGAAGCAGGTAATATTTGCTATTCATGTACACTTAACTGTATGAGTGTTAGCTTTTTTTCAGGTATTATTTTATCTTTTACTTTGGTGAGTTCATTCTTCTGTATTTTGTTTTTAGTAAATAATGTGTTAAGTAGTGCGGGGCGAAGTTGCTCTAGAGTCTAAGGAGTTTGAGAGGCTGGGGACAACTCATATCCTTGTGCTACAGGATGAAGACAACATGGAGGACAGCGTCAATCTGATAGTGTCCACGGTGCCTCTGGCTGAACAGATGCGTCCAGTTGACCTAACCTGCTTTGTGGGACAGAATCATGTGCTGGGACAAGACAAGGTGCTAAGAACACTACTGCAGAAACAAGACATCCCCAGCATGATCCTGTGGGGCCCTCCAGGGTGCGGCAAGGTGATGAGATACACAACTTCTTCCTTATTACAGTTATGTTAATGTCTCAAGTTGTGGCGGCAATTAAAGCAATACACTCTGGTTTAAGGTTAGGGCCTATATTTCTGCCTGATTAGGGACTTCTTACAAGTCCACACTGGCTTCCGTTCCATTAGAATTGTCAAGTCTTAGCAAAAGAATGTTAAGTGCCTGTCATAGTATCAATAAAATACTTTTGGTAGAGTACATATGTGTGTGTATGTGTGTTCACGCAGACGACGCTGGCCCACATCATCGCGAAACAATGTCGTGGGGGTGCTGGAAGGGTGAGGTTTGTCAAGCTGTCTGCGACAATGTCTGGAGTGAACGAAATTAAGGAGGCTGTGAAGGTTGCAAAGAACGAGTTGGGCTTCAAGAGACGAACCATCCTCTTCATGGATGAAATCCACCGCTTCAACAAGCTGCAGCAGGTGATATCAACTCTCAAAAGGTCCTATTGAGAACTTTAGTACAAGGTGGCTAATAGAGTAGTTCGTAACAGTTCAGGGGTAGCCTACTGGCAATCTAGTTTAGAACTAGAATTTTGCTATGTGAGGTTATTGTCAGTGGCATAGCAGGGGTTGTGCATTGAGGTCCGCACCAGGTACCATCGGTAAGGGAAGAGAGATGTCACTAAAAAAAAACCAAGCAAAAGTAATGAGGAAAAGTTGAAAAAATATTTATAATATAATAAAGTATTATTATTATTAATTAAAAAAAATCATAATGGTACTATTATGATTGTAAAGTGTTTACTTTGAATCATTAAAATATGAGTAAGATAAATATTTGAAAAGCGCACCACATTTACACTCTCCAAGGTCAGCAGACAGCAACTTGATATTTCCAAGCTCTCCAGAAAGTCACACTTGTAATTGCTGTTTCAGCTACCTTTCATTAGGTTAAGGGCTAGTTGCTTTTACCGCCTTTTATTGGGTTGAAGTTCACTACATTCCTGCCTTTTTAAAGTATTGGTTTTACAGTCTTAATTTTATTTAATCTCTTGCTTAGATTCTTAAAGGAATTCGGTTTCCACACCAGGTTGATGGTGCCAAAATCTAGACCTGCCCTGGGCATCAAATGCCCTTGCTACACCTCTGGTTCTTGTTCCTTACCTTTGAGATCATTTGGTTCAAACCTGTTTTAAAGATGTCACTTGAAGGCAGGGTACGGGTTCGAGACTGAGAGGACCTACATATTTTTCAGGAAATGTAAAAAGTCTGCCCCCATGTTACAGGATATCTTCCTGCCACACATAGAAAGCGGAACCATCACGCTGATTGGCGCGACTACGGAGAACCCCTCGTTTAGCCTAAACTCGGCTCTACTCAGTCGTTGCCGTGTCATTGTGCTAGAGAAACTGGACACAGAGTCCTTGGTGACTATTCTGACCAGGGCTGTGCGTGGCGTGGGGGGCCGGGTGGTGCACCAGGGACTTACCTCTTCTGAACAAGACACGCCCAGGTAGATGACCACTCTGTTCTTTTCTGAAGTATACAATAAAAACACTGCGAGGAGTAGCAACTTGGAGCATAGTCATTGTTAAATCACAAGTGAGAGTTATGTTGATTCATGACAGGGTAGAGATGCTCCCTCGGGGGGAGGGGGGGGGCGGGAAGTAGGGGGGGTCTTTGGTCCCCTACAGTATGGGATGCTCCACAGGTTCTTGATGGACTCTGAGACTGTCCTATGGCTCGCAGAGATGTGCGACGGTGATGCTCGTATAGCTCTAAACAGTCTACAACTGGCACTGCAGTCCCAAGACTCTGTCCCTGGGCGTATTCTCATGATCTCTCTAGACGATATCAAGGACGGAGTCAAGGTATTGCCCCTTTGATATAGGCAGCGTCTGGACTTGTAGTAGTGCTGGGTGTTGTCACTCCAAGAGCGGTGTTGTTTGCAGCGTTCCCATTTGCTGTATGACAAGAAGGGGGAGGAGCATTACAACATCATATCGGCCATGCACAAG